>CM076583.1:379678484-380123733 GCA_034641835.2 Pinus albicaulis
ATGTGATCTTTAAAAACTGGAATTTTGATATTAGGCTAGTTATGAAGAGCATGGGTTTGTTTTGTTTGTTTTTGGTTGGGAGAAGACATGGTGAAGGTGAAAGCAATTCAAAATAAAGGGTGAAGAGCCTGCAAAAGAAGGAATGTTTCAGCTGATAGCAAAGGACAAAGACAGCTTTAACCCATTGGGCTATGGAGTCATAGGAGGATTTAATTGGATAGCAAATTCAAGAAGGATCCATGGAGCAAGTCATTTACATCAAAGGATCTCTTAAGGTGATTAATGGATTGAAATAAATAGGCAGTGAAAGACTTTAAACAAATGAAAAAAACAAAGCACAGTCTAAGATCAAGTAAGTACTTTTAAACTAGCTTGCTTTCAACATGTACTTAAGGAGAAACATAAAAGTATTTCTGTTGATCAGGTAAGTGCTTTTAAACTAGCCTGCATTGAAGTACTTTCCATCAGAAACATTTAAAAAAAATAGTTCAAATAGCTTAAGATCAGGTAAGTGCTTTTAAACCAGCCTGCTTCAGCATATTCGATAAGGGAACACAGATGATAATCACAAAGAGCAATCTAGATCAGCTAAGTACTTTTAAACTACGCTGCATTGATAAAATCCAAGGATAACATAGAAAACATTCATCTCAAAGAGCTATCTAGATCAGGGAAGTACTTTTAAACTAACCTGCATTAATAAACTCTTCAAAGAGGACATTCAAATGAAGAAAACATAGAAGATAAAGCTTTAAGTAAGAGTAGGGTACCGTGGAGAGTATATCCTAACTCTATGTTTGCTGCTCTTTATCAGAGAAAGTGAACAGAGTGAAAACATTAAGTAAAACGACAATTAACAGTAAGGAACACATCACCATTGACATAGTTTCAGAATTCCATGAATCAACAGCTTGTATTGATGTTCAAACCAGTTACAAACAGTAAGCCCGGTGGGTCTCTACAGCTTTGAACTTCTCATATCAGCTTATGTATCTTTCAATTACAGAACAGGGCATCAGTGGCTTCAGAATGACTATTACATGCGTTCAGATGTCCCGAGACCAACCTTTTGCTCATCTTCTAGAAAGGTATTTATAGAAGAATGGGGCGGTGGTAAACTATGAAAAGATCTGTTTGGATCAATTAATACAGAAGATGACTCTTCGGTACTTTTGAGGGCCTCGATCAAGACATCTACAGGTGTTCATCAGCATTAATTGAGGTACACTTACAATTAAGCTCAGTGGGAGCTTTTTTCCGTCCTTTGAAGCTCGGAGTTATGCTGGAGTGACTTTATTTCTACTTCCCGAGATGAAATGATCTAAATATCTGCTTCTGAACTGTTCTTTAATCTTCTCGAATGGTTCTGCCGACAATTAGAGATAAGATAGCTCAATTAGTATTGATTGTTCGGCGGTCTTTGATCTCAACGAGACTGCAGATGTCTTTTGAAGCTGTAGAGGGTTCAATTAGCCTCTTCTTATAGCGGTGGGGAATTTCTCAGCTCGACAGATGTCTTCGCTCCTTCCCAAACACTTTACTTTGCTTGAGATCTGTGTTTGGGTCTTCAATCTCCATTTCTGATATGTTTTGTCTTCGGCGCTGATACTCTTTAATAAATGATGATTTCTGCTTGTCTTCTGGTACGCAGGGCAGTAGCGGGGTCGAATGGCATCAATGGGTCATGAAATCACTGATAAAACGTAAATCTAACACCCCTCGAATGATTCTTTATGAACTCAGAAGACAGAGGATCGTCACCCTCGGCCTTTGTGGTTTCTTCAAAAATGGCGGAAGAATTCATTCGAAAACCTGCAAAATACAAACAATTTGTTATAAAATCCTGCGTATTTGGTTTTGCTGCTTCAGAGGCGTAGGACGAGAGTAGGACCGTTGGATGGCTGCATCCAACGGTGGAGATTAACCGAGAGGAATTTTAAACGACGCGGGAGGAAGAATTAAACAGAACCGTCGATCGCGCGATGAGCAACGGTGGGGGGTGATCTGGGACCGTCCGATCTGGACACGTGGACGGCCCAGATTTAATCGGAGGATCAGCAATCGGGGGGGCAGCAACAAAGCATGCGATTGAAAATTTCAGTGCGATTGAAACATTCCGATTGAAACATTTCGATTGGAACATTTCGATTGGGCAATAACCGTTCGATTGGGTCTAGATCGACGGTCTAGATCCTTTGTTTTCTTGCACCGGCGGGACCCTTATACTTCGTAAGAAACCCATAAATTTCAATAAAAAGCAAGGTTTTGAGTGAAATGGGCGGAATATATATATGATAGGCTGGCGCCCGATTGCGGGGCCACTGGGTGTATGGAGTACCATGGGCCCGGGCTTTATATAACTAGGGCCAATCGTAATCGAAACATTCGGGCCCGGTCTTTTTGATCAACCCATTTTAAATTCTCCGATCGCGATTGCGCGGTCGGTCTTTTTGATCAACCCATTCTATTTAAACACGTGACTTTGGCATTTTAAAACAAACTTTGGAAAAATGGGTTTTCAAGTTTTACAAAGAAAAGTATTGATCAGAAAGGGATTTTTCAGTAGTTAAGCACTCGATTGCGGGCCCACGGGTAAATGAAATAACAATATGATCTGCGGTTTATGACAAAGGGGCTGATCGTAATCGGCATTTTTGAAATGGCTCACAAACATGCACACTTGAATCTTTTCGATGTGATTAGCGCTTCATGGATTTGGCGCTTGGTTTTTATGATGAGGGCGTATTGGGGAAGTGGTTTGGAAACTCAGGCCAAGGGGCTTAAACCTTTAATAAAGAAATGGGTTTTTTACACAGATTTTCAGTGATTTTCAAAGGTTTCTGAGGGTTTCGACAGAGTTCGAAAGAAGTTTGGAACTCTGCAAAGGCAATTTTATATGAAAAGAGGGTGAGGAAAAATGGAGAACAAAGGAAAATGATGAAAATATGAAGGTTAGTCTCTGAGAGGAAAAAGGGGAAAAGGAGGAGGATATTGCAGCAGTCTTCTCATGGAATTTTTAGCAGAATTTTGAGTTTCTGAGAAATAACAGTGAAAACCTTGAGACATGAGCATGAGGTCATCTACAAGCTTCAAGAGATAACATTTTGGCCAGGAAAGTGTTTCTTGAAGGCTGAAAACATGTTTTGGCCACCTTTTGATAGACCAAAATTTACAGGTGGCCAACAGGATCTATGTTGTAGTTGGAAGATGAGCTTGGAAAAATGCCTAATAGTGGACAAGATCAACAAGACTCCTCCAAGAGCTACTCAATGGAAGAGGTGGGATTCCCGATCAGGAACACCCTAGTGCTAAACAGCATTATTCTAAGCTAAACAACAAGAGAATTGATATATGTCTAAACAGACAATATATTCAGAAATATACTTAATCAACAACCTTCTTCTGTTGTCCTCCTCTTCCTTGTATAAGATGAAAGTCCTACCAAACCCTAAACCATATCAATGATTTAGCTCCTTTCACATGTGTAGCCTCCAACTAAAACTGCGTTGTGCATCTAGGAGATTCACTGTATCTAGATAGCGTTGTTGATTTGGTCCTGGTTGACTTGGTCAAATGATCCAGTCTCTTTCACACCTAAGTGTGCTTATTTAAATAGCCCAGATTTAGCTTTGTTCACATGTGGCATTGATTTATTTTGCTGTTTAGGAGTTTTATTGATCCTCCTTTACAATTTTATTCATGAAACAGAAAAAGTGAAACAAAATTGTATATTCCCATTAGTTTGGGCTAATTGGGAATATTACATTACTCTACTTGCTGTCACAATCGAACATAGTCCCTTTTCTCTTCTTTCATCCATTTGTTGAGGTGTCAACCTTATCGATTAAGTGAGGTTAAGAGAGGGAGCATGAAGTTCTATTTAATTGTTAAATGATTAATCTTGTAGTAGTTGTTATGTCTTTATATTACTAGTGTAGTCTCTTATTGTTGTTAGCATAGCCCCCTTATTGTTATTGTTGTACCCCTGTAGTCCTTGTATTGTTATTATTGTGCCCCATAAATCCCACTATTGTTATTGTTCTGCCCTTACATTATTATTGTTGTCGACTAGGATTATATTGTGACCCCATGGACTCCTATATATAGAAAGGAGGTTTTGTAATTTGTATCTTCCAAGAATTTTTCATTTCTTAAATTTAAAGGAGGTTTCCCCCTCAAAGAGGCTGATTTCTAAGTCGTTGATCTCTCCTTTCTTCTATTTTTTGATCGTGGAATTTTCGCTATAACTTTTTTTATGTGAAGGTTCAAAAGCTAAAAAAAAATTGCTTGTGAAGAAATCCTGAGGAACTTTATGTAAAAAATTTAGACCTTGGTTCATAATATTTTTGGAGATATGATCTGTGGAATTTAGGTTTTTTTCCATGCTCCTGAATTTCATCTCAAAGATGTGACCTTGGGAAAATCGTCATAACTCTCTCTCTGAGCATCGGATTAGAATTCTGTAAAAAGTGGACGAAAGTACACAAACTTTAGTTTCTTTTATATATATTTTAGAGCCTATGGATTAAATATTGACACGTGGCATGTCGTACAAGTTCGCTCTAATTAACTAGTCCATAATTAGGTCATTGTGGGAGATTGGGCATAAATTTGTCTTGCAGAATCCAAATTACATCGAAATTGTAGAGTTGGAAAGAAGATTCAGAGGGCTACTGAAGGACCGAAGATAAAATATTGGGGATCCAAAATTACATAGATACATAAATTTCAATATCGAGCTCCTCAAAAGCAAGAAAAAGGTGTGCATTTTTTTTTTTTAATTGCATAAGTCTTGTTTGAAAAATTAGTTTGAAGTGATTCCAAGGGCATATTTAAGCATAGATATTAGTATCTGGTTCTAAAATGGCCCCTAAAAATAATTCAACACCCATTAAGCCCTCAAAAGGCTCTATTATGACTCATGAAGAGGAATAAGTGCAACATGATATATCAAAAATACAAGACCAAGTGCAACAAATTTTGCTCTCACAAAAAGTAACAAAAAATGAAATGGAAGCTAAGATGGATGGTTTGAAGAAAGGCATGGGATATAAGATGGATGGTTTGAAGAAAGGAGTGGAAGCTAAGATGGATTTTTTGAAGAATGGCATGGAAGCTAAGATGGATGGCATGGAAGCTAATATCGATGAAAAATGAATGGCAACATGGAAGACATGAAGACTGATCTAAAAGTAGAAATGGTAGGTTTGAAGGAAGGTTTGACAAACTTGATACAAGAAATCATTCCTAATGGTGAAAAGGTAGTAGAGGAAACTCATGATGAGAAAAAAATAAATGTTAATCGTGATTTCATAAACTCTAATGTTGGATTGAAGACCCACCATATTCCAAAGATCGATATGAGGAAGTTTGATGGTAAGGATATTGTAACATGAATATTACGTCATATGGAGCAATATTTTGAACTCCATATTGTGAAAAACACACAAAAGGTACGCATTGCAACTTTATATTCAAAACAAAATAAATTTGTATGGTACGAAGGCTTTTCTCTCATAAAAAAATTGTCACTTGGTCAATTTTTACGGAGGAAATGATATCACATTATGAGGATACAAAGACAAACATCTTCTTTGGCCAATTGATAAATCTCAAAAAAAAGGGTTCAATGGTGGAGCACATTCAGAACTTTCAAAAATTGAATATAAGGGTAACTGATATTCCATAACACGTGATTGATTCCTTCAGAGGGAATTTAAAGGATAACATCCAACATGAGGTTTGATTTTGGGAACCTTATTCATTGGAGAAGGCATTCAGGTTGGCAAGAAAAATTGAAAGCAAAATTATGGCGGCAAGGAAACCTACTACTCACATCTATAAATATGGAAGGGTTTCTACTCCTAGACTTCCACAACCTATAAGGTTGACACCACAACAATTGGAATAAAAAGGAGAAAAGGGCTTTGCTACAATTGTGATAGAAAATACATTAAAGATCATAAGTGTGTTGAGAAGAAATTATTTTACATAGATTGTGAAGAGGAGGAATAAAATAACAAAGAAACTTCAAAAGAAGAGGATATACACCAGGAACCAACCCTAGAGAAAGAATAAATGAGTTCGACCATATCTTGTAATGCATTGGCGGGAATTACCACTCCTAAAACTCACAAGATAGAAGGAAATATCGAGAAGAAAAATTTAATAGTGTTGAAAGATTTGCATAGTACCCATAATTTTATTCATTTTAAGGTAGCCAAGGAATTGAATTTCTTCCTATACCCAGCACCAGAGTTTCAAGTGATGGTTGCAAATGGAGGAACTATAAATTTCTTTGGAAAGTGCCATAATATCAAGCTAACCATGGGAATATATGTATTGAATAGTCCAATGCTTTCCATTCCAATGGGAGGTGTTGATGTTGTACGAGGAGTACAATGGTTACAATATTTGGGGATGGTAGCTTTTAATTTCAAGAACTTTTCTTGAAATTTTTTTCGAAAGGAAAGGAAGTTTAATTATAGAATATCGCAGGGAAGCTAGGAAAGATAATAAGCTCTAATGTCATGATAAAGATTCTGAATAAATAACAACAAGGCGTAATTTCACAATTATGTTGACTAGAAGTTCTAACATCAAAATCATCTATTTCTCCATATCTCCAAAAAATCTTGGACAACCATTCCAAGGTGTTTGAAACTCCAAAAGGACACCCACCTATTCATGATCATGATCATGTTATTCATTTGATTTGAGGAAGTGTTCCTCCAAACATCAGGCCTTACAAATATCCTTATTTCCAAAAGAGAAAAATTGAACGTATGATTGCAGAAATGTTAGAGGCTGGTATAATTCAATCTAGCCAAAGTTCTTTCTCTACTCCAATAGCATTGGTGCACAAGAAGGGTGGATCATGGCACGTGTCTGGATTATAGGGAGCTTAATAAGCTCACTATTAAAGATAAATTTCCCATTCTTGTGATTGATGAATTATTGGATGAATTACATGGAGCAATTTATTTTACCAAGTTGGATCTTCATTCCGGATGTCATCAAATTAGAACGAATATTAAAGATATTCCGAAAACAACATTTCAAACTCATGAGGGTCATTATGAATTTGTGTTCATGCCTTTTGGACTTACCAATTCACCTTCTACATTTCAAGGGTTGATGAATTCCATTTTCAAACCCTTCCTTATAAAATTTGTGTGAGTATTTTTTGATGATATACTAATCTACAACATGTCTTGTAAGGATCATGTTCAACATGTTGACAGGGTGCTAAAACTATTGGAAGAGATACAATTATATGCAAAACCTCCAAATTTTTCTTTGGAGTACAAGAGGTGGAATATTTGGGTCATATTTGGGTATTATCGCAAGTTTGTTAAGAATTATGGGACAATAGTAGCACCTATAACAACATTATTGAATAAATATGCATTTTCATGGACTCCTGAAGCAACTAAGGCCTTTGAACATCTTAAAGAGGCAATGTGCCAAGCACCGGTCTTAGCTACGCCAAACTTCACAAAAACCTTTATTGTGGAATGTGATGCCTCAGGAAATGGAATTCGTGTTGTTTTAATGAAATAAGGAAGACCCATTGCTTTTGAAAGTCATCCAATCAAAGGAAAGTATTTACAGAAATTTTTTTATTAGAAGGAAATTTTGGCAATACTACATGCACTAAATAAACGGCGACCTTACATAATGGGAAGACACTTCAAGGTAAAAAATGATCATGATAGTCTTAAATAATTTTTGGAACAAAGACTATCTTCATAAAAGAAGCAAAAATGGGTCACAAAGATGTTGGGTTGTGACTTCGAAATCATCTACAAAAAAGGGAAGCTAAATGTTGTTGTAGATGCACTCTCAAGAAAGGATGAGGAGGTGGAAGCAGTGCTTTGTGTCATTTCTATTATTTAACCAGATTGGATAACCGAAGCAAGGGAGGAATGGAAGAATGAAGAATAAGTGTGGACACTCATTCAAAAGTTGTAGCACAATCCCAGTACATCTGATGCATTTAGTTGGAAAAATTATTCCTTATGGTACGAAGAACACTTATATCTTTGTAAGAATTCCCAACTAAAAAAAAAGATTTTTTTGGAATTGCACACCTCTCCCTTCGGAGGACACTCAATATTTTTAAAAACTTACCACAGGGTGAAGAAATAATTTTTTTGGTATGGCCTTAAATTTTATATTCAAAAGTTTGTGGCAGAATGTTTGGTTTCGCAACAAAATAAAGTTGAGATAATTAAGACCCCGGGTCTATTACAGCCTTTATCCATTCCAATTCAATGTTGGGAGGAGGTTTCAATGGATTTTATCACAGGTTTACCTAAGTCCAAAGGAAAAAATGTCGCCATGGTGGTAGTTGATAGACTTACCAAGTATGCACACTTTTGTGCATTATCTCATCCAATTAAAGCAAGTACAGTTGCTACTGCATTTATGGAAACAATTCAAAAGCTACATGGAAACCCAAAGATTATTGTAAGCAACAGAGATCCCATTTTCACTCGAAATTTTTGGACGGAATTATGTTCTTGTTTGGGTACTCAACTATCTCATAGCTCATCTTATCATTCTCAATCCGATGGGAAAACTGAGATAGTGAACAAATGTTTGGAAGGATATCTTCGTTGTTTTGTATCTGATAAAAAAACACAATGTGTCAAGTGGTTACCTCTATTTGAATGGTGGTATAACACTTCCTTCCATACTGCAACAAAAATTATGCCATTTATGGCACTTTATGGATATCATCCAACGTCCATCACATCATATTTAAGAGAAAATTCTAAGGTTCAAGCACTAGAAGATCACATCGAGCATCAAAAACAAGTTCTCCAACTCTTAAAGGATAACCTAAATCTGGCACAAAATCGAATGAAACAACAAGCAGATCAACATTGCAGTGAGAGAATTTTTTATGTAGGAGACTGAATATTTTGAAGGCTACAACCATACAACAAATGTCCCTCAAGAAAGCTAAGAAGGATAATAAATTATCGCCAAAGTAATAGGGTCCTTACAAGATGTTGCAAAAGATTGGTACTATGGCATACAAATTGGAGCTTCATGCTTCTTCCCGATTGCACCCAATTTTCCATGTTTCATGCATAAAGAAGGTTATAGGTGATAAACTTCCAGTTTAAACAATATTTCCAAAACTTTATGAGGAAGGAAAAATCATATTGGAACCTGAAGCAGTCACGGAAACAAGAACTCGACAGCTATGAAATCGATCAATTTCAAAGTATCTCATCAAGTGGAAGAACTTACCCTCTTGTTGTACTATTCAACAATCCCCCCATTTATTTTTATAATAATTAATATTATAAAAATAAATTGGGACCCTGTTAAAAAAAATCCAAAAGACTTAGCAAGTAAGAGTTTTCCTTTAGATAATATTAAGGTATTGAGCTAAGTCGCTTAGGACCAAGCATTTCTCGCCTTATCGCAAAGTTCATAATCCAAAGTAACAAAGATTAGTCATAAGTCAGAATCTTCAAAACACGATAAGTAAAACCTTTTATAAAGACCGAATATAGTGTTGATTTTTTTCTAACTTAAAAGGTGTTTAATATTCCTTAAGTCTATAAAGTGTTTGTCTTAATAAAACAATCTTTCGCATAAAGAAAATCCGCTTAAAACGTCAATAAATATACCACACATCGCAAATCACAAAACATAAATGATTTTTGAATTAACATATCCCCGACCTTGCGATAGTGCGATAGTGCGATATACCAACCTTGCAACATTGCGATATTGGTACTTCACATTATTGCAATATTGCAAGATATTGTGATTTTGCGACTTTGCTATATTGTGATATTACGATTTATTGCAATCATGGGATCAGTATCACACTTAAGTCATACTAGTTTGAAATATCATTCGAGATTTGTGATGTGATGTTTTGATAAGACTTAAAAAATAATCACACGTAGGCCTTAATGCATAATTAATAAAGATCAGTCGCATTTACTCTTTTAAATTCTCGAGAAGATTTATATATGTTTACTTGTGTTTGTAATAAAAGTCCTATCCTTGTAGAATTTACTGTGTTAATTGAGTTTCCGCTTTCATTTTTTCTCTATGTTTCATTATGTTTTCTCCATTGCTCAATTTCAAGAAACAACAGTCGAAAATGACTAAGAAAGGAAAAAAGACAGTCGAGGCTACTGCGTGTGAAGACTTAGACATGCATCCACTCTTTACTGATACTACATGCAACAAATATGGTGGAACTACATTGTGGGAAGCAATGTATAATTTTCTGGAGGATGAAAATCCAATGGTACTAGAAATCAAAGCAACAACCGACGCTAAAATCTCATCTGAGGCTTCCTATTTTGAAGCAGCATGTTCTTTCCTACACAAGATAGCTACAAGGCCAAAAATCTTTCCATACATTGATATGGTGAAGTGGATTATTAACAATGTGGATATTTCAGATAGGACATTCAAAAATCAAGGCAAGAAGTCATGGGGTCATTTACCTCAAACAATTTCCATGGAATGTATCACCTGCCAGAACCTCAGAAGCCCTATGACAAAGCTTTCATTGAGAAATTCACAGAATAAAATGAAGACCTGATAGATGTTATACATAGTTGTAGGTCTAGCTCCAACAAATTCAAGTGGGAGAAATCTGGTATTGCCCAATTTCACCCTTATCAGCCCCACATAGTTATGTAGTTGCGATGATGTGTAGGTTGTTTGGAAAATCTGACAGTACCAAGTTTTCCATGGAATGGGATCCATTGATTGATGTGGTTGTTAATGCTACAATTATGAATTAGAGTAATATTTTGTCAGACAATTTGGCTATGGCCATTAGAAAATACAGGCACAACATATTTTTTTCCACTCGGGTTATCCCTCTCTTTTTTATGAGTGCATATGTAATGGATACTATTTGTTTTTGTTCACAATTTCCAAACATGGGTTGGAATTAGACTCTAAAAGACCCTCTTCCCATCAATTTTTATCATAAAATTTTATGGGAATCATAGTTTCACCCCCATTTTTACAAAAAAAAATCAAAGCATTATGTTGCCAATTTACCAAACCATTTTTGATGTAAAATTCCCTAGGCTTGCAGAGGAAGCAAAGATAGACATATTGTCGGTGGCGGGATGGTTTGGTGAGGAATAATTTACTTATATCAGAGTTTTTAGGAGTATTGCAGCTCCACATGTTCTTCCATATTATGTTCCTAATAAGCTATTGGCAAGAGAGATTGCCTATCAAACAGTAGGGGAAGGTATTACCAAAACCCTCAAAGATATGAAGAAACCTATCTGGCCAATGTTCCTAGTGCAATGTGGTTATTTTGAATTATTTTATTTTGCACACACGGTAAAAGAGATACATAATATTTCATTCTTGAATCTGGATACTATGCCAGGTAGACAGTATGACCCTAACAAATTCGCTCAAGACTTCACTACTATGGTAAAAAACGAACAGTTCATTCACGAGAAAGATGAATTTGATGATTTCTTTGAAAAGGCTGAGACATTCTCACAGGTCTTACATTTAGCATCAATCAAATTGACCCAAGTCGACCTCAATTATTTTCACATATACAGCAATAAAATACTTACAAGGGTCCCTTTGGACCTATTACAAATCGAGTAAATAAGAGAACCTACTCCTAGTGTAAGCATGGAGGAAAATTATGATCACAATTCTGATCAAGAATCTCCATAGAAGTAAATTCAAGGTTCAGAACATTCTGAACATCAATCTTAGAATCATGAAGAAAACCCTAAGGAATATCTTGAGAAGGATACAGAGAAAATAATGGAGAAATGACCAAAGAGACCTCGGTTGAAGAACAATTGGAGATTGACTCTACACAAGTTCAAGCACAGATGATCATATTCAATGATATGGATAAAGAATGGGAGGAATTCAAACAAAATATCCAAGTACAATAGATAGATATAGGTATTGAAGGAACTTATGGATTTCAGACCCTACAGGTTACAAATCTAGAAACAGATGTTGAAATCATCTCGGCCTACCCAAATTCACAAATTTTTTTAAGAATTGAAGAGATACCCCCGCTATATATCTTCTACGGCCCAGCACATAAAGCAGTATTAAGGAGGAAAAAGAAGAAAATGGAACTCAATTCATTAGCAGCAAATCCAGAAAACAAATCAATGGAGGTAGTATGGAAAGACACCCCCATTGATCCATCAAAAAATATTACAAGGCTATCACAATTTCTAGGTACTTATGCAATAGCAACAATGGATAAGGTAGCAGAGGTTAGTCTTTTTTTGAAAGATAAAGATGAAAGAATTTAGTTTTTGGAGCACCGACTTGAACAGGAAAAACAGAACACCAGTAAGCAAGTAGAGCTACAAATGGCACAGTTTCAAAAAAAATATGAGAAAATGAGATTACAACACCAGGAAATCATCACAGAGAAAGATACATAGATTCAATAAATGTAGAATGAAGAAGACAAACTCAGAAATCATCCTCAAACATAGGAATTCATCAAAGAAACACTTGAATTAAACACTCAATTTTCAAAAAAACAAGAAATATTCTGCCAAAGAATCTCAATGATCAAACAATATTGTGAAACAAGAGATACATTAGCCAATCAAGTGGTTGATCAGAGATTAGAATATGAAGAAGACCATAAAAATATTTCCTAGTTTATTTCTTGGAAAGTATATGAAGAAGGAAGAAAAGACGATCTGCCAAATATTGAAGAATCCCACAAGGATATTTTATTCACAGATTGGGATATACGATTGAAGGAAGCAAAAAGGGCAACAACTAGAGCAGATATTATAGTAAGCAATATAATTGAAGTTGTTAATAAAAATCTTCATAATATCAATATTCTCAAAGAATGCAAGCCAGGAGTTTTCCCAGACATCAAACATTTAGATAGACAGTGGAAAGAGACCGCCGAAAATCAAATTGAGGTAGTCAATCAACTATCTAAACTTGACCGAGAAACTTACTAGCAGTTTCTAGTGAAACCACACAATTAATGGATGGCTTTACGATGTCTAACTAACTCCACTCAAAATATGGTGCCACCACTCTCTGATGTTGTGTTTATGTGACAACAAAGATCTAAATTCGGCCAACCACCCTAGGTGAAGCCAATGATGGATATTTGTGAATTCAAGAGCTCAATGGCTAAGAAGGACCGTTCAACATGAGAAAGCATGTCATCATTTTTTAGTTTTTATCTTTTTATTTTTCGTATTCTAAGGAATTTTGTTTGAAAACTCCTCCCCCTTTTATGTAATAATCTATTTTTGATACATATGTAGTAGTATTTAAACCTCTCTTGTGAATTTAGAGAGAGGTCCGTGATTTTATCAAAAAAACTTTGCAAAATCTTGCACTTTTGTACTTTTTTTATTGTTTTGATCAAATATATGGAACAAGATCTTGATTTTCTTGGATATTGAAGCATACTCTACTGAATTTGTATTTTTTTACTCTTAGAGTATATTTAGTTGAAAAGAAGCATATCAACATTGTTGATTTCATGAGTAGGAACTTTCATATCTAGTACTTATATCTTTATGATTGAGTTTTTTTTATGAATTAGAAATAATATTTCTTATATTGTATTATGTATGAGATCTGAGATGAGATCTGAGTTACAGTATTTCATTAAAGCACTTTTGTATGATGCTTCAACTGTAATTCCTTTTTGAGTATATGAACAATCGATATATGCGATATATTTTTCACAATTATTTTGCCTAACTATTTGGTCAAAATAATTATCTTTAACAATTTCATCTCTTATATCAATTGAATGATATTTATTACCTTTTTCTTTAAGATATCTTTGTAGATCGCATGATTTAATTTATTCCCAGGTATAGATTAAGATAAATATTAGATTAAATAGATGCATGTGTTTGTTGTTTAAATAGATCATTTATTTTAGTTAAAAATCATTTTCCATTTCACCTTATATCAAACCCACATCTTCATCATATCAAATCTTGCTAGGAAATTGGTCCCATTATCCCCAATGGGAGCCACTATACCAAACGGAAAAGGAATTGCTTCCAAGGTCCGGACTGGGTGGTTATCCCCCGTGTTATTGCAACGGAATTTTGTGGCTTCAACATTTTGGCGCTAGAAGGAGGGCCAATCGTGAATGGAAAAGAAAATTGATTATAAATTAAGAAGCCATCCTAATATTCGTTCTCCATGTATATCTCCTCCAACTTCTAGATCCCAATATAGAACTACAATTTTGAGATCATAAGTTGAAAAAACCTCTCGTAAATCTCCTATTAAATCTCATAAATTACTTTCTTCAAACTACAAACCTGAATCACCAAAATTTCAGACTTTGATAGAGAAGTTAGAGAAAATCTCTATTTCAGCTGAATATCCCGTGATATCTCATTCATTTGAAGGAAGTGTTTCATTTGTTTTACAACCAAGATGAATCTTGACTCTTTCTCTAAGTGAGAATAATGGAATTCCTCCTTTGGAATTTCCAATTTCTTCTTTTTGAAATAATACCAAGAAACCTAAAACACATACATCTACTAGCGAGGTTTTATCCAGTTCTCTACCTCAAATCCATTCATTCCCTCCACTCATTTCAATAGCTCCCATTCTAACTACTAGTGCTATTTATTCTATTCCAGACTGCCAACTTGCCTCTTCTTCAACTCAAACCCCACTCATATCCTCTTCCATCCAAACTCCTATCATCATGGTAAGACAACAACCACCACCGCAAGTACAACCATGGAATAATCCAGGTGTTGTAGCAATGGCAGGTCCTCTTCACCCTCTTCCTAAACATCCTGGAAGATGGTTGCCCAAATTTAATCTTGATGATGGCCTACCATCGGAATAACATCTCCATAACTATATCTTGGCCATCAATTTAAATGAAGTTATTGAAGAATACTACATAGTCAAATTATTTCCATATACTCTTATAGGATCTGTAGGATCCTGGTACTTTTCGTTACCCCCTCACTCCATAACTAGCTGGGATATGTTCGAACAACAATTCTTAGCTAAATTTGGAGATGATAGAACCATTGCATCGCACATCAATGAATCTTCCAATTTGAAGGCTAAAATGGGAAAAAAGATCAAATATTTCAACTCTAGGTTTAATAAACTACTCAATAAAATTCCAACTGCGTAAACTCTTGGCGTTGTTGTTCAAATTGAGTGGTACATAGCTTCTCTTCCCTCTAATATAGCCATTTTTGTATATAGAGCGCAGTTAGCTACATTAACAGAAAACATGAAGGAATCTTTATCTGTAGAGAAACGCATAGTTGCGCTTGAAAATAAAATCTCTCAGGAAGACAGAAAATATAAGAAAGTTACTTTCAAATATGACTCTAAAAATAAAGTCCCAAAATATCCTTTTAATCTTGAAGGCCTTCAGAAAGTGCTAAAAAACATGTCTAACAAAATGTTTTAAATGAAGAAACAAGTTGTTGAATCCTCTACTGCAAAAAATCCTTTCGAAATCGGTCTTCTAGTTCTCAACCACCAAATACCATATCTAATGTTGAGTCTGACTTAGAAGAAGAGGAAGAAGAAATTGAAGATGAAGAAACTGGAGATGAATAAATAGTTGAACTAAATGGGATGTGGGACTTTACTCTTCCAAGTGAAGAAGAACAACAAGCTTTGCCTGTTAGCACCATAAGCAAAGGACCTACTGATACAACTCAGTTGAATCAAAAGCAGAAAACTCCAACTCCTCCTGCTAAGGAAAAAACAATCAGTAAAAATTCCTCTCCCAAAAATTCACAGCCAGATCCATCTCCATCAAATCTTCCATCTACATCAAATACTCTGGTAGTCACTGATACCATGTAGTATAATATTGTGGAAGATATGAAGAAAACTAGGGCAAAATTTTCATTACATGAACTTAGAAAATTGAAACAACAATAGAAAATACTACTTAGAGAACTAAATGAAATTCCTATGTCACCCTTACTTGTTGTTGTTATATCTCAGGCTGTTAAAGGCATGGGAAAACCCCCAACTTCTTCAAATAAAGTCGATCCTATAGATGTCATCCTGATCGGTGACATATCTAATTCACATAAACCTCCTTTCCTCTTAACTTACGAAATTTTCAATAAAAACCTTCATAATTGTTTGATTGACTCAGGAGCCTCTTCTATAATGCCAACAACTGCTATAGCATCATTTATCACCTTTATATACTTGATGACTTATGCATTGGCCTTGGGTAGCCTTTTGCTTTCAGACTTGGTCAACTTCTTAAAAACATTATTTTGAATTCCATACGCAACTCTGCCCAGACTTTTACGTGTTCAAATGCGGGTCCACTCATATCTAACCTGCATATGCAATTTAAAATATTAAAAAATAATAAACTCCCTATTTTTTGGGAGGGTTTTACGAGTTTTACCTGAGAACCACCTACACCATCCCATGGCCAAACTATTTCCCAACTGAAAAACTAATTTGAGGAAGTATAAATACACCTCATTCGGAAGGCCTAAGGGAGGAGAAAGAATGTTATTGGTACTATAGCTTTTTATAGCCCAAATCAAGTCTGATTATCCCTGTGCCTCCTGCACTTCCCAGGTTCAGGAAACCCTTATTTCCTTGTGATATTCACCCTCCTTATGTGACATCCTTTGTGCACCTCTTATGGAAGAATATTTTTGAGGCTTGGGTTGGACGGATCTGGAGGATGGTTTCGCTTGAAGCCGTGGTTGATTTCAGGTGATATCTCCACTTTCTTTTTACATACATCAATAAAATAAGCTTTGTCCCATTCCTGATGTCATGTCTTTATATGTTTCATATACATGTTAATGATCTTGTAATCGTTATTTCATGAATCTTTTATGAGTTTATATGATCTAATATACTGACATTTAGGATATATATATGTGTGTGTGTGTGTGTGTGTGTGTGTGTGTGTGTGTGTGTGTGTGTGTGTGTGTGTGTTGTAAAACTAGTATTGTGCTTTGTCTTGAGTGAGTTGCATGTTTTGAAGCACGAAGAGTAGTAGAGGGTTTGCACCCTATAGGATTGACCTCGAACATAGGACATTCAGGTAAGGTCACCTATTCCTATTTCTCTATTTTACGCTTTAGGACTTGTAATTTGAATGCTTCTTTTGATTGTGTGCCTTTTTCTTTGTTAGGTCCCTCAACCCAGACCTTAGGGTAGATTTTCCCGCAACAGAATTTTTGACTCCACTGGGGATTACATCCGTGTAATTCCTAGTTCGGGTTGTTTTCTCTGGATTTTGGGTTCCCTCACTGCTCTCAACACTTTCCCAGAATTTTTGGTTATTTTTCCATCCAAGCAGAAGTCCTGATCATCTGGATAAGGCTTCGATTTTTTGTTTTTCTTTGTTGTCATTTCTACACACTACTTTTTGTGTACACAGTCGCGTATACTTATGTTTCTCTCCAAATTAACCTGCGTATATGCGAGTTTCTTCAGACACAGTTGCGTATACACACGTGTTGCACACAGTGGATCTGCATATGGGCAGTAAAATTTGAAAAATTCATTTTTGAGGTTCTGTAAGTCTTTCCTGCCTATGTTTGGTCACTCTTGTAGAACCTCATGTATGTCTGGATAGTGTTTCTTCTCGCTGAGTGTCAGTATATCTCTTTCTTGCTTGGAAGCCTAGTCAACTTAGGGTTTTTCCTTTTCAATGAAGTTTCAGTTGTGGTTGTTGCACCAGGACTTCTTTCTGAAGTTCTTGGTTGTTCTGAAATTTCAAAACAGTGAATCTTTGTCAGTTTCCTCATGCTTGCCTTGTCTTTTGCTTCACTTTTTGGTTTTTGGATTGATTGGCTTTCTTAGTTTCTTGTGTCTTGAGATCAGCTTTTCCAGTGCATCTTGAAGTTGTCTTTCTTGATTTCTTGACGTTTTTGTTTTTTGCAAGTTGTATACTATTGTTTCAAGTCTTTTTATTGAGTTAACTACTTCATTCCACTTATTGAGTCCAGTCATGAAAATGACATAGTTGTCTTATTGGAATCTCAAGTTGCTTGTTGGCTCATTTTCTTTCTTTGAGGCCTTTGGTAGTTTTGTGCTTGTCTCAAAGTTTTTGTTTTATCCTTAAAAATTTTAAAGCTCAAAAAACATTTTGTTTTCCGTTTCTTTTGCTTTGGTTTTCGTTTGATGGTTTTCACTTATTTTGGAGCAATTTGCTAGTTTCTCATTTTGGTTTGGTTGCTTCATTTTGAGAGAAGCTTTGTAGTGAGCTTGTATCTTTCATATGAAGTTTTTTTGGCATTGTTTGTGCAAAGAAGTTCTTGTTTGGGCTTGTCTTTGTTTTGTGTCAAGGTGATTAGATCATCTTATTGAAAAACTCATTTGCTTCCCTTTGTGACTAGTCCTAGAATTTGCATTTGCATTTGTAGTTTCATTAGTTGCATCGTTGAGCATTGTATTCTATTTTGATAGCTTTTGTGTGTGTGAGTGTGAAAACAAAAAAATCAAAAAAACAAAATTTATTGCTTTGTAGTTGTTTTGTAGAACCCACGTAGAAATCTCTTTCATCGAAGAAAAAGTTGCATATCATGTAGAAGGTTTCTATTGATTGCTCTTTTGTGTCAAAAACACCATAAGTTTCATTCTCCATCTACCCTTGACTTAAAAAGAATAGCCATTAAAATCAAGCGATTAATCTAAAATGAACTAGAATTGTTTTGAATTTTCATTAATATACACCAACTAGTCTAGTTCATAGGGCCTTGGAATAGGTGATAGGAGAGTTAAATCTCCAAGGCCAATAAAATTTCAAACATAGAAGTTGATTAATGAGTGAAATCCAACCTCGTTAAGTGGACCGGGAAAGCTCTACCTCCAGAGAGTTAAGCCTGAGGGCTAGTGAAGGAAAAGAATAGAGATAACCCATCTCCTATTTTATGGATCCTGACCTAAGACCGTTCCACCCGGCTACCGATACGAACTAGTGTCCATAGTTTTTATTCCTAGGTATGGCACATAGGTGACTTCGGGGGGGAATACTAGTGGTACCTGAGGTAGACGTTGAATCACTTTCATTAGTACTTCTGGAAGGTGCCCTTGCGAAGCTCGGGTACTTGCACTGGCAAAGGATTTTGTTAGGAGGTCAGCGTAATTGTTTCGGTTAACTTCGCTAGTAGGCCTGGGGTGTAATTACCCCAGACTATTCTCAGAAGGTCCTCTTATTCGCTTTCTTGTATTTTCGTGTCTAGTCCTAATAACTCGGAGCGGAAATACCTAAAGGTTGCTTGATTTTTGTATCTTAGGGACATTTTTTAGAGAGTGCTCTTTACTCCTAGATTGCCATAGCTTCATAATTTTTTTAGTCTAGCTTAAAATATCATAATTATTAAAGGTGGTTAATCGGTCAGTTCATCAATCGAGGAGGCTTCGTGGGCTTTCTCCTGTGAGTGCCAAGCCTTCTTCAAGAAGGCGTAGAAGCAATTATGTTGGTTATTTTCATCCAGTATTTTCAAACGCATGGAGAGTGATCCTCCGCTTGGGGTTATTGTTTATGTGGGTGGTCCTAGTACTAGTGGTAATATAGAGAGGATTACTCCACTCATCTCTTGAGTCATTTTTCCAGTAGAAGAAGTCGAGGTAGAAGATATTCCTGAACCTCTAGGTACTCCTTCCTCTCCTCTTCCTGCTAGTTTTCTTGGCATTCTTTTGCATGTTGGGCCTCCGTCTCAAAGACTGGCTAGCCCCCATATATTTCCTTTTCTTTCGATGGCCAAGGCTAGGAACACAGCTTTAGCTATGAGCACTTCGAGTGTGCATACTCCTCTTTCAGTTTAAGGAGAAGGTACTATTGCTATTTCCACTATCACTCCCAGTGCGACAAATTTTGGCTCTACCTCCATTCCGTCTATGAGTGGGGGCACCCAAGCGTTTGCTTCCCATTCTGGTCCCTTTTCTTTTGGAATGCCATCTAGTGAAATTCCTTTTGTTTCCTTCATTGTTGCTTCTTTCGTCTCCACACCCATGTGTTCTATGGCTAGTGGGTCAGCTTCATTTCAGGGTTTCCCCTTCGGAAGTGTTCAATTCCTCATTCCAACCCTTCCTTAGGATATTTTCCTTTCTCCGCTCAGGGTCAAGGTTTCAATCCTTTTCTTAGAGGTCAAAGCTCTAGTTATTTTCAAGGTTGGAATTGGGAACTAGGAATCAGTTTTTCTATGGTCAACAAGGGAATGTACCTTTCTCCTCCGTAGGTGCTTCTTAGGGTTTCTCGCCATTCGTCAATGCTTAGAACCCTTACCAAGGGGTTTCATCTTCGTTTAACACTTTGATTTGGGGAAATATCCCTATTTATGGTAATCTTACGATGGGAGGGGGTCCTACTCTGAATTATTCTGGGCCACAAGTTTTCTATAAATTTTGGATAGACAGAATGTTCTATGATAAATTCAAACTTACTTCAATATTATTGGGCCTGATACAATATAGAAATCACATAAACCTGAAAGTAAAATGTTGATATAACATACCAATATATCAATAGAAGACAAGCCCATAAAATAGATCGGATTTACATATCTTCTTGTCCAATAAAGATGTAGAATAGTGTGCGTTACACAGCCAACAGGATGCTTCAACCAGCAAAGTCTTTCTCAGGTCAGCCAACCCTCCAAGTGTCACACACATAGCCCTCAAAGACAACTAATCAAAATTCAACATAATTCAACAAAAGAATCCAGATTTACGACATCCAGATTTTTGGCATAATCCATATTTCCAACATCCAGATTTACGACATCATCCATATTTACGGCATCCATTTCCGACATCATCCAGATTTATGACATCCATTTCTGGCATCATCCAGATTTATGACATCCAGATTTACGGCATCCATTTCTGACATCATCCAAAATTACGTTATCCAAATTTACAGCATCCATTTCTGGCATCATCCAGATTTACGGCATCCATTTACTGCCTCATCCATATTTATGACATCCATATTTACACGTGGGATAGAGAGAAGCATCTTCTAAGCTGAACAAACCAATAAGATCATGAGGGATGTGTGTGATGAGATGATGATTAAATGGCCTCCAAGTCTCTCTAATTTATATCCATTTGTGAGGGTGTGTGATACACTTATTGGGCTCTCAAGCCTACATTACAAATCTGGCCGACCTTGCACATAAGTGGAATAAATTCAAAATAAATGTTCTTCTCATCTGATCAAGATGATCTTTAGATCAATCTTTCGCCTCTTCGAAAGAGGAATCCAATAAAAATATTGGCATCATCATCTGAGCAGTACAACATAGAGTTTGGACCTAGTTTCCCAAAAGTAACACTCCCTCTCAACTAGGGAGAAATCTATCCACTAGTGCCATCCAAACATCGTGTGTCATCCCGTCATAACTTGTTTTTCTGGATTATTTATTTCAAACGGTGAGTCACAATGACATCACTCTCGACTAACCCAAAGTCAGCTCAGAGGGTTGAAACCTCTATAGGACTCAAATGAGTCTAATACTAACCCGAAATTAGTTTAACTGACCTGAAGTCAGTTGGAGGTTCAAAACCTCTCTTAGAGTCAAAAGAGTCATATACTAACCCGAAGTTAGTTTAACTGGCCCGAAGTTATTTGGAGGTTTGAAACCTCACTTGGACTCAAAAGAGTCATATACTAACCCGAAGTTAGTTTAACTGACCCGAAGTCAATTGGAGGTTTGAAACCTCACTTGGACTCAAAAGAGTTATATACTAACCTGAAGTTAGTTTGTCTGAAACCTCACTTGGACTCAAAAGATTCATATACTAACCTGAAGTTAGTTTAACTGACCTGAACTCAGTTTGAGGTCTGAAACCTCACTAGACTTGATCCCAAATCAAGTGGTTGGACACGTGCCATCCTAGATATAGGGAGTACGACAATATATGATGTGTCCATCGGTCTTGCTATTTGTCTCTATCCACATTTCCCACCTCATTGGCCAAGATGAGAGGTACTTCCCATGAGTCTGAAACTCCATGGGTAGGATGCATATGGGGCACTGATCAAAGAGATGTGAACCAACTCAATATCATCACAGTCGGACGGAAGCACACCAGCGAGGTTCGGAAATCCTAGCCTTGTGGCTACTTATAGCTCAAAGAATCTATCTCCAAAGCCACCTGGAGCTCCCAGAGCTCATCGTCCAATAGGACCCTCAAAATAGGGTCGTTCCACGATTCCAAGATTCTCACGGAAGGTTAGGAACTTCACCTTCCCCAGGGGCTTAATGTGAATATCCGTGACCTACTCATTATTTCCTATATGATCGAGCCCTACAGCGCCTCGTTGTACCATATCTCGGATAAAATGATACCTGATATCAATATGCTTGGATCGATCGTGGAACACAGGATGCTCTGACAAACAAATCCCACTCTAGTTATCACAAAGGTTAATGGTGGTATCTAGCACATGCCCAAATACCTCACTGAAGAGCTTTTGAAACCAAGTATCTTCACAATAGGCCATAATCACTGGAATGTATTCAGCCTTATTGATGCTCAAAGCCACCGAATTATGCCTCCTGCTCATCCAAGATATCGAAGCAGAACCAAGTGTTAAGCAGCATCCAAAAGTGCTCTTGCGATCCACCACACTGCCAGCCCAATCGGCATCAGTATATCCATGGAGTCTCAAACTCCCGGCAGTGTATCTCATCCCATGGTTTATAGTCCCTTGAAGATATCTCAAGATATTCTTGGCACCATCCCAGTGAATTTGATGAGGATCAACCATGTGTTGACTCAAAGTGTTCACTGCAAAACATATGTCCAGATGGGAGTTCACTAAGAACATCAATGCCCCTACGAGTTTACGATACTCGGTAGGATTTCCCAATGAGGGCCCAGCAACATTTCCACACAACTTCTTGAAGTTGAGTTCCATCAGTGTCGACACGAACTTACAGTCCACCATACCAAATCTCTCCAGCAGCTTTGCGATATATTTTCCTTGACAGAGGAAAATCTCGCCAGGTCTCTACCAGACCTCCAAGCCTAGGAAGTAATGCATCATTCCTAGGTCTTTCATCTCGAATTTGGAAGTGAGCTCCCTCTTACACTGATGAATGATAGGTTCAGCACCTGTCAGGAAGATATCGTCCACATAGAAAACCAAAATGAGAGGCTTTTCTCTATCAACCTTGAAGTAAATGTTCAGATTAGCATTACTTCGAGTGAAGCCCAGCTTCATCAAGTAGCTATCTATCCTCTAGTACCAAGCCCTGAGGGCTTTCTTCAACCAATAGAGGGATTTCTTCAACCTGCATAAATGAGAGTATCTATCCTAGACTTCGAACCCCAGAGGTTACTCCACATACACCTCTTCCTTTATCGAACCATGCAGAAAAGCGGTCTTCACATCCATCTGATGGAGACTCCATCCTTTCATTGCAAGAAGGGAAATAATAGATCGGATGGTGGTATAGCGGGCCACAGGTGAAAATATATCATCATAATCTATGCCTTCCTTTTGAGAGAAGCCTCGGGCAACGAATATTGCCTTGTACTTTTCAGCACTAACATTAGATCCATGCTTGATCTAATATATCCATTTCGAGGTGACAATAGCTTTCTCCTCTGGTCTCAGGTCTACATCCCAGACATCATTCTTCATAATGGACTCATACTCTTCGTTCATAGCATGCTTCAATTTCCTTCCAAAATTGAAGCTTTACAGCTTCTTCAAATGATCCAAGCTCATATTTTACAATAATGGTTGCTAGATACCCTTGGTATCTATTCGACTTCTTGCTTTCACAGAATGTCCCCCTTGGGGCCATATGTCTCTCGATATCCTCGAGAGTATCCTTGAGCCATGAGGGTCTTCTCTTCATTAAAGGAGGTCGATCAATAGGGTCCATCGGTCCTTCAACATCGGGCATCATCTCATCCTTCGGCTCTTCCTGCTTCCATGTTCTTTCATCATTATCTTCCTTGGAGCTAGGAAGATTTATCACTTTCTTGACGGAATCATATTCATCGAATGTGACATTGTGGCATATCTCCACTTCTCTTTGACCAGGCATATAGATTCTATATGCCTTCGAAGTTTCACTATAGCCCACAAACAATCCCTTCTTTCCAGAAGCATCCAGTTTGCTTCTCTTCTCTTTCGACACATGAAAGTAAAAAGGACAACCAAAAACTATAAAATGAGAAACATCAGGTTTCTTAACAGAGAAGACTTCTTTGGAAGTTTTGGAGTCTAGAGCGAAATGCGGGCATCGATTTTGTACGTACACAACAATGTTCGCAGCTTCTCCCCATAGAACCTTCAGAAGACCTTGGTCATGTTATCACCAAATTGAGTCCTGTTGGGCTGCTTGAATGGTCAACTTGGAGTAACTATTTCAAACTATTTTTCGACTGAAGATTAGCATCTTCAGTCTAAGAGGGCTCTCTCAAATTATCAAAGGATTTATCCAATTAGGTCTTAAAACATACGGCTAACTTTGAGAGTGTTTTAGTGTATGTGATTGCAGGTGAAAAATGAGGAAGATTCAACTACCATTGGGCTTATGGATTCAATAAAAGGAAATCAATGACAAGAATTCCTACTTATGGAAGTTGAGGCTTTTTCTGTTTCAATGATAGAACAACACTAACACATGGGAATAATCAGTAACTTAATGCTAAAAGGAAGTCAGAGCATATATGATATGAATTCTGAGTAATTTGGCATCAATACTAATGGAGGCAAGCTATAAAAGAGACACGTAAGTCCATTGAAACACATCAAGAATCTCAAGTAAAGCAATAAAAGTCATTTTCTATCTATTACTGATAACAGAAATTACAATAGTAAGAAAAATCTTTCGGTAAAAATCACATCAAAATAATTTTGGTCGACGTGTTTCAAACCAGCTAGTGTGGTTCATCATTCCAACCTAATATAACTCTAAAAATATCTCATTTATAGAGTGAGGACTCATAAAAATGATATTTCACCTTGCTAGCTTCGAATTCCCACCTCAGAGACCTATTTCAAACATGATTCTATCACTTGGAGACTTCCTAGGGATATTTATGTTTTGCAGAGTTTGAATACAAAAAGGAATCTTCTTAATTTAATAGTTCAACAAATCAATTTAATAACCCTTATCAACTGCAACCAACTAATTTTATGAGTGTAATAGAGTGTTGATGTGCCATTATTCCACGTGGATGATGAGCTGGACCTCCTTCAAGTCTAATTTTACAATTTTTTCACAAATCTGGTTAGTGAAAATTCTGAAAAATAGGCTTCAAATATGAGTGTATAATTTCCAAACCCTGATGGATTTGGAAAAAATGGGAGAGGATTTTGTAGCTTTAACTGTGTTAAATAACAACCTATTTCATATTTCCAAAATAATTTTTCATTTGGTCATAAATCAAACATGAAGTTGACCCCCAAAACAATCATGCACAGAAATTTCGAAGGGCTCATTTCGTAGCAAACTCCAAAATCCACCTTTTGCATAACCTTTGACATTTATGAATGTTGGAGGATCTTCCTTGGGGATAATGAGCTAAACACAATTTTTTTCTCTCCTTAGTTCTCCATAAAACTGAATTTAAAGGCAAAAGAGCATCTTCAAAAATTTCGGCCTTCAAGCCTGGAGCACGCTACGAAACTACCTGATTATGGGGAAAATTCAAAATTATACCTTTTTCTTCCAAATTTCACCTGTAGGTTTTTGAATTGATATTATGAAGTATAATCATGAAAACTTGCCTCTTACCCTCTTCAAAAAACATCATTTTCACCTTTAGCAAGTTTATTTATCAATAAAATGACTCTGTTTTTTCTGAAAAAATAGGGTTCAGAGATGAGCTCTTATCTCCATATCCTTGATATCTGTTGAAAAAATGGAGGTTTTTGTAGGTCATTATGTTTTGAAGAAAAAAATCTGTTGGTTTTTTTAAAACCCTCTCCAGCTGTCCAGAATATGCATTCGAAAAACATGTATAAAATAGGAAAATTCTGCATTCTGAAAATAGAGCCGAAAGACATCTCTGAATCTCCCAATTTGTAGCACCTTTGAGAAAAGTGAAAGAGGTTAATGTTATTTGATATGTGCTTGAAAATAACCTCTCTCATTTTCCAATAATACTTATCTTTTGCCCATAAAATGCCCTTGAAATTGACTTCTCAAAAGTCAAAAAGCAAAGAAATCCTCAAATTTGCTATGAAATTGTCACGTAGTTTCGTAGCGAAATCTGCCTATTTTGCACCGAATTCGCTATGAAACTGTGTAAAAATAGAAAGTGGAAAATGTTTTTGATTTAAAAGCATGGGAATGAAAACCAAAGGACATGAGGTAGACTTGACTGATATGACAAGGCTCTAGGTGGTTTTAGACTTAGGGTAGACATCGCCATATGCAATGTTTTTCAAAAATTTCATGAAAATGACTATTAGACGGCATGAACCTAGGTGAATGACCCTATCCATCAAAAATTAAAAATTTATGTGTGATAAAAGTGGCTCCACTGTGGATGGTGTGCCCCTGTGGTACAACAAAGAACTTGTACTTCCAGTGCCACCTCCATTGGGCTACTCCCATCTTCAAAATGAAAACTTGCAACTTGCTCTGACCTATAACCTTGGCACTGAAAAACCAATAGCTTCTAAAGAACTAAAAGTACACACGCTGAATTTAAAACTGAAACTGAAAAAATTCTTGATATTCAAGCTTATTTATATACAAATGATCCTACTCTACTTGTTTAGCATAAAAGCTTAATCAAGTGATCTCACTCTTCCAATGAAGCCAATCAAGAAGTTGAGTATTGGATTGGAACAAACATTCCACTTCTCTAATCATAAAGCCATTCTTGAGAGATGACAAGTTGTTCCACCATCTTAATTTGTATACATAACTTAAAATTATATTGAAATTCATTCCTATAGAAGATTACAACAGAGCTACGAAAGGATCTTTGAGAGTATGCATGAATAATTCTTGTTGATCAACAAGAAAGTGTGAGTAAATATGATCCTTTGATGGTGTTCCTTGTTCAGATTCTTCATTATAACCCTTGTGACCTTTCTCAAATAAAAAAAGAAAAAAGAAAAAATATGTTGATCATTATTTTCATTTGAGAGGAATAAATACTTGGAGTACCCTTGGACACTTTCAAAAGGAACTGCCTCAACATGTACCACAGAAATTTCTAAAGGTAACTCTTCATATGATTCAACATGAATACCCATATGATTGTTTAAAATTTTATTTTCAAATTTTCTTCATTTGATGTAGGCTGATGCAAGGAATTACATGAAGAATAAATTTCTTCCTTCACCTGAGGATTATAGGAATTATCTTCCAGTACTTCCTTTGTTGTTTGAAATGATTCTCATATTCCTGATGATCAAAAGACTGACAAGTTTGTTGCAACTTTTCATCAAAATCAGAGGATGTAACATGATTTTCATAACTAAAGTTGGGTTTCATTTTCATCTAAGAGAGAAGCTATCCTTTCTTCTTGGTGATGAAATGGATTGTCATGAAGGGCCTCTAAAATTTCCTCATCCATGAACTCATCATCTTCATAACAATTCTCAAAATATTCAATAAAACTCACACAATTTTTACAGCAGTCTTCAACCAGAGATAAGGAGGAATGACATTCTTTATACATCTCATAAAATGCAACATGGAAATCAGCAAGAGAATATAAGGAACCATTTGGCAGGCTTTTGTACCAAGGCCATGCTTTTCCTTCTAAAGTGACCATAAACATCTTCATGAGACAATCCTCAGGGAACTGAACCTTAAGTCTGTGTACATGCATATGGAATCTGACCAAATGAAGAGCAACATTGTCTTTCTTTTCATTTTAAAATATGGGAAGATTAGTTAACCAATCGACCTTTGGCATAGGATTTGGAAAACCAGGGATGTGAGACCGATTCATAGAGGCATACCTAGCATTTATTCTTGCAATGGAACTCATCTTGGAACTTCATCAAGCTACTGATCCTCAAGCAGTGGAGTCACCTTCCAATTGATTATTTGATGTGTGGAGTCGCCAGAGCAGAAATATAGCCAATATTTGCCTAAGTGTTTGTTTCTCTCAGACCTTAGAACTGAAACTTTTTCGTTCTTCCCAGGGAAAATTTACACCTTCGGTCCCCGGAAACGGCGCCAAAATGTTATCACCAAATTGAGTCCTATTGGGCTGCTTCAATGGTCAACTTGGAGTAACTATTTCAAACCAGCATTTGACTGAAGATTAGCCTCTTCAGTCTAAGAGGGCTCTCTCAACTTATCAAAGGATTTACTCAATTAGGTCTTAAAATAGATGGATAACTCTGTGAGTGTTTTAGTGTATGTTATTGCAGGTGAAAAATGAGGAAGATTCAACTACCATTAGGCTTATGGAGTCAGTAAAATTAAATCAATGACAAGCATTCCTACTTATGGAAGCTGAGGCTTTTTCTGTTTCAATGATAGAACAACATTAACACATGGGAATAATCAGTAACTCAATGCTAAAAGGAAGTCAGAGCATATATGATATTAATTCTGAGTATCTTAGCATCAATAATATTGGAAGCAAGATATAAAAGAGACACATAAGTCCATTAAAACACATCAAGAATCTCAGGTAAAGCAAGAAAATTCACTGTCTGTCTATTACTGATATCAGAAATTACAATAATAGTTGTGTCAAAATAATTCTCCAACCTATTCTAACTCTAAAACTATCTCATTTGTAAAGTTAGGACTCATAAAAATGACATTTCACCTTGCTAGCTTCGAATTCCCACCTCAAAGACCTATTTCAAACATGATTCCATCACTTAGAGACTTCCTAGGGATATTTCTGTTTTGCAGAGTTTGAATACAAAAAGGACTCTTCTTTCATTAATAGTTCAACAAATAAATTTAATAACCCTTATCAACTGCAACCAACTAATTTTTAAAGTGTACTAGAGTTCTTATGTTTCATTATTCTACGTGGATGATGAGTTAGACCTCCTCCAAGTCGAATTTTACAATTTTTTCACAAATTTGGTTAGTGAAAATTCTGAAAAATAGGCTTCAAAGATGATTGTATAATTTCCAAACCCTAATGGATTTGTAGAAATTGGGAGAGTTTTTTGTAGATGGACCTGTGCTAAATAAAAATCTCTTTCATATTTCCAAAATCCTTTTTCATTTGGTCAGAAAGCAAACTTGAAGTTGACTGCAAAAACAGTCATGTACAGAAATTTTGAAGCGCTCATTTCGTAGAAAACTCCAAAATCCCCCTTTTGCATAACCTTAGACATTTTTAACTATTGGAGGATCTTCCTTGGGGTTAATGAGCTAAACACAATTTTTTTCTCTCCTTAGTTCTCCATAAAACTGAATTTAAAGGCAAAAGATCATCTTCAGAAATTTCGTAGCATTTTTCGGCCTTCAAGCCTGGAGCACGCTACGAAACTACCTGATTATGGAGAAAATTCAAAATTCTCCCTTTTTCTTCCAAATTTCACCTGTAGGTCTACAAATTGATATGATGAAGTATGATCATGCAAACTTGCCTCTTACCCTCTTCAAAAAACATCATTTCACCTTTAGCAAGTTTATTTATCAATAAAATGACTCTGTTTTTTCTGAAAAAATAAGGTTCAGAGATGAGCTCTTATCTCCATATCCTTGATATCTGTTGAAAAAATGGAGGTTTTTGTAGGTCATTATGTTTTGAAGAAAAAAATCTGTTGGTTTTTTTAAAACCCTCTCCAGCTGTCCAGAATATGCATTCGAAAAACATGTATAAAATAGGAAAATTCTGCATTATGAAAATAGAGCCGAAATACATCTCTGAATCTCCCAATTTGTAGCACCTTTGAGAAAAGTGAAAGAGGTTAATGTTATTTTATATGTGCTTGAAAATAACCTCTCTCATTTTCTAATAATACTTATCTTTTTTCCCAGAAACTACCCTTGAAGTTGACTGCTCAAAAGTCAAAAAGCAAAGAAATCCTCAAATTTGCTACGAAATTGTCACGTAGTTTCGTAGCGAAATATGCCTATTTTGCACCGAATTCGCTATGAAACTGTGTAAAAATGGAAAGTGGAAAATGTTTTTGATTTAAAAGCATGGGAATGAAAACTAAAGGACATGAGGTAGACTTGACTGATATGACAAGGCTCTAGGTGGTTTTAGACTTATGGTAGACATCGCCATATGCAATGTTTTTCAAAAATTTCATGAAAATGACTATTAGATGGCATGAACCTAGGTGAATGACCCTATCCATCAAAAATTAAAAATTTATGTGTGATAACAGGTCACATAGCATGGCACGGGAAGCTTCAACAATGGTCCTATTATTTCTTTCAGCAACACCATTTTGCTGAGGAGTATACATGGTTGTGGTCTCCCTCTTAATGCCAGCTCCTCTGCAAAAGTCATTGTACTCGTTTGACTCATATTCGGTGCCATTATAGGTCCTAAAAATCTTGATCTTCTTTCCTATTTGATTTTCCACCAAGCCCATAAGGTACACAACCATTTGAATGTTTCATCCTTCTTCAATAAATATATCCACGTCTTGCGAGAGAAGTCATCTATAAAAGTCATGTAATAAGAACATGCTCCCAAGGATTTCATGGGAAGCATACCAGATAAATCAGAATGTATCAATTGCAAGATATCAGATGTATTTGTGATACTTGAGGGGAAATTTCCCCTTGTATTCTTTCCTTTGGCATAGCCCTAACATATGCCTTCATGATCATTCTTGAATTCGGGCATCCCAGACACCACCTTCCTTGCTTCAGGAAGGGCTTTGTAATGAAGGTGTCCAAACCTTCAATGCCATAACTCAGTTTGATGAGTTATATCACATGAAATAGCCCCTAATGGACTTCCTCCAACCTCATAGAGTGTATCAACTCTAAAACCAATAGCGAGAGCTTCCTTGAAGTTCTTCTTCTAGTCTCGGGGAAGTCCTCCAAGAGCAATGAGGACGATCTCTCGATCAAATACTTCTTCTCCTATGGCAAGGAGATCATTCCTAATTTTTGTGAGCCTCATAAAATATGATGGAGGCTCATGAATCTTCCCCTGCACATAGTCCATGACATATTGATCTTCTAATGCCAAATCCAAGGACATCTTCCATGCATGATAATCAGACTTGTCATTCAACTTATCATCAGACCATTGGTCCTTGACAAGACTTCTTCTTCGGTGATTGATTTTCACACAATCTTGGGCTTTATCTTCACCTCAGCTCAGATACCATGTAATTTTGGATAGACAGAATGTTCTCTACTTAATGCAAACTTACTTCAATCTTCTAAGGCCCGATACAATATAGCAATCACATAAACATGAAAGTAAAATGTTGATAGAACATACCAATAGATCAACAAAAGACAAGCCAATAAAATAGAGCAGATTTACATATCTTCTTGTCCAACAAAGATGTATAATAGTGTGCATTACAACAGTCAACAGGATGCTTCAACCAGCAAAGTCTTTCTCAGGTCAGCCAACCCTCCAAGTGTCACACACACAGCCCTCAAAGACACCTCATCAAAAGTCAACATAATTCAACAAAAGAATCCCACATCCATATTTATGGCATCCAAATTTCCAGCACCATCCATATTTCCGTTATCCATATTTACGGCATCATCCATATTTATAGCATCCTGATTTATGGCATCCATTTTTGGCATCATCCATATTTACAACATCCAGATTTATGGCATCCATTTCCGGCATCATTCAGATTTACGGCATCCATTTTCAGCATCATCTAGATTTACGACATCCAGATTTACGGCATCTATTTCCAGCATCATCTAGATTTACGACATCCATTTTCAACATCATCCCAATTTACAACATACATATTTACATGTGGGAGAGAGAGAAGCATTTTTTAGGCTGAACGAACCAATCAGATCATGAGGAATGTGTGTGATGAGATGATGATGAAATGACCTCCAAGTCTCTCCAATTTATATCCATCTGTGAGGGTGTGTGACACACTTGTTCGGATGTCAAGCCTACATTAAAAATATGGCCGACCTTGCACATAAGTGGAATAAGTTCAAAATAAATGTTTTTCTCATTCAATCAATATGATCTTTAGATCAATCTTGCACCTCTCCAAAAGAGGAATCCAATAAAAATATTGGCATCATCATCTGAGCGGTACAACATGGAGTTTGGACCTAGTTGCCCAAAATTAACAGTTTCTCTTATGGCTCAGCTTTTTCTACAGACAATCTTTGGCAACTTGGTACCTTAACAAATCCAGGGTATTCCTTTCAGAATGTTGGGAATCCTTCCATTGGTGGATCGAATTATCAAGCTCCTCCGCGCTTACCATTCCTAGCAACTTTAAATTTTCTAGATTTATCAAAATTGATGAATGATCCAATTCAGTATAGCCTAGGTTGGCCTCTGGTCCCTACTAAACTTCCCTCATGTATTACAAAATTTGAAGGGAAGATCGGTGAGGATCCGGCTGACCATGTTATCACTTTCCACTTATGGTGCTCCTCAAACTCCCTCATCGATGATTTGATTTGGTTAAGACTATTTCAGCGCACCCTAACTAGAAACGTTACAAAATGGTACATTGAGCTTATTGGGGGCAATTTTACTTCATTTTGAAATTTGGAAACCATGTTTCTGAACCATTTCCAATTGCATGTTCGTTATGATGTTGGGACTGATCTCCTGGCCAATTTTCAGTAGGATAAGGCAACGCACATTTCTGATCATATCCAGGAATGGTAGAGAAGGAAGAGGCTCAGCAAAGCCCAAATTCCTAATGAATTCCTTCTAGAATGGTTTCTTAAATCCTTATAGCCAGAAATATCGAAGTATGTATCCCTTTCTGGGGTATTTTCAGAGGAACAAGCTATCTTTAGGGCCCAGCAGTTAGAACTAATCTATTCTCAGTCTGGGGTCATTAATAAGATTTTTCCAAATGCTTCTCATTCCAAAGTAGATTTTTCCAAATCGAAGCCAGGTCCTCATGCTGACGGGCTTATCAATTTGATTGATAGTGGCATGGATAACCTGTTGAATCAATTGCAATAGTTGTCTTTACAATCTGCTCCTTTTGTTCAGGCTACGCCGTCGGTGTCTACTCCTTCCCAGCCCTTAACTTTAATGTTGTTCAGGCTACTAACCCTAAAGGAAATCAACAATATGATGGGAAGAATAAGGGACAAAATAATAATAATAAAGACAAGGATAGGAAGGATAATGCGAACATATCCAACGATAATATTGGAGAGGGTAAGAGAGATAATAAGAGTAAAGTTAAGTTTCCATGAAATTTATGCACCGGAGACCATCTTACTCATCTCTGCCCACAAATTCAGATGCTCAGTGCTTGTTAGCTCAACAGGGTTCCTCTAGTTCCCAGGTTGTATTGACAAACCCATTTCCCCAAGGGCAACAGCTTCTTGCTGGCGCGAATGCTAATATTGAACCTCCCGCTGGGGGAAACCAGGAAGGGGAAAATTCCTCAAATGTATATATGATGAGTGCTTACATTGATATCGCTACAAGATCTCGTGATTATGTTGAATTTGATTCCTCAAAAGCTAAGGGTGCTCCTAGTAATTCTGAGCCACTCCATATAGAGAGGCTTGCAGTTGATCCCATACCTCGGATGCCGAAAGGGTATGCTAAGCATAACTACTCCATTGTACAAGAGCTGGCTCAGATTCTCTGTGCTATGTTTGCATTAGAGGTACTCCAGTCATGCCCAGAAAAAAAGGAGTGCATTTCTCACTGTGATCGGGGTTGTTGATCCAAAAAACCCTCTTATGATCACATTTGATATGTAGAATCTTAAGAAGAGACTTCCTCATCATATGGATTTTCAGATTAATTCTACATATCGGAAGATCAATATTTTTCGAACAGTAATCGATAAGGGTGCTTCCACATGTATTATGTCTATCTCATGTTGGAAAGCCATTGGATACCCTTCAATTGTGCCTTCACCTACTCTTCTCACTACATTTGATGGTCATTCTCACAGGCCACATGGCATTGTTTCGGCTTTTCCCATCTATGTTGGGGATAAAGTTGTCAATATTGAAGTCGAGATCGTCGATGCCAATTTGGACTACAATATTATATTTGGGCGGAATTGGAAGTATGAAATGGATGCTATTTCTTCATCTTTATTTTGCATCTTGTGTTTTCCCCATGAAGGAATGATTATCACTATCGATCATATGGACTATTCTCTCATATATCCAAATGCATCTTTTGACTCGACTGTTCCCTTGGTGAATGATGCCAAGCAACCTGTGGAGAATTTGGGGGTTGGAATGTATACCTCCTTGATGGGTACCTTTAATATTTTTCCTCCTTATGTTCATATCAATGCTATATTATCCTTCAGCGTTCCTACTAGAAGAGATTTCTTTCGAACTCATTATTTTTCGGATCCTTGGACCTTGCCTTCTACTTCCACATTAGAGCAAGGTCAAGTGGGTGGAATTGTGTTGACGGGATTATTTGTCCGGCCAACAGTAGGGGATCTCCCCGGTAGAAAGTCCCAATTAGACCTTAAACCGTTTGGAGTAGGGATCCCGTCCGGGGTGTGGGTCCGGCTACCACTTAAGATGACTTCCCTTCGGTCTCAAAAGAACCTGTTTGAATCTGCGGACATACACTCATTCACATGATACATAATACAAGATTAATGTGTTAAACACGAATCAAACACTATGCGTAGCAAGATTATAGATAAAGCACGTACACCTCAAGAGATGTCATTAGCAACACATCTTTTGTGGGGTAATGCTTGTATGGTAGTCTGATCACAAAAGAGATAGTTCTTTATGATAAGATACCTCTCCACTTCCTGAAAGATGAAATGAAATGCTAACAATATAGTTCATTAACATTCATTAATAGAACAGATAATAAAATGAACATCATTGATACAACACGGATAGCCATGACGCATAAACGATGACATGATAAGTGCAGCTTCTTTAATCATAGGATATTCTGAAACTGTACAACAAATACGCAAAGTGTTCATATAGCAAAACACATCATAACCATAGGGTATTTTAACAAGACTCTATATTCATATGCTCAAGTGTAGAATCTTTCAATACAATTGCATGTAGCTCTTGAGTTTTTTCCAAAAAAAGAAAAGCCCTTTTACAATGTCCCGTAGGAGTATTTATAATGCCAAAAATTGTCCGTTGGGTTTCCTTGACTGTTCGCCTTCTTGAACTTTGGGTTACCTTGCGACCCACTCCTTCTGCGACCTGGGTAGGTGATGCGACCTGCGACCTAGGTAGGAGATGCGACCTGCGACTTGTCCTGTTGGTGCGATTTGCGACCTGGTTCTTCTTGCTGCTCAGGACTTGCTGCTGCCGGGACGCGAAATGTTAATGTCAGGGATGTCAACCTGTTGTTCCCTGAGGAAATCCTGCCATGCCTGGTATTCTGCCGCTATTGGGGACACCAGAGGTACCTCCTCTTTCAGCCTATACACACATTCCAAAGCATTTGGTACTAAGGTCTCCCTTTTCTGTCCGATCTGGTTTGAGAGCGATGCAAGCTTGGTATAAATTCGCGCTGGAGCGGCGATGAATTGACTGAGATGCTCTTGAGATGCGGAGGGCTCTGGATCAGCTGCGGCCTGCTTGATAGGTTGTAAGAATGTTTGAATATCCTGGTTTACTTGTTCCCAGGTTTTCTCCTCTTCTAATGCTCCAAGCGATGGGATGTGATGCAGCGTATGCATTGAGTCGATACCACTAATCAGGTGGTCGTACGAGGACATCACTTTGTCCAGGTCTTTAGACAATTTGTCTCTAGATTGCATCGCTATGCGGATTTGAACTTTTGCATCCTGCGTGTGGATCCAGTCCCTCTTAGGCAAATTTTCAGGTGCCTGAGGGTACTGTATGGTCCAACCCATCATCCTGTCCAAAGCCTGTGAAGCCTCTTTGAGCTGATCTTGTCTTTGCCTGGTTTCCATTCGTGCTCTTGCCATAGGAGCGACTATTTGTTTGATGGTGAACATTTCACCATATACCTGTCTCATAGTCATTTCCAACACCTCACACTCCTTGAAAATGGCAAGCGAGACTTCATTTGCTGGTAGAGCTTGGTTTCGAAGTTGCTGGACTTCTGCTTGCAATTCTGCTTTCTCCTGCTCTGCTATCTTTTCGCGTTGCTCAGCTGCGTGCAGTCTGTTTTGTAGGGATACTATTTCTCTACTCATCCAGGTTACATTCTCTTCCGTAGCTGCAATGAAGGCAGTACCTGCTGATGCTATCATTACCGGATTAGTCTTGGTATCCAAAACTATATCCTTGCCTGTTGACACTGCGGATGATGCAGAGGGACTTTGTGCCAACGACCTCCTCTTCTCTTGACGGATTTTGAACGAAAACTGATCAAATGTGAGTCTGGTCAGGTCGAACACATCTTCTTCCTATCTCTGGGGTGATCTAACATCAGAGAGTTTTGTACGGCCCTGAGGTATGTCGAGAGGAGTTACCTCCAGATCGTCCAGCATGTCATCCTCTCTGTCCTCTGTGTTCTTCTCCTCTTCTTCCTTCCTCCGTCGTTCAGCTTCTGCTGCTGCTTCTATTTCGGCCCTCTTCTTCTGTTTAGCTGCAACAGCCTGCTCGGCTTTCTTTTGGCGTTCAGCCTCTGCCCTGTCCAGCTCTGCCTTAAGCGCCTGTTCCGCTGCAGCTTGTGCCTCTTTGTCTTCTTTTTCTTTCCTGGCCTCTTTGGCCAGCTTCTTCTTTTGTGTTGTTGTTGCACTCTTTTGGCGCGCCTCCTCTTCTTCTTTTAGCTTTTCCTCCCTTTCTTGCTGGGCTTTTGCCTCTGCTTCCTTTTGTTTGATGGATGGAGTTGGCCCTGTGTTGATTCGAGATTTCTTGAGTATAGATGAAGAGGCACCTCCTAACTGACGCCTTCTGTCTTCTAAGTTCTGATCATCTGAGTCTTCCTGAACCACGTCAATTTCCAGAGCAAGTTGTCTTTCAGCATTATACCAGTTTCTTCTCTCATCTTCCGCTGGGCGTTCAAGATGCTGATAAGTCCACTTGAGGTTGGCTCTCCGGCAGTGTTCAGGGACAATCCTCTCTGGGTCATATGTTCGATGCTCAAGTGCCCCCAGCTGATAACTTCTCATTGCTTCGCTCTGGCGAGCACTTCTCAGTCTTCTTTAATCGTGTATGCACCAATGGTGAGGGGTAGCGTGGGCCATGGCTTCTTTTTGCCTTTGGACAGGATGCTGGAGAATCCGTGTGACATTTGAAAGCAAACCTCCTGAATAAGCATTTTGTCTGTCACAAAGCGATGCATAGCATGTGGTGCCTTGTAAGTTCCAAAGACTCGGATGAAGGTGTATGTAGGGAAAGGGAACCAGTGCGCCACTTTGACTAGAGTCTCCTTGGCCCTCCACGACATGCAGGGGGCGTCTTGGCCAAATAAATGTCTGTACAGAGAGGGGATAAATACTTGGGAAATCTGATCAATATCCTGTTTGTATTTGGACTCCCAAAATACCTTGAGTTGCAGATGAATTGCGCGCGACTGCTCGGAATCCCAGTTGTGCGCCCATCCCTCAAACTGTACTCTGGCGCAGACAGCATCTAGTAGGTAAGAGGCCATGTAAAATTCAGCAAGTGCATCCCTTCGCGCTCGGCCACGTCGGCCTGCTGGTCGCGCGAGGCGAGCGCGCCCCAGTGCCTACCAAACTGAAACGGTGCCTTGTGCGAAGTCACATATTCCATGATGGTGGCCCAACCCGCCGTCAAGGTGAGAAATCTCGGGGCGCCCGTACGTCTGGCAGCATGGCGGCAACCAATTTGTAAACCTTCCTTAGGCTCGCCACTGGGTATTCCTGGTTCTTTTTTACCTTGAACTTCTCGGGCTCCTCCCACCATTGTTTAATAGTATCAACTATTGGGACGGCATGAGCAGCAGCCCATTCTGGAGAGAAATGTTGGTTTGGGCGAGGCAGTGAATAATAAATGTGTGCATCCGAGCCTACCAGCGTAGTGAAAGCTCTGCCTTGGGAATCCCTGATCACAAACTTTTCAAGGTCTGTCTTTTGTATGATCCAGTCTATGATCTCCGGACATGGGAATATGGCTGGATGCGCTCCTGCCAGATGTAGTTTGGACCTCTTTACCGCCAAGTATACTTCTCGGTCTGGGAGATCTTCTGGAAATTCTTCTGGCAGTTTGGCGAACTCCTGATAAATCTGGTACCATCTCATGCTGTCGTCTTTCGAAAAAGTACATAATGTATCTCGGAATATTGGGGGTGGGGACACCACCACCAACTCATCAGTCTCTTCCACTATTCTCTTGTCCTTTCTCCGAGATAGCGGGGGCGCCATGTCACTAGAATCTGAGAGTACAGGTATGCACTCTATGTCTTCACCTGTCAAATTCAGAAAGGAGTCCCACGATAAGAACGACATGGCGATAAAAACCAGTTACAATTTAGTGATGAAACCTAACTGCGTTAATGAAAAACTGGACTGGTGAGTCGCTGGGTCGCGGATCACACAAACAGGGCCCGGGTGCGACCTTGCGACCTTGAGACCTGGCAACCTGGGGTCGCTGGGTCGCTAAGTCGCAGATCTACGAAAACAATGGAAAGTGCGACCTAGCGACCTGGCGACTAGGTCGCTGGGTCGCAGGGTCGCAAATCCCGAAAACTGGAGAGAATGCGACTCTGCGACCTCGCGACTAGGTCGCTGGGTCGCAGGTCGCAGACTGGCCTGCCGGGGGTTTGGTGCGCGCGGCCTTGAACTTTTTTGCCCCCTTTCTCTTGGGAATTTGCATGGTTTCTGGGCCCAGGGAGAGCTGTGGCATGATATTAAAGGTAAAGGGATGATGCCATGGGGTGAAACAGCAAACAGTGAGGTTTTGGGCAATTTATATAACATGTAAAATGCAAAAACCTCAGAAAACATTAAAGCACGGCCAAAAGACAATTTAAAGGCTACAGGGGAGATGGGTTTAGTAAGAAAATCATTAAAACGGAAACAGCAGGAAGAAATGGCAACTTACCCGGGAAAAACTCGTCAGTTGAGCTGTCAGAGGCGTTTTCCTTACAAATCGTTGAACGTAAAAAATGCAACCTGCGACCTCCCTTTTATAGAAAGTCGCACGTGCGGGCAATTAATGCAGGTCGCTAGGTCGCAGATTTGTCAAACTTTGAGTTTTGCGACCTGGCGACCTTGCGACCTAGCGACCTGGGGTCGCTGGGTCGCAAGGTCGCTAAGTCGCGATTTTCTGAAAATTACCAAATTGCGACCTGGCGACCTGGCGACCCGAGGTCGCTAGGTCGCAAGGTCGCATTTTTCATAAGTTTAGGGGATATGCGACCTGGCGACCTGGCGACCTGAGGTTGCGGAGTCGCTAGGTCACTAGGTCGCGGTTTTCATGAATTGTTTACTTTTGCGACTTAGTGACCTAGTAATTTCTCTTTGTTTCTAAGGGGCTCCGAAAATTTGAAATGGTAGTCAAAATTTTGGAGGGTGTTGTAGAGACTGCAACAAATGGCGATTCACTGGACGAACTCAAAGTCTCTGCTGATGGTTAGTCTTTGCGGGGGGAGGGAGGGGCTTACGCTGACTGTCCTTTTTACCTTGTGGTTGCCATTTCCTAGCCTTCAGCATCTAGCTGGGTTGCTCAACCTGTTGGTCTGGTTGGGCGCCATTCAAACAAATTCTTTCTTCAGGTCTCCGGACTGGAAGGGTTGGAGAACTCCAGGCGGCCACAGGGTCTGGTACGATTATTTTTTCCTCATCGTGTTGCTCCGCTGCCAGCGAACCTCCCGGTCCCGACGGAGTCACTGCCTAGGAATCGTGAACGTTGCTCCGCTGCCAGCGAGCCTGGTCAGTACCCCGGCGGAGTCGTTACATCACCTCTCTGCGCAGGAAGCCTTTCTCAATCCTTTACCCTTATTTGTGTGCTATTGCACTTATTTTGAATGTGCCCGAGGCACTTATTTAGATGTGCTTATGGCACTTATTTGAAATGGCCATTTGGCCTGGGCGGATGAGGGATCCCGACTTATTTTGCTTGCAGAGAGGTTGTTCCTGGGCTGGTATGAGGACTTTGGTTTTTCCCAGACGCCCTATCGTAGCTTAGAGTATCTCTCTTCCCTTCTGGTCCGGTTACCATTTACACTGCATTTTCTTTTGTGGACACCCTCTCAGACTGGCGAGGTAAGTTCCCCTGCTTGACGACTTGTGCTTGGTAATGTGCTACCTCTAGGTGTAGAGGGCAAACAACTTTCGCCGCCTTTGAGTTTATCGGGAAAGGCTTTCCATCAGCGGAGAACCTGCTGCAGTATGCCAATCTGCGTAGCTCTAACAAATCCTTCCTTAGGTTTTTATTCTATTTTATTTATATATATATATATATTTATTTATTTTTTTTTATTTTTTTTTATTATTATTATTATTATTTTTTTTTTTTTTTTTTTTTTTTTTTTAACAAACAAAAGACAAGGAACTATGGTACAAAACCAGACAGCCCTCGAAGGGCTGTTAAGTGAAATAGTGTTTGAGGTCATGCCCGTTTACTTGGAGGACCTCGACTCGTCCATCAAGGGTTTGTAATCTGAATGTGTGTGATCCTATCTTTTCATTAATTTGGAACGGGCCTGTCCAAAGTGCTTGGAACTTAGCATGCTTCCCCTTTTCCTCATGGGCTTTATCCCACTTAAGGACCAGGTCTCCTATTTCAAAAATTTTATTTCCCGCGGACTTTTTATCAAACCATCTTTTGATTCAGCTCTGATGGATGGCAAACTTTTCCCGGGTCTTTTGCCTTTCTTCCTCCAATTTCAGCAAGGTGTCGATTCGGTTCTGCAAGGTGGGACACGGGGTGCCATGACATTCTTGGGACAGCTGGAGGGCCGGGAGAGATAGATGAGAAGGTAGAACAACTTCTTTTCCATACACGAGGAAAAATGGGGAGGTGCCTAAAGAGGACTTTGGAGTAATACGGCCAGCCCACAGTGCATTGTGAAGGGCATTGTGCCAGTTACGCTGGTGGGATAGAAGGGTCTTCTTAATAATCCGGATGAGGTTCTTGTTAGTGGACTCAGCTAATCCATTTCCCTGGGGATAGTAGTTTGCAGAATGTTTCAAAATAATTCCATTTTCCCGCGCAAAATCATATAACTTAAAAGATGAGAAATAAGTCGCATTATCAAAAACTAAAGAAGTCGGAACGCCAAACCTGGTCATGATGGAATGCGTGAGGAATTCTATTACCTCTTGATCGTTGATTCGGCGTAACGGTGTTGCCTCAACCCACCTGGTGAAGTAGTCAGTGGCCGTAAGGATATACCGATGTTGTTTAGAAGAGTGAGGTAGGATTTCCCCAATTACGTCCAAACCCCATTGTTGGAAAGGTTCCTCTACTGCTACTGAGAGTAGTGGTGCGGCTGGCCGTGCTTCTCGGTTGGCGAACTTCTGGCACTGAATGCATTTCCGAACATATGCATGCGCGTCTCTGAAAAGAGTAGGCCAATAATATCCTGCACTCATTATCTTATGGGCAGTGGTATCTCCAGAAAAATGACCTCCAGCGGGTCCGTCATGTAACTCAGTTAAGATTTTCTGTGCTTCGTCAGTTTCCAAGCAGCGTAACAGGACCCCATCGTGGTGTTTCTTGAATAACTTACCTTGGACCAGTTGGTGAGATGCGGCTTTTAATCTTATTGCGCGCTTCTGTCGGGCAGTAAGAGCAGGGTCCATCGTGCCTTGGGCCAGATATCTTGAAATATCAGAATACCAAGAAGGGCTATTTTGCTGAGGCACATGGCCGCTCTGATACATGTCGATCTCTTGTTCCCAACATTCTTCTTCCATCTCACGAGTACTTGCAGCCTCTGCGGCCATTTGACATAAGCCCTGTCCTTTAACGGTATGTGCTGGCTTGAACTCTAAATCGTATTCTTGTAAACATGCCATCCAATTGCCCCGCCTTTCGCCTAGTTCTTGCTGTACGAAGAGTGAGCGGACTGCTGGGTGCGGTACAAAAACCGTGACGTGACTTTTCAAGATGTAGGGCCTAAAATGTTTTACGGCCTTGTAAACCGCATAGGCTTGCTTGTCAATTTCCGGATAGTTTAATTCAGCTCCCTGTAGACCGGTGCTCATAAAAGAAATGGGCCATTCATCGTTGTTATTATCTTTCTGCGTGAGGACAGCCGCAAGCGAGGAATCTGAAGCGAAAGTGTATAGGATGAAACCTTTATCAAAATCTGGACTTTGGAGGGAAGGAGTTTCAGCTATAGCCCTTTTGATTTTGTCGAAGGCCTCTTTCTCTGAGGGATTCCATTTGAATGCAGCATTCTTTTTAATCATTCCCTGCAGTGGCCTGACAATTTGCGCAAAATCTGAAATGAATTTACGGACAAAATTAATCTTCCCCAGGAAGGATTGCATTGCTTTCTTGTTGTTTGGGGGCGGAATCTAAGCGATGGCTTTAGCCCGTTCCGGATCAACCACAATGCCCTGTTTAGTGATAATGTGGCCTAGCAAATTTCCCTCTGCCACAGCAAAAACGCTCTTTTTAGGATTGAGCGATATTCCATACCTCCTGCATCTCTCGAAGATTTGCTTAAGGTGGCGTAAATGATCGCCCCTGCGTTTTGAAAATACAGTAACATCGTCCAAATAAACCACCACGCTCTGCCCTATTAGACCGCGGAAGGCTATGTCCATAGCTCGTTGGAAGGTGGCTCCTGCATTGATCAATCCAAAGGGCCTGCGTCTGAAAGCAAAGGTTCCCCATTTTGTCCGGAATGTGGTTTTCAATCTGTCCGGTTCAGCTACCAGCACTTGGTTATAGCCGGAGAAGCCGTCCAATAGGGAGAACATCTCAGATCCAGACACAGCTTGTAATATCTGTTCCATGGGAGGCACCAGGTAGTTGTCTTTGTTTGAGGACCGATTCAGATTGCGGAAATCTACACACAAGCGAATCTCACCAGACTTCTTTCGCACAGGTACCAGATTCGACACCCACGTGGAGTGACGAACTTTGAAAATGATGCGAGCATCTAAAAGCTTCTTAAGTTCTTTTAGAATCATTGGCTCCAAAGCTGGGTGTATTTTTCTGAGTTTCTGTTGGAAGGGTTTAACGCCTTCCCTCATGGGTATTACATGTTGAATGATACGAGTATCGTATGTACGTAGATCTTCATATGTCCAGGCAAATACATCACGATACTTCCGGAATAACTGGGTGAAAGCCAGTGCCTCTTCATCACTGCAGTCTTTGCCAAGGTTAACGAACTTAGGGTTCTCATCTGACCCCAAGTTGACTTGCCGATGTGCCAATATGGAACTTTTCACTTTGGTGTTCGGAGGCCTGCGGAATCGGTTTTGCAGATCAAACATCTTTTCTAGTGATACCACCCCCTTGGGCATAATGTTCTCTTTGTGTTCATCATTCTTTTTCTGTAACGTACTCTCATGTTCTTCCTCATCGATTGCCGCGTCCTTGAATACTTCAGTATTGCACATAAAGTCCAAAATCTGTTGATCGTCGTTAAAAACGCGTAAATTAGAAATATTGTCTGGCACAGAGGGCCTATATACAATTTCAATAGAAAAGTCGTCCCTCAAAGGGGTGAATCTAGCAGCAGCGTTGGCCAGAGTATCTGCTGCTGCGTTGTGCATCCTAAGGACAGATTTAATTCCAAATGCATCAAAACCAGAAATCAAACGCCATACCTCTTGTTGATACGCCTTTAAATGTGGGGATAAACAGTGAATAGTGTTGCGTACCTGGCGGGTGATGATCTCGGAATCTCCAATGACCTACAAACATTTTACCTTCAAGTCCAGTGCCTTTTTAAGTCCGAGGATTAATGCCTCGTACTCAGCAGAGTTGTTGGTGCACTGGAACTCTAGCCGGCATGAGATCAAGTATTTATTCTTGTGCGGGTCAAGCACTATGCAACCAGCACCAGCTCCGTCATTAGTCTTGGATCCATCATAATACAAGGTCCATAGGTCACTTTCTGGCTCCTTCAGGGCACTAGGTTGTGAAGGGGTCTCTGCTGGTGGTAAGTCAGGAATTACTTGCTCTTCAGTGACAAAGGCTACTTCATATTGAACCTCGGGGCCTATAGGAGACTGGGGGGGTTGGTAGCATCCAAATATTTCTTCCAGAAAACACATGCTGAGCTCTTCTTGTGCAAAGCTGATGGGTTCATTAACGGCATCCAGATCAGTGACGGTGTGTTTCATATAGGGTTCACTCTCTACTCTGATCTGATTATTTCGCCCTTTGTAAGGAAGCCACAAGTGGGACCAATCAGTGGCGATGTAGCCTTGTAATTTGCTGGACCAATCTCTACTGAGCAATAGACCGTATGCTTCCGGGATATCGACAACCACAATGTCAATGCATTGATGAACCCTAGATTCTGATGATAATCGGATGATGACATTGTTCAATTCTCCTATGGCGGGTACTTGTGATCTATCGAGTTGTATGATTTTTGCATCAGTCTTCTCCGGGCGAATGTTAAGTTTCTTACAGACAGATAAAGGCATGACGTTTGTAGAGGCACCGGAGTCGACCAGACAGTTGTGGACATTGAAGTTGAAAATCTCGAAGGACAAAAGGAAAGGGCGTGTGGATCCTCTAGAGTTTGTATTAATGGCGTTTACTATGGATTGCACATCTGGTCCGGCTTGCGCAGACGTGTTGCTCACAGTCTTCGTAGCTGAAGTATTTGCGAAAGCCTTAAGAATGAGCTCCCTTTGATTAGTAATGCGGGCCAACTCATAGAGAGAAATGTTTGCTCTTGTTTTCTTCATATCTTCAACAATGTTATAGCTGGGCTTTGGTTGAGGGCTAGGCTCGGCGGAAGTCTTAGAGGATTCTGTCGGAAGTTTGCTCTTTTGACTCGCTCGGGTAGTGTTGTTGGGAAGTTTTTCCGGGACAGATTGTTTTCCGTTTCCAGGGGGCATGATTTTCCTTAGGAAAGCCCTTTTCTTGTCTTCATAAGACTGTTCGGGAACAGGTCCTTTGCTTCTGAGGCTATAATTCCGCACGGGCTGATCCTTGGGAGCATCCGCCATGTAAATATCGATAGGGGTAAGGTTTTCTCCACCTCGAATTATGTCAAAAGCAAGGATAGAGGATCCTGGTTCTTCATTTGAGGGCGGATCTTCATCATGATCTGAAAACTCATCCTCCGTCACATCCCCCGGAGTTTGATCATCTAAAAGTTGATTAACTACTGCTGTCATGCTGCCAATCCATTGAGGGCATGTTTTCTCGGAATGGGCAGCTTGGTGGAAAGAACAGAAATTATCTTTCCCTATCTCTTCCACATTGAGAGCAGTATTTGTGTTGGACAGAGGTCTGTTAGTATTGAGATTACTTTTTCTGAAAAAAGGTTTTGGTGGTCTACTACTAGTCGTGGCTTCTGCGCCCTTTCTCCTGAGGTCAGTGACTTCATTTGTTAAATGCTTGAGCGTTTTGGCCATGCTTTCAAAGTCAAAAGCATCTCTATCCCTATCAGTAGTCTTAGGAGTGGAGGACTGACCTATTTTTGTGTTAGACTTGTGATCATCTCTCCCTTCATGATCGATGGCTCCTATCGAAAGCATGTCTTTTTCCACAGCGAGAGCAGCCTCATAATTAGCCGTAAGGTTAGCGCGGGCTTCACGTTTCACGAAAACTGCAATATCTCTAGGTAGGGCTTTGGTGTAGTAGTCAATAGTGATTGAGTCATCCAACGCTAAGTTTGGAGGAAATTTCTGCAGTATGGTAGCAAAGCGTTGGTTGAAGTCCTTAACCTTTTCCTTTTTTTGACAATTGATGGTGCTCAGTTCAGTTAGAAGCATGGAAGGAGTTTTATCTTCTGAAAACTTATGCAGGAAAATGCGACGGAATTGTTCCCATGAAGTGATGGAGGCACTGGGGAGAGAGCGGTACCAAGTGGCTGCCTTGTTTACGAGGGTATGGGGAAACAGTCGACATGCGACATCATCGGACTGGACTCTCATGATTTGCAGAGACAAATAGAAGCTGCTGATATGATCTTCAGCTAAGGTGCCCTTCTCAGGGTCGAACTTAGGGAGATGTTTCTCTGGATGTCTAGGCAGATCCTGGAGTGGGCCTAAAATGTTTAACGGGGATTGAGCCATCCAGGCCAGGGGTTGCACTCTTCTCGCCCGCTGGTGTTGCCTAAACTGATGTTCAGACTCACCTTCCGAACCTGAGACCGATGCTTCTGACTCGTGACGGGAGTGTTCGTCTTGGTGTCTCCCACGGTGCAGAAAATCTCTAAGATATCCCAAGTTGTTTACAGGAGGCCTTACTGGGTTTGGGTGGCGGTTGCAAGCTTGGTTTCCTTGGCCTCGGCCTCTATCTCCTCTACCTCCGGCCCCTCAGCCTCTATTCCTATCTCCTTCATTTCTACGAGCTCTATTTCCCCCATCTATGTTTCCTCGGCCTCTGCCTCCCTCACCATCCCCGGGTGGGCGGTGTGCCTGGTTGTTGTTTTTTCGAGTCTGGTTAGGCTGGGCGTCGGGGAAAGGCTCGGTGTCAGCAAACTCTTCGCCCTCTTGGAGGATAGGATCATTTTCTTCAACGGCATTTGCGAGGTCTTCCAACATGAGATTTACGAGCTCGGGTATGGTACTAGCGATGGCACCGTTACGGGTGATGTTCTCGGGTGGAGTTCTAGTATGGGCAAGGTATTCCATGATTGCAGTGAACCGTAAATGGTTGACGAGATCTCGGGCAGCTGGGCGTAAGGCTCTCAGCTGCTCCCTAGTGATTTCATAATATCGAAGCTCCCTCCCTGGAATATCTTCTGGAAGAGGAGGGTTAGTTTCATTGTTTATGACCTCCCCTTGGGGAGTTTGCGATGGGATGTTTGTTGTGTGCTGGGAGGCTGCCATTCGGCCCTCCTTCTAGCGCCAATTCTATTGACGGGATTATTTGTCCGGCCAACAGTAGGGGATCTCCCCGGTAGAAAGTCCCAATTAGACCTTAAACCGTTTGGAGTAGGGATCCCGTCCGGGGTGTGGGTCCGGCTACCACTTAAGATGACTTCCTTTCGGTCTCAAAAGAACCTGTTTGAACCTGCGGACATACACTTATTCACATGATATAGAATACAAGATTAATGTGTTAAACATGAATCAAACACTATGCGTAGCAAGATTATAGATAAAGCACATACACCTCAAGAGATGTCATTAGCAACACATCTTTTGTGGGGTAATGCTTGTACGGTAGTCTGATCACAAAAGAAATAGTTCTTTATGATAAGATACCTCTTCACTTCCTGAAAGATGAAACGAAATGCTAACAAAATAGTTCATTAACATTCATTAATAGAGAAGATAATAAAATGAACATCATTGATACAACACGGATATCCATGACGCATAAACGATGACATGAAAAGAGCAGCTTCATTAATCATAGGATATTCTGAAACTGTTCAAGGAAATACACAAAGTGTTTACACAGCAAAACACATCATAACCATAGGGTGTTTTAACAAGATTCTATATTCATATGCTCAAGTGTCAGATCTTTCAACACAATGCCTGTAGCTCCTGAGTTTCCAAAAAAGAAAAGCCCCTTTACAATGTCCCGTAGGAGTATTTATAATGCTAAAATTGTCCGTTGGGTTTCCTTGACTGTTCGCCTTCTTGACCTTTGGGTTACCTTGCGACCCACTCCTTCTGCGACCTGGGCAGGTGATGCGACCTGCGACCTAGGCAGGAGATGCGACCTGCGACCCATCCTGTTGGTGCGACTTGCGACCTGGCTCTACTTGCTGCTTAGGACTTGCTGCTGCCGGGACGCGAAATGTTAATGTCAGGGATGTCAACCTGTTGCTCTTTGAGGAAATCCTGCCATGCCCGGTGTTCTGCTGCTATGGGGGACACCAGAGGTACTTCCTCCTTCAACCTATGCACACATTCCAAAGTGTTTGGTACTAAGGTCTCCCTTTTCTATCCGATCTGATTTGAAAGCGATGCAAGCTTGGTATAAATCCGCGCTGGAGTGGCGATGAATTGAATAAGATGCTCTTGAGATGCCGAGGGCTCTGGATCAGCTGCGGCTTGCTTGATAGGTTGCAAAAACGATTGAATGTCCTGGTCTACTTGTTCCCAGGTTTTCTCCTCTTCTAATGCCCCAAGCGATGGAATGTGATGCAAAGTATGCATTGAGTCGATACCACTAATCAGGTGGTTGTACGAGGACATTACCTTGTCCAGGTCTTTAGACAATTTGTCTCCAGATTGCATCGCCATGCGGAGTTGAACTTTTGCATCCTGCGTGTGAATCCAGTCCCTCTTAGGCAAATTTTCAGGTGCCTGAGGGTATTCTATTGTCCAACCCATCATCCTGTCCAAAGCCTGTGAAGCCTCTCTGAGCTGCTCTTGTCTTTTCCTAGTTTCCGTTCATGCTCTTGCCAGAGGAGCGACTGTTTGTTTGATGGTGAACATTTCACCATATACCTGTCTCATAGTCACTTCCAACACCTCACACTCCTTGAAAATGGCAATCGAGACTTCATTTGCTGGTAGAGCTTGGTTTCGAAGTTGCTGGACTTCTGCTTGCAATTCTGCTTTCTCCTGCTCTGCTATCTTTTCACGTTGCTCAGCTGCGTGCAGTCTGTTTTGTAGAGATACTATTTCTCTACTCATTCAGGTTACATTCTCTTCCGTAGCCGCAGCGAAAGCAGTACCTGCTGACGCTATCATTACCGGATTAGTCCTGGTGTCAAGGACTATATCTTTGCCTGTTGCCACTGTTGATGCGGCAGAAGGGCTTTGTGCGAGTGACCTCCTCTTCTCTTGCCGGATTTTGAATGAAAACTGATCAAATGTGAGCCTGGTCAAGTCAAACACATCTTCTTCCTGTACATGGGGCGATCTGACATCAGAGAGTTTTGTACGGCCCAGAGGTATGTCGAGAGGAGTCACCTCAAGATCGTCCAGCATGTCATCCTCCCTTTCCTCTGTGTTCTTTTCTTCTTCTTCCTTCCGCCGGCGTTCAGCTTCTTCTGCGGCTTCTACTTCGGCCTTCTTCTTCTGTTCAGCTGCAGCAGCCTGTTCGGCTTTCTTTTGTCGTTCAGCCTCTGCTTTGTCTAGCTCTGCTTTAAGTGCCCGTTCTGCTGCGGCCTGTGCCTCCTTGCCCTCTTTTTCTTTCCTGGCCTCTTTGGCCTACTTCTTCTTTTGCGCTGCTGTTGCACTCTTTTGGCACGCCTCCTCATCTTCTTTTAGCTTTTTCTCCTTTTCTTGCTGGGCTTTTGCCTCTGCTTCCTTTTGTTTGATGGATGGAGTTGGCCCTGTGTTAGTTCGAGATTTCTTGAGTACAGATGAAGAGGCACCTCCTAACTGACGACTTCTGTCCTCTAAACTCTGATCATCTGGGTCTTCCTGGACCACGTCAATTCCCGGAGCAAGTTGTCTTTCAGCATTATACCAGTTTCTTCTCTCATCTTCCGCTGGGCGCTCAAGATGTTGATAAGTCCACTTGAAATTGGCTCTCCGGTAGTGTTCAGGGACTATTTTCTCTGGGTCATATGTTCGGTGTTCAAGCGCCCCGAGCTGATAACTTCTCATTGCTTCTGCCTCTGCTGTTACTTCCCTGAAGTCTTTAACTGTGAATGCACCAATGGTGAGGGGTAGCGTGGGCCACGGCTTCTTTTTGCCCTTAGACAGGATGCTGGAGAATCCGTGTGACATTTGGAAGCACACCTCCTGAATAAGCATTTTGTCTGTCACGAAGCGAGGCATAGCATGTGGCGCCTTGTAAGTTCCAAAGACTCGGATGAAGGTGTACCCAGGGAAAGGGAACCAGTGCGCCACTTTAACCAGAGTCTCCTTGGCCCGCCACGACATGCAAGGGGCGTCTTGGCCAAATAAATGTCTGTACAGAGCGGGAACAAATATTTGGGAGATCTGATCTATGTCCTGTTTGTATTTGGACTCCCAAAATACTTTGAGTTGTAGATGAATTGCGCGTGCGTTCTCGGAGTCCCAGTTGTGCTCCCATCCATCAAACTCTACTCGGGCGCAAACCGCGTCTAGTAGGTACGAGGCCATGTAAAATTCAGCAGGCATCCCTTCGTCCGGGGCCAATGCCGAGTTCAAGTTGGTCTGCATTGACGTCATCATTATGCCGGCCCAGTTGAAACGGGTGCCTTGTGTTGTCACATATTCCATGATGGTAGCCCAACTGCCGCTGAAGGTGGAGCAATCTGGGCGCCCGTACAGTCTGCAGAGCATGGCGGCAACCAATTTGTAAACCTTCCTTAGGCTCGCCACTGTGTATTCCTGGTTCTTTTTTACCTTGAACTTCTCAGGCTCCTCCCACCATTGTTTAATAGTATCAACTATTGGGACGGCGTGAGCAGCAGCCCATTCTGGAGAGAAATGCTGGTTTGGGCGAGGCAGTGAATAATAAATGTGTGCATCCGAGCCTACCAGCGTAGTGAAAGCTCTGCCTTGGTGATCCCTGATCACAAATTTCTCGGGGTCTGTCTTTTGTATGATCCAGTCTATGATCTCCGGACATGGGAATATGGCTGGATGCGCCCCTGCCAGGTGTAGTTTGGACCTCTTTACCGCCAAGTATACTTCTCGGTCTGGGAGATCTTCCGGAAATTCTTCTGGCAGTTTGGCGAACTCCTGATAAATCTGGTACCATCTCATGCTGTCGTCTTTCGAAAAAGTACATAATGTATCTCGGAATATTGGGGGTGGGGACACCACCACCAACTCATCAATCTCTTCCACTATTCTCTTGTCCTTTCTCCGAGATAGCGGGGGCGCCATGTCACTAGAATCTGAGAGCACAGGTATGCACTCTATGTCTTCACCTGTCAAATTAAGAAAGGAGTCCCACGATAAGAACGTCATGGCGATAAAAACCAGTTACAATTTAGTGATGAAACCTAACTGCGTTAATGCAAAGCTGGACTGGTGAGTCGCTGGGTCGCGGATCACACAAACAGGGCCAGGGCGCGACCTTGCGACCTTGCGACCTGGCGACCTGGGGTCGCTGGGTCGCTAGGTCGTAGACCTACGAAAATAATGGAAAGTGCGACCTAGCGACCTGGCGACTAGGTCGCTGGGTCGCTGGCACGCAAATCCCCAAAACTGGAGAGAATGCGACTCTGCGACCTCGCGACTAGGTCGCTGGGTCGCAGGTCGCAGACTGGCTTGCCGGGGTTTTGGCGCGCGCGGCCTTGAGCTTTTTTGCCCCCCTTCTCTTGGGAATTTGCAAGGTTTCTGGGCTCAGGGAGAGCTGTGGCATGATTTTAAAGGTAAAGGGATGATGCCATGGGGTGAAGCAGCAAACAGTGAGGTTTTGGGCAATTTATGCAATATGTAATTTGCAAAACCTCAGAAAACATTAAAGCATGGCCAAAAGACAATTTAAAGGCTACAGGGGAGATGGGTTTAGTAAGAAAATCATTAAAACGGAAACAGCAGGAAGAAATGGCAACTTACCCGGGAAAACTCACAATATTTCATTATATGCTTTACAAATCGTTGAATGTAAAATGCGACCATGACTCTTTTTATAGAAAGTCGTACGGCGCGTCAATTAATGCAGTGTCGCTAGACGCACACAAACTTGAGTTTGCGATCGTTTACCTTATACTCCACACCAAATTGTCGAAGGTCGCTGTCGCGATTTTCCGGTACCACAATTGCGACTCGCCGGCGAACTGTTAATCGGCTAATTCGAGCTCCAGGTCGCAAGGTCGCATTTTTCATAAGTTTAGGATATGCAAGCATCACATCTAGCGACCGAGGTCGCGGAGTCGCCAGGTCGCTGGTGGCCTTGTTTTCGTTAATTGTTTACTTTTAAGCATTTAGCATCTAGTACTCTCTTTGTTTCTAAGGGGCTCCGAAAATTTGAAATGGTAGTCAAAATTTTGGAGGGTGTTGTAGAGACTGCAACAAATTGCATTCCCTATGTCTACAACAGAGATTTCCTATCAATCTATTGTTGACCCTACAGATTCCGTTCTAGTTTCTCTTTCACCAGAGGAGTTGGATGGAGATGTGGCTCTGGCTTGGACTCTTAGTTCATCTTCTGCTCAGGATTGCCTTGATATCGTTCTTCCATTTCTATCATTGAAACAATTACTGGCATGGAAAGACCGTGGGATGATTTTCATCATCAGTCCTATTTTTTACCAGACTTGTGAGAAGTTGAATCAAGATTGTCTAGCCATGTTTCTTCTGGTCATGTTCACCTAGTCTTGAACCCTTTAGCTCCAGCACAAGTTTTTTATGAAGGGAACATGCCTGTCATTTTTGAGAATATCCCGGTGAACATCTCCAGAGATCCCAACGTTATTGAGAATGTCTTCATCAGAGTTGAATGTTCCCCTGAAGATATTCAGACTTATATGATCTCTTTAAATAATTTCAGGATGTGTTCGCTTGGTCTTATGAGGAAATGCCTAGAATTGATCCATCTATTGTCCAGCATGAGATCAAGACTTATGAAAATGCTAAGCCTATCAAGCAAAATCTTTGTCTAGTAAACCCTAGGAAAGAAGCAGCTATCAAGGTTGAGGTTGAGAAGATGCTTAAGGTAGGTTTCATATACCTCGTTCTGTTAACTGAGTGGGCTTCGAATCCAGTTCATGTGAACAAGAAATAAGGAATGATCCGTGTATGCATAGATTTCAAGGATTTGAATAAGGCACGTCTGAAGGATAATTACCTCACACCATTTATTGATCAGATTATTGATGAGTGTGCGGGGAATGATATTTTCTATTTCATGGATGGTTTCTCGGGATATAATCTAATTACCATCCATCCTGAAGATCAGCACAAGACTGATTTTATTTTCCCCTTGGGTACATTTGCATACAATAATATGCCTTTTGGCCTTAAAAATGTTGGGGCTAATTTCCAATGGGCCATGTCATATTCTTTCCATGACATAAAGAATATCATTGAAGCTTATTTGAATGATTTAGCTGCTCATTCTCAAAAGAGAATTAATCATTCCTCTCATCTTCGACAAGTTTTTGAACGATGTCATCATTATAAAATTCGATTGAACCCTAATAAGTGTGTTTTCACCGTCACATCCGGTCGGTTGTTGGGATTCATTGTGTCTACTGAAGGGATTCGAGGAGATCCCTTCAAGGTTGAGGTAATACTTCAGTTGCCTCCCCCGTCTTCTCTTCGTCAACTTCAAAGTCTACAAGGAATAGCAAATTTCTTAAGGATATTTATCATTAATTATGTCAAGGTGAAGAAATGATTTATGAGGTTGTTAAAGAAAGGAGTTCCATTCTGCTGGGATGAATTTTCTTTACGCTCGTACGATGCTTTGAAAAAGGCGTTGACCTCTGCTCCAATATTGAGCCCACCTGATTATAGCAGAGACTTAATTTTACATCTCGCAGCAGCAAAATATACTATATGTATGGTTCTAGTTCAAGAGGATGATGGTCTTTGTAAGCATGTCATTTATTACCTAAGTCGAGGCTTGGTAGGTCCTGAACTTTGGTACTCTCCCATTGAGAAATTAGCTTTGGCAGTTGTCCATGATGTCCAGCGACTCAAGCATTACATCCTTATTCGCAAAACTTATGTTTTGGCATCAGTTAATCAATTTAATTTTTTCTTAGTAGGCGAGTGATTGGGAGAAAATACAATCGATGTATTGTCATTTTGCAAGAGTCTGATCTTGAATTTATGTCTGCCAAATGCAAGAAATATTTGGTATTTGTGGAGTTGATCTCTGAGATGCCTTGCGGAGATGAGATTATTTATGAGGATTCATTCCCCGATGAACATATTTTCCTCATTTCTTCACAGGATCCTTGGTATGGAGATCTCATTGTTTAGCTCTAGAATTCTAATTTTCCCTTATCTTTTTCGAAAGATGAGCGTTGAAAGTTGTGTCACTTAGAAAAAAGTTATCTTATTATCAGTGACACTCTATATCATCGTGGGGTCGATTTGATCCTTAGACGTTGCTTGACTCTCGAAGAATTTGAGGTTGTGTTGAATGATTGCCACAGTGGAGCTTGTGGTGGTCATTTATCTAGGCTTGCTATAGTCCAAAATATTTTGCGTGCATGATATTTTTGGCCCTCGATTTTTAAAGATTGTGTTGAGGTGGTCAAAAAATGTCGTCCTTGTCAGGTTTATACTCGAAAGATGCATGCTCATCTAGCTCCACTCTTTCATGTTGTCACTGTCAGCCCATTCAGAAAGTGGGGTATTGAATTTATTACCTGTAACCTGCCTTCAGTGAAGGGTCACAAGTACATTATCGTAGCAGTAGACTACTTTACAAAGTGGGCTGAGGCTATGCCTAATTTTACGAACGATGCTGAGACAAAAACCATGTTTCTGTTCAACGAAGTCATTTCTCACTTAGGTATTCCCAAAGAGATTGTCACTGACCATGGCAGTCATTTTCAGAACACCATGATGGCTGAATTGGCTCTTAAGTTGGGTTTTCGGCAGGAGCATTCATATCCATATTATCCTCAAGCCAATGGGCAGGTTGAAGTCGTAAACAAGTCCTTAAAGGTTATCCTTCAATGGAAAATTGATAAATCCAAGTCCGATTGGCATGTCATGTTGTATCCTTCATTTTGGGCATACCGGATATCTGTTAAGACTGCAACCGGTTTCTCTCCTTTCCAACTAGTTTATGGTTTAGAATCGATCTTTCCTGTTGAGTCTGAGATTCCTTCCCTTAAGCTAGCGGTCGAGCTTCTTCCTAACACTTCAACTTTCGAATAACACCTTGTTTATCTAGAACATCTCAATGAGCAGCGCCGATATGAAGCTATGATGAACGAGGCCCATAAGAAACGAGTGAAGGTTCATTATGATAAAGCAGTCAAACCTAGGGTTTTCCATAAAGGTGACCTTGTTTTGGTTTATGCTCAGGACAAGGATGCCTTGGGGGTAGGAAAATTCAATTCCATGTGGTATAGCCCTTTCATTGTTAAAAAGGTCCTGAATAAGGGAGCTTAAGCATTGGTTGATTTCGATTGAAATGAGCTGGCGTAGCCTAGAAATGGGCTCTATCTAAAGAAGTATTATGCATAGGCTTTTGCCTAACATTTTCTTTTTCTGTAATTGTATTTTTTTTTGTGCATATTTGTCTATCGATTTTTGGTGTGACTTTGATGATTTTGTTCAGCTTTGGCAAGTGTTTTTGGATGAGATGAGTCATTTTGGCTTTGTCGATGGTGCTAGTCGACATACCTGAAATCTTGCTTCCGCGGCTTGGGTAATTTACTATCCATCTGGTCAGTTGCTAGTCTCAAGGGGCGTATGCATTGGTCCTACTTCAAATAATGTGGTAGAGTATAAAGTTGTGGTCAATCTACTTTCGGAGGCAATGTCTCTTGGTATTGATTCGTTAGTAGTGTACTTGGATTCGCAACTGGTGGTTTCACAATTAAACCACACTTATCGTGTCAAAGACCCATTTTTACATAGATTATTTCTAAAATTGCATTTGTTGCAACATTAATTTCATTATGTTACATTCATTCACATTCCTTGTTCAGAAAATTCGTATGCAGATTCATTAGATAATAAAGCAATTGATTGGAATATTGATTATTCAATACATTAAATATCAAAAACATCTATCATCATTGTACATATGATACATCAAATCATATAAATCATTATGTGTGTGTGTGTGTGTGTGTGTGTGTGTGTATCAAATTTGTGTTCAAAATATACAAAAATCGAACAATCATGTCCTAAAAAATTAGGGCTTATGCCCGATCATGTTCATCATCAAAAAATATTACAATCATTTGATCTATAAAAATATATTCCTGTGGGCCCTGCCCTGAGTAGGTGTTACGGAAGAACATTATAGCTGTCGACACATGGTGGAACAGCCGCACCCAATCACATGGTTCTCCAACCACACGTCTTTGTATAGCCTCCAGGAGGTCCTCTAAAGCAGCCATAAGGACTTGGCGAGTCAAGCTCTCCAAGTTTCTCTGTATAGCATGGAGAGTCCTCCCTAGGTCTTCTGTGGCATCTTCAGCTTCTCTTCCGCAGCGCTTTGTTGGGAAAAATACTGAGAGGGGGGGGGGGTGAATCAGTATTTACTGCATACTCAGCACTTTTCACTTTTTCATTCCTTAAAACCCATACGCTACTTTCCTTTAGTAAACTCGCGTATATACGCGGATACCTTTCATTCAACTAGCGTATACACAGAGATCTAAATATGTCATTAGTTCTTTGCTTAGATCATTCCATTATTCATTCATCAGATGTTCAATAAGTAGTAAACATGTGTAATAAGAATAGAATAAACCATCACACAAAGCATCACACATGAACACCAGGATTTTTAGGTGGAAACCCAAGTCGGGAGAAAACCACCGCTGCAGTTGCTCAGCCTTCAATATTTTATTATAGAGAAAACATCTTACAACATATGTGGTGGCGCAGACTTGACCAGCACGCAGGCACCCACCTGCGCTCGTTTACCAGCCTCTCCTGGAAGGGAGCTCCAACCCCCTGACTCGTTTACCAGCCTCTCCTGGAAGGGAGCTACGACCCCCGATCTCGTTTACCAGCCTCACCTGGAAGGGAGCTACGACCCCCCGATCTCGTTTACCAGCCTCACCTGGAAGGGAGCTACAACCCCCTGACTGAAGGCTACAACCCTCAGCACCACCTTGGACCACGTTTCATCAATTTTCACACCGGATCCAACAACTTCAATAGAACAACACTTGCATGCCACGTTTCATCATATTTTCGTAATCGGGACTCTCTTCATACATTTAATCTTAATCATACAACCAAACTGATGCAGACAACTCAGAACAGTAGAATATAGATAGCAGCAATACAGCAGAATAGATCAGTCATTTCTTACCCCAGACTTCAGCAAACCCTAGTTTGCACACGCGCTTTTACTTCACTGATGTTGCGTATATACGCGCTTCCATTCACACCAACCAGCGTATACTTATGTACATATTATAGAACTATTTTAATTGCGCATACGCGCTTTTCTTTCAGATAACCCGCGTATATACGCGCTTATGCTTCGGCGAACTAGCGTATGGTTCATCAGAGATTTTGGGTCATTGTATTTCTTCAGAACAGATACTTCACACAGATTTAACCCTTCACTTCAGACAGATGTTTGCCTCATCTCAGATCTAAGCCTTCCATAAACAGATCTAGAAAATACAAATACATTCCAGATCTAGATATTCCGCTTCATCATTTCTTCATAGATGCATCATAGATTCAGATTTATCTTCAAGTGTAACCCTTTCCATTCAGATCTACTTCAGAGAGAAGTATTCATTCAAGCTCAGACATCTTGCACCCACACTCATGATTTGCACAATGAATTTCTTCTCCTTATATAGGTTTATCCTTTTTCAATACCACGGGTTAAAGCAATACCATGAGCCTTCAATACCACGAGCCAAAGCAATACCATGAGCCTTAAATACCATGAGCCAAATCAATACCATGAGTCTTCAATACCACGGGCCCCTGTTTTTGCACTTTATGAGTACTTTTTTCCCATACGCTACTTGGCACGTTCTTTTCCGCGTGCATACGCGACTTGCCTTAGACAGATCCGCGTATTCATAGAGACATACTCTTTTCGTCATACTTTGAGCACATTCTGAATTCTTTTCTTCATTGCCTTCTGTACACACTGTAGATACATCATATTTTCTTAATCAAGAACATATTCTATCAAGCACAACTTCATCAAGTAAGTTGCCATCTTCTTCATCAAGTGAGTTGACATTCAATGACAACACTTAGCATCATATTGCTAACTAACATCATATCACATTAGATTTACATCGTTTACCAAGTCCATCAAGTCAAGAATAACTTCATCAGGTGTATTGCCATCAAGGACAACACATGTCAACTGTCACATGTCTTCATCTACATTCAGTGGGTTGCCATCAAGGACAACACTCTGCATCATATTTCCAACAATCTCCCCCTTTGGACTTGATGGCAACCACGATGGTGTTTGGTTACCATAACAGATAAGTACATTGACACCATGTCACTCTCCCAATTCTTTGACACCATTATCTGCATTCAAACACCATGTCACTCTCCCCCTTTGACATCAAGGGCAAAGGGCGGATCAAAACCAACACACTCTCCCCCTTTGACATCAAGGGAAACGGGCGGATCAAAACCAATATACTCTCCCCCTTTTCTCCTCATGTGAAAGAAGCATTCTGCAGATCTGATATGTACAGAAGTGACCAAGCTCCCCCTGAGTTCATGCTAAATCTTCAAACATATTTTTCAATGAAGTACATGACTCTATGAACTTCCTATCACCAAAAGACTCAAAATTACATCAAATATCCAACCAAGTGGATTTACATATAAGACTCAAGTACCCAACCAAGTGGGTTTACATATTTCAACTCAGCTACCCAACCAAGTGGGTTTACAAAATTTGACTCAGCTACCCAACCAAGTGGGTTTACAAATTAGACAAGTCCTTACATGACTAAATATTACAATTTTACATCATGGGTCTCAACATGACCTTTTCATCAATCTACAAATATAACTTTAAGACCAACACCAGAAATTCCTCAAGAAAGAGAACATATTTCAGAACCATCATAATGCCAACACTGCATTATACTCAGCAACGCTAATGCTCCCCCCGAATCTGTGCATCCATGCATCCATTCCATATTACTAAGACTCCCCCTTAGTCTGTCCATCCTGAACACTTTCACCAACAAATCATCAAGGCATTTTCATCAAAACATTAGAAACAGAATTATGAGAACTGGAACACCACCAGAGATACCAAACATTATCAGAGATACCAAACAGCACTGCAGCTGTGCTGAAGAGAGCTGACTTCAACCAAAAATTGTCAAGAATTCCATATGCCAGTTTTCAGAAGGAGAGAAGTAGAAGACGTCGATCGTGTTTCGGGAAACCTGCGTATCTCAAGCTATCTTCTAAATTTCAACCAGACCGATTCTCTATGAGGAAAAGACAAGAACTACCTTCTTTCCGAGACATGCTTCTCTTCCCAGACTATAGATAGATCGAATGCCAGTTGTGTCTTCAAGCGTCATCCAACTATTGTAGCATCAAAGACAATAGTAACCAAGCCTTCGCATTCTTTTGTAGCATCATCAATAATCTTCCCAAGAGATTCTCATATCGTGTAACATTCTCTACAAGTAGTGTCAAGCAATCATCCATGTGGTCCAACATCACCATGATCTTCATGAAGTAACATATGTAGGCAAAAGATCTCTCAACGATAGTAACAAACTCTGCATGATCAAATGACATCCAACTCATCCATGTGTGAGTACAAAAGATACTTGTTAACAACCAGGGCTCAAAGTCTCATCACAATAAACCATGTACTAAGTCATCATCATTTTGAGCATGAGTATCACAATAACCAAAGAATAAGTAGTCATATTGCCAACAATGCGATCATTAGTATTCAAACTGCTACTTCCCTTGAACCAGTGCTCCTTCTTAACTTGTGTAACCTGAACACCTTCATCAGCACTTTATCAGCAACAACCTCTGTATGATTTATCCTCATCTCTGAATTATAAGACTTTCATCTCAACAACGAATGCTCTTCATCATAAAGCAACCCAGGCTTCATCCATATCTTCAACACAAGGAATCTGCATATCATTTCTGTCAGAGTATAACCTTGCATTAATGCAATAAGGCAATCATCAACAATGACTGATGCTCCCCCCGGGACCTTGCTCCAGATCTTCAGCTAGCATATAAATTCTCTTATCATCAATGCATATGCGACTGTGTCTGATGAAACTCACGTGTATACGCGACTTTGTTAATATAACCAACGTATTGAAAGTGAAGCATAGAAAATTTTCATCTTCCTTCATTTCCTCCTGAGTTTGTACCTCCTGTACCTGTCCTTTCCACATCAGATGCGCTGTCAGAAGTAAACATAACCAGAATAATCAACTCAACCATGAGAGTCATCATACATTGCTCCCCTTGTGACGATACATTAATAGATCTCATAATGTATCTCACATCATTCCTGCAGTCAATCAGAGAAGTAAGCTTCAGAAGAGGATGACTGCAGTAGGTTCAGAATTCCCTATGTTTCTGATTGGTCCTCCTTCTTTTTCCAAATTTGCTTGAGCTTTCCAACTGTGTGCTGAAAATTGTCCACTTTCCCAGATCTGTTCATCCTGCATTCTTTTTCTACATGTCCATACTTGTTACAAGCATAACATCTCATGTGGCTAGAGAAATAAACATAAGAATCATAATGAGCTTTTCTATTCTTCCTTCTATTACAATCACCAGCTTTGTGACCATACTTGTTGCATGAAAAACAATATCCCTTAAAACAACCTGAGTACCTTTCTAAATAGGATCTGTAAGTTTGTGGCTGAAATGATCTGCTCCTGCAACTTGCTGCAACATGCCCATAATTATGACATTTAAAGCATTCAACGTTCTTGAATGAATTCCTTTGAGAATTCATGATTGTTGGTTGATCTTTTGTCTCTTTCAACACTTCAGGTTTTGCATTGACATTCTTTGAATTTTTGGCACTTCCTTGTGAGCTAGATTCTTCTTTAACAGTTTCATGGAAACCAAGACCAAGTTTGATAGCAGGAGACCTTTGATTACTCAGAATATTGTCCAAAATATTAGTACTATCTTGAAACCTCAAAAGTCTAACCTTTTCTTCTAATTTACCTTTGAGAATGTTTACCTCAACCTCCAGGGCTTGACATTGCTTTGTCATGCTTTATTCTTTCCTTCTTCCATCTTCTACTTGATCCTTCAGATTTAGAATCTCTTCTTTCAACCAATTTTCGTTTTCTTCACATGTTTGTTGCAGCTCTTCATTCTTCTTATTTGATTTTTCCAGATCTTCTTTGAGAGAGATGATTTCTGCTTCAAGTCCTTCATTCTTCTTATTTGATATTTCTGGATCCCTTTTGAGAGAAATGATTTCAGCCTCAAGTTCTTCATTCTTCTTATTCTAGTCTTCCAGATCTTCTTTGAGAGAGACGATTTCTGCTTCAAGTCTTGCATTCTTCTTGTTTGATTCTTCGAGATCTGCATTTAGATCATTGACTTCTACTTCTAGTCTTTTAATTCGAGCAGATGCATAAGCATGAAACCTTTGGTACTTGTCTGTCTGTCCATTCAGTATTTCCATTTGTTCTTTCATCCCTTTGTACAAAGCTTCGCTTTTAGAAATTGATCTTCGTTGATCTTCAATTTTCTTGATAGCTTCCTCTAGATCCAAAACTTTACTTACACTATCTTCATCATTACATGCACCAGAAAGTGAGTTACAAGAACAACTATCAATACTTGATTTATCTTCTTCATTTTCTGCTATACATGATTTCTGAGGCATCTTCTTTCTTTGAGTATCCTTCTTCTTTTGCTTCTTTCCCATTGCGACGGATCCCCTTCAAGCGATCAAGCTTCTACAGAAGGACCACGCTCTGATACCAATTGTTGGGAAAAATACTGAGAGGGGGGGGGGGTGAATCAGTATTTACTGCATAATCAAATCTTTTTACTTTTTCATTCCTTAAAACCCATACACTACTTTCCTTCAGTAAACTAGCGTATATACGCGGATCCCCTTTATGAAACTAGCATATACACAGAGATCTAGATCTGTCATTAAATCTTCACTTATATTATTCCATCATTCATTCATCAGATGTTCAATAAACAGTAAACATGTGCAGTAAGAACAGAATAAACCATCAAACAAAGCATCACACATGAACACCAGGATTTTTAGGTGGAAACCCAAATCGGGAGAAAACCACCGCTGCAGTTGCTCAGCCTTCAATATTTTATTATAGAGAAAACATCTTACAACATATGTGCTGGCGCAGACTTGACCAGCACGCAGGCACCCACCTGCGCTCGTTTACCAGCCTCTCCCGGAAGGGAGCTCCAACCCCCTGACTCGTTTACCAGCCTCTCCTGGAAGGGAGCTACGACCCCCTGCTCTCGTTTACCAGCCTCACCTGGAAGGGAGCTACGACCCCCCGCTCTCGTTTACCAGCCTCACCTGGAAGGGAGCTACGACCCCCTGACTGAAGGCTACAACCCTCAGCACCACCTTGGACCACGTTTCATCAATTTTCACACTGGATCCAACAACTTCAATAGAACACAACTTGCAGGCCACATTTCATCATATTTTCAGACTGGACCCTCTTCATACATTTAATCTTAATCATACAACCAAATTGATGCAGACAACTCAGAACAGTAGAATATAGATAGCAGCAATACAGCAGAATAGATCAGTCATTTCTTACCCCAGACTTCAGCAAACCCTAGTTTGCACACGCGCTTTTACTTCACTGATGTCACGTATATACGCGCTTCCATTCACACCAACCAGCGTATACTTCTGTACATATTACATAACTATTTTAATTGCGCATACACGCTTTTCCTTCAGATAACCCGCGTATATACGCGTTTATGCTTCGACGAACTAGCGTATGGTTCATCAGAGATTTTAGGTCATTGTATTTCTTCAGAATAGATACTTCACACAGATTTAACCCTTCACTTCGTGGCTGCATGTTGCCTCATCACAGATCTAGGCCTTCCATAAGCAGATCTAGTAGATACAAGTGCATTCCAGATCTAGATCCCCTTCTTCATCATTGGTGCATCATACATTCAGATTTATCATCAAGTGTAACCCTTTCCATTCAGATCTACTTCAGAGAGAAGTATTCATTCAAGCTCAGACATCTTGCACCCACACTCATGATTTGCACAATGAATTTCTTCTCCTTATATAGTTTTATCCGTTTTCAATACCACGGGTTAAAGCAATACCATGAGCCTTCAATACCACGGGCCAAAGCAATACCATGAGCCAAACCAATACCATGAGCCTTCAATACCACGGGCCCCTGGATTTGCATTTTTTGAGCGCTTTTGCCCATACGCGACTTGGAACGTTCTTTTCCGCGTGCATACGTGACTTTCCTTAGACAGATCCGCGTATTCATAGAGACATACTATTTTCATCATACTTTGAGCACATTCTGAATTCTTTTCTTCATTGCCTTTTGTACACACTGTAGATACATCATATTTTCTTCATCAAGAGAGTTGCCATTCAATGACAACACTTAGCATCATATTGCTAACTAACATCATATCACATCAGACACTTAGCATCATATTGCTAAACAAACATCATATCACATCAGACACTTAGCATCATATTGCTAACAAACATCATATCACATTAGATTTACATCGTTTACCAAGTCCATCAAGTCAAGCATAACTTCATCAGGTGGATTGCCATCAAGGACAACACATGTCAACAGTCATATGTCTTCATCTTCATTCAGTGGGTTTCCATCAAGGACAACACTCTGCATCATATTTCCAACACGCTTGTGCCTCGGGAAGCATTTGGGTCTCATTGGTCCAATGTTTGCAACATGATCCAAAAATTTGTAAGTCAAATTGTCCTAACAAAAATATTTTCCATTTTCATATATATTGAAAAATAAAAATAAAAAATCATATAATCAAAAATCATTGTGTGATCTTACCAATCGCCCCCCATGTTGCACCGGGTGGTAGGGGAAAATCTGGATCTCCCCTGAAAAACAATGCCAACATAGGGATAGTCCTCTACTGTGATGACTTGTCATCCCCACCAAAGTAATAACTCATCATCCCAAGTAGTCCTGTTGACCTCACCACCCCCAACCTCTTCATTAGATCTGCCCATCTAACTATCCGTGGATCACGAGGGCTACTGATGGTAGAGATAATCTTGGGGTGAAGCCTTGGAATTCTCTCGAAGAAGAGTGTGCATAGGATGGTACCATAACCAAAATGCTTTGTCTTATTCTTCTGGATCGAGTCCAGTTGTTTCTTCAAGTTTTTCAATAAGCTTGTGTACCAATCATATAGTGTGGTCAGGAAATCCACTACCAAGCTCATGTTTCCTGGTGAAGCTTGGTGCAAAGAGGCCAATCCTGCCACTTTGACAATGGTGAAAAGAAGTATTTTCATGTGCAACCCTTGCACATCTCTGATTGGGATCTGTGTCCCGACCTTTTGAGTACCCTCAGCACAGTAAACTCAAATAAAATCTTGGACATTTAGCCCTCTTGTGGCCTTACCCTACAAATTTACTGGTTCCCCTCTCCGAGAGAATCCATTTATGAAATAAATGTCCTCAATCTTGATCCTTAGTGGCATCTGATCGATCATGAAATAGTCCTAATCTGTCTCCCAATAACTTACAAGCATTTCAAGTAATCTTATGTTTGTTTTCATGTTTAGCATTTTAAATAACTTCAACATTCCACATCCCCAAAGTATATCCAAGGATAACTGGTCTTCCATGACCTCATTATCAATAGTGTTATGCTCTCTTTCCCTCCAGCTAATTGTCATCCTGCATCATTTCATTCAAAATCCATTTAGAATTCAATTTTAAATTTTTTCTCTACGCATATAAGATTTTAAAATTATGAACCCGCGTATATGCAGAGGGTTTCTGGAAAAAACATAAATTCTATAGTAAAATTCCTAAAAAATAGCTTGAATTGATAAAGAAATTAATGACTAAGCTAATTATGAGGTTTACTTGAAAGATTTGGACTGATTTGGTAGATAATTGCTCTATTTCCAGGAAGGGGATTTTTTTCTCCAAAGCTCTTTCACAACTTCTTCACAATACAAATGACCAAATGTGAGTCCAAAAGGCCTATTTATGCCCAGAATTCAAAAAAAAACTTTCTTTTGTGTTTATTTTTTGAATTTATCCACAAATTTTTAACCTTTTGGCTTGTAAATGTTGGAATAGGTTGTTTTCAGATCCATTCTGGTCATTTCGAGTTGTTTTCATTCCTGCTTCGTTTCCATGACTGCTGACCTATCATGGTAGGTATTTTGTTCAAAACTGGCATATAGGTTAGGGAATACACTTTCCTTTGCACTTATGCATACTAGCATCCATACTGAAATCTTTCCATAGGGTCAACCCCATCATGTTATGATTATTAAACCATTTTCACTCGTCGACGTATAATCATGATATGATGGTAGAGCCATCCTTTACATGGGCTTATTAGTTAGATCCTCGCTAGCATATGTCGCCCATGTTGCAAATTGAGTAGGCTCGGGAGTCCTCTTTAGTCCCACCATGACTTATGCGTTGAAGCTTCATTCTTCATCTTCTTCATTATGTTTTTCTGACTTTATACCCTAGAGGCTCCCATTTTGTTGTTGAGTTGTTTTTTCGCATTGCATTTTGACCATTTGTATATCTTGGTCTTAAGACGGTTTTACTTGGACTCGTGTATAAGCCATCTTTTGACCCTGTCTTTCTACAAATTCAACCATGAAATCACTTAGATTTTGTGACTCGACACCTTTTCCCATGGATGGAACATTCCTCTCAGTGTCACTTACCAGTTTCGCCACCTTGCATTGAGCATAGGATTGTTCCTATCCCAAGAACTAGTGCATATGTTTATCGACACTCGTTCTATCCATTTTAATATAGGCATTCTTTTATTCCTTTTCGGGCTTTAAAATATGAAAAAGACAAAAAAAAAAAAAAAAAAAAAAAAAAAAAAGAAGAAAGAGCGGGATCGGGACATTACTTCCACATCTAATGGCAGCTAAAGAGTCAGTTGTGTCACCCTTGAACAAACAAACAAAAATATAAGTATTTTCTCCATTTTGGGATGGGTTTAATTTGACTTAGGAAAATCCATAAACTTTTTATCGAGTCAGTACTCCCCCAGTTAGTTATCTCTTCTAATCATATGGAGGGTTTGTCCGTGCCTCCTGCATGACAAACTTATTCAAAGTTATCATATGTTGCCATAGTAAAAATGAGTCGTGATTTTTTTCAAGGGAAGTAAACCTGAGTCGGCCTTTTTGCGATGTCTCTTGACTCATTTTTCAGTCGTCCATCCCCAGTCTATCGGAGTCTTCTTCTATTACATCATCTATTTGGTCCTTTTCTCGTGCTGGTTTGAGAAGGTCTCCATTGACTTCTTGTCGGTGGGTTTGTCTCTTATTGACTTCGACAAGTTGCTCTGAGAGTCAACCTAGAGCCGCACCCTAGCTTTATTTACATCATTGATAGGTGACCTTGTTCTTAGCATTTTATCAACACCATGGGTCTTTGACTTAGTGGTTTCCCTTGTGTTCAAATTCAACTTTCATTATCACACTTAGGATTCGTGCAGTGCCTTGGTTTCCATTTGACCTTATCGGTGGATTCCTTTCCTCTTTGTCAGCTTATATTATTGGTTGGTTCAGAGGGTTTCTGTCATGCGCTAGCTACATTTTGTGCATGTCGGAAATGTGCTTCGGGTTGGTTACTTCACTTTTCTTCATCTGATTCCTTCCCAATTTTGGCTTGCGGGTTACACTCGTGCTAGACTGATGTGGGATGCCTTAATTCCTTCATTCCAGCAGATATTTTCCCATCGACTCTGACTCATTTCTCTGGGAATAAGGTCTAGAGGCCTTTTGTCAGTACCTTAGGGTTTGTAGTCATTAGTTGCAGATTCCTTCGCTATCGACTATGAGAATACATCAATGTCTCTTGATTGATAGATTCTCTCAAGTGTTCAACTTCAACTCATTCATTCGCACTTGTTAGATTGTACTACATACCTTGACTCTCATCATCATTATCGGTGAGTTGTCTCGTGTTTTTTAATGGTATACATCAATGGCCGGTAATCAAACAATTTCTCACATGGTCGATGTTAACACTGGAAAATTGTACAGTATAAAACGACATCAATTAATGTCGAGCCTAAGGATTTACAGGATAGGGATACATTATGGAATCAAGAATCTCTAAGGTTTTGAGAAATTCAAGATTGAACTAGTCATAAATGCTCGAATGAGCGCTTTTTCCTTTGAAAAGAGCACCTTCTGCACGCACTGGAGCCTGATAAGCGCGCATTCCTGGAAGTGGAAAAAAGTCACTTTCTGGGACCACAAGCAAGCAAAGGACAGTTTTTCCTTATGTGAAAGCCGCCTAAGGACAGCACCAATGCCTCCTTAGGCCTTGTGTGAGCACACAAAAGCATATTTCAACCCACAATGGAATATTACCCCTCCCTTGGGTCACCATCCACCATGTACCAAGGGAGGGAAGGAGGTTTGAAAGCTCACCTATATAAACCCTCAAAGAGATGAACAATGTGTGATCACAAAGTTATGCTGGCCAAATTTTCCCAAGCAACACCAGTGTCTTGTTTGAAACAAGGAGTAGGAGCTAAAGAAGAGGACTCGATTATTGGCCACCCAACAATCTTAGCCCATTGCAGCAAAGAGAGAGAGTCAGATTGCATAAAAAGGTAGAACTTGAAGGACAAACATCCTTGCATCGGGTCCTAGAGCCTCTGCCTAGGCCCTTTGGCAAGTGGGTAAGATTTTTGTTTTCATTTCAAGCATTCAATAAGAAGAAGGCCATCGCGCCGTTGTTTACCTTGTTACTGTTTGGAACTCTCTATATAGCTTCTTTTTGTGTTTTTAGCTTTAGATTTTTAACAGAGCATACTTTAGTGTATTACTTCATTTAAGTTCTATACTTTTGAGCTCCCCCCAGATACTGCCTGTTACTTATGGTTTAGAGAAAAGACCACATTCTCTAAACACGTGCGATTTCGTACACCCGTGTGTCAAATCCACCACAACAGGATTGGCGACTCCACTGACGTGTTTCAAGTTTATGTGGTTGTGCCATTTTTTGCAAGAGACCCTTAGTCTATGCTGGAGTGGAGTTCACAGTACTCTAACCCATCTTGCAATCCCTAGACTCACTGAGGTGACAGGCTGAAGAAGGCAGCTCCTAATTTTTTTTACTTGCAGGAATTTTGTGCGTTGTTTTTTCACACAGAAGCGCAGTGTGCGCATTTAGAGGTGACCTACGCGCAAGAAAGCACACATGTCAGAGGTTTTTGCACGCAATTTGCAGAGAGAATTTTTCTCCCTATCCACTGTATTTTTTCTGCTTGTAAGTCTGTTGGGCAGCCCCTAATGTATCTACCAACACCTGCGTTGATACCCCACAGCTTCATTTAAGTTGGTTTTTGCAAAAAAGTGTTCACATAGTTTAAGTAGGGGGCGAGTTAGCCATTGCTTTCTGAACAATTTATGTTTTTTGCAAATTATGGTATGCACACTTAGTTTAACTAGTCCAAGTAAGTGGCTCATGACCACACATGCATAAGCTAGTGTAGAAATTGTTTAGTTTAGATTTCAATTTTTGCATTTAGGAAATTGCGGGACTAGGATTGAATCGCAAGTTAGAGCAAGTAATCCCTATTGTCTTTGCGCCATTGGGTGACCCTAGACAAGCATGTGAAAACTCTATATTTTTGATTCTCCATCTCCCTTTAGTCACTCACATAGACTAATTAGGAGGTTTTGGAAGCGGCCCATTATCCGCACATGTTTTTTATTCGAGCAAGGAACAACATCACATAGTTTAACTAGGGGACTTTTGTAAAGGATCACCGATATCCATATGTTCAAATCATGAGATTGTTCACCATACGCTCACACACATTCACCCACTAAGAAAAGAAATCCACCTAAAAATAACTTAAACCAACGCACTAAATTCTCCCCACAGGGGCCACAAGAGAAATTATAGCTTCAGTTAGGATCAAGGGGGTAGGAATCCAATAAGCCGCCTTGATCACGCTTCACATTTGAAACATAGAAGTTGCATTTTTAGGGAGATTAAAATCCACCTATCAGCCCACGAAAAATAAAACCCGAGCGCAGCAGAGACCCGATTCATAGGGGGTTAGGCTTAGGCGTAGTGTGTGCGGTATCAGTTGGGGCTATCTGACCCGTCTGATACTTGGTACTGTTAGCTGACTACCAAGAAACCCAAGACTTGAATGCTCAAGTGGGACGGTGGTTCTTAGTGGCCAAAACTAGGGCATCCTTTACTCTATAGGTGACGATGCAGGCAACCACCAGACCCTCTACCCTTACCTTGGTTGATTCTCTTCGGCTGACTGAGCCCATCTCCAGTTCTTTACGGACATTGTGCCAGCACTCGCAAGAAATCCTCTCAAGGCCCAGTTACTTTTGAGAGTGTGAGGACGCTATTAGGTCTTCAAGGATTTTTGAGTATCACGTACAAACAAACAAAACCATTTTTTTCTTGATTGATCACATAGATTAAATTAAAGGAAAAATCTATTTTTTTTTTTTTTTTGCTTTGTTTTATGTATGTGGCCATAAATTTGTCGTGATCATAGACTCAATCCCCTCAAAAAAAATTTCCAAAACCTAACCTGGAGGACCCTCAAACGGTTCCAATGGAACCTCGTCGGTCCAGGCATCTTTTGGACCTCCCCCCATTAAAGGGAGGGGTTCCAGGTCTTTCATCAGCTAGGCATCAAAGACAGAACGTTGCCTCAGTGGTTGGTTCCTCCTTTCTTGGAGCAACCTTAGTTGGGAACCCTAGCGGTCTCCCAACACCACACCACACATCACTCCCCCCTCATCCCCTAGGGGGCAGAAGAGTGCATCCCATATGGGAAGCCAGTTGAATTCACAACTGGGTACATCACAGACTAACCCCCGTTCTAACCAGAACTTCGTGTCTTCACACGTTGCCATGGCGTCAACCTCTCAGTCACCCTTCTTAGTGACGTTAAATCTACCAGATTTAACCAAGCTCACCAATTACCCCATCGCACACGACCCCAATTGGCCTCCCATGCCCACGAAGCTCCCTTCAGACATACCAAAGTTTGAGGGCAAGCAAGTGGAAGACCTAGGGAATCATATAATGATCTTTCACCGGTGGTGTTCATCGAATAGCATCATTGACGATATTATTCGATTGAGGTTGTTTCAACGCATTCACACGGGAGTGGCCGCGAAATGGTACGTCGAGCAACCCCCTGCTTCACATAGAACCTTTAGCGCCCTCGCTACTGCATTCCTCACTTACTTTCAGTTACCCATTCATCATGATTCAGGAATGGAATTACTGACTCATTTCAAACAATCTCCCTCTACCCACATTTCTGAACATCTCCACGAGTGGAGATAGCGTCGTAGCTTATGCAAAGCTCAACTTGACGACCGAGTCCTTTTAGATTTATTCTTGAAAACTCTGACGGTAGAAATTTCAAAGGATGCGGCACAACGTAACCCCACATCCGAAGAGGACGCAATCAGTAAAGCCCAACAGCTTGAATTGATTTATACGCAATCAGGATACATATACAATATCCTACCTAACGCCCCGCGCCTGCAATCTTATCAAGAATTTCCAAGCGCGTCGAACTCTGCAGACGGACTTATTGGGTCGATGACCCAAGGGTACCTAGGCAGCAGAAGTCAGAATCTCGGTTACACACATGGGTCTACCCAGGACATGTCTCAACCCGGATTTCAAAGTCATCATATGCAACAGCAAAATTTGACTAATAGGGTGCTAGCATATCACCAAGGAGGACCTTACCCTCCAGCCGGGGGGACCTAGTACGCAGAAAGAAAAACTGACGGAAGAACTCCCCCACAACGGCTAGGTGCAAATATGGGACAGCAGTATGCTCAGTCCCAAGCACATAACCCACCAACGCAAAACAATGCACAGGTAAACTTTGTGCAGCCATCGCAAAATCAACCACACTAGTATGATCAGGAGAATTACCCTCCTAGTGTGGTAAAATGAAAGGTAAAAAACAAACCCAAAGGGAACCCTCGACAGGGGGGCAGCAACCCACAGTGCCCACCGTGATCCCGGCCTAGAGATAACTTCAACCGAAACCAGAACTAGGAGCCAAGCAATGCTTAAAAGCAAGGCAAAAGGCCACCTCTACGAACAAACCATTCTTGTTCAATATGTGGTGAGTATGGGCACTATACTCACCACTGTCCTAAACTCCCTGAGCTTAAAAAGCTTCAGAGTAACCGAGGACAAGGAGGATCTTCCTAGACAACTACAGTTATGCAAGAACCCTTCCCCCATCAAGTAACGGTCAGCACTCAGAAGAAAAACCCCAATGATTCCGAGAAAAACAACCATGAAATTTACATGGCTGGGGAAGAAATTTTTTTCCAAACTCGGAATCACAACTACGACACCCCACCAAACACCAGTACGTTAAGGGATAGTACGAGTGCGCCGACTGAACCTTTGACCATTCCGAAGATTCCTTTGGAATCATTGCCAAAAATGGTTAAAGGGACTAATAGGTGAGCAGGTAACTACTCTAAAGCAGCTCACAATTATAGCATCGTTGACGATTTAGCCTAGTCACCTACTTCTATGTCCGCTTTGGAGGTACTGCAGTTGTGCCCGAAACAGTGGAAAGCCCTACTTTCTGCCTTAGGCACCGTTGATCCTGCCGACACGCACATGATGGCTTTTGATTTAGACAAAGCCACCCCTAGGCTTCCCTCCATGGTCGCCTTCCAGATACCAGTATCAGTACAGAATATCACTATTCACCGATGTGTCATTGATGAGGGTGCATCCACATGCATCATGTCAAATAATATATGGCAGAAGTTAGGATCCCCAGAACTCAAACCTTCCGTCATCACACTCAGGGCATACGACAGTCGGCCTTCGACCCCCATCGGTCTCTTCCAAAATGTACTGGTCTGCTTAGCCGGAAAAACGGTCCACATAGACATCGAAGTCTTTGACTTCACTTGGATTACAATATACTCCTTGGGTGGAGTTACATGTATGCCATGTCTTCCATAGCATCCTCCGTTTTTTGCATCATGATGTTCCCCCATAAGGATCGAATCATTACAGTAGACCAGCTGACGCACACCGAAAAGCATCCTTTGAATAGTACAGATATGGTTCTACCTTATGTAGTCACAGCCACTGACGGTCTTTCACGGTACCAAGAATATGGCCCTGGCCAATTCAAACTGTCGTCCGTCCTAGGATCATTTCTAGGAAATACTCCTATTATCCCTGAGGTATCACCCGATGCCACAGCGGCCTCGGTATGCATGATGTCCACATCAAGCACCGAGGTTAGTCAGGATACAGACTCAAGCAATAACGACACCGAGGCATCAGCTATTGCAGCCTCCCTAGTCTATGCTGCCTCCCAAACTCCTTTCCTATACCCACCTCTTGGCTTCACCTCCCAGCAGTTCTTGGAAACACTGGTACTACCCAACATATCATTCACATTCCCAGTATGGTATCTTGTTCCCCCTCTAGCAACGCCAGCTACCAACGTTACTGCGTTTGGGTTACAGCCCCCCGGTCCCGAGGAGCCCCAACCAACCCAAGTACCAGTCGAAACCACCCCTGCATGGGGAAATTCCCACTACGAAGCCGGCGAGCACGATAAAGAAAATTGCCAAGAAAGGAAAAAAAGTGGTGACCCCACCATACAGCGGGAGTCATCAGCCTGCGCTATATTTGATGTCACAGGACACCCTACTCACATATGCCCGAAGTAGGATGAATTAAAATCACTCCTCAGCTGCGAGGCGGGCACCTCAAGATGACATTCCCATAAAAAGGAACTTGCCACCAAAAGTATAGGCAAACCGATGTGTACCAATCATGCATGCACCCTCTATGACACCTATGGGCACTATACCCACCATTGTCTAGAGATACCATGGTATTGGGACGCCTTGCATGCGATTGAGCGATCCTATCAAGAGGATCCCTCCACCCATTCTATTAATGACAAGCCGCGCTCCATATTATACTTACAAGAAGAGCACCGATATGTAGAGCGCCCCCCAGTAATGCCCATTATACGTTGCACGCTATGTGATGAATGTGGCCACTACCTCGAAGAGTGTGTCGCATTGGAACTCATCCATAGATGGCATCCAATTGAAAGGGTCTACTACATGGGGCTACGGGCAGCACAATTCACATGCCCGTTATGCGCCTACAATCACTTATTGGAGGATTTTCACTACATACCTCATTTCTGACTAGCCCTTGCTAGTCTCCGCTCAGCCATAGTTCAACTCTCCCAAGAAGACAATATGGATGTCGAATCTACCGGCAGCTCCATGACCCAAGCAGAGGAGATGAGCGGGTTGATCATGTTCTTGTCAGCCGAAGAACGGCCTAGTAGGGAACCCATAGTTACCACCACAGGCACTTCACGAAGGTCACTCGCATACACATTATGCAAGCAGACGGACCGTATAGTAGTCCACTGCCCTGACTTGGCAGCATTACGACGATGGTACCCCGCTTGGCCTCAGACCACGCACGATGGGAGACCCATATCACGGACATTTTTCCTGATATGTCAAGGTGATCATTATGACCGACATTGTACCTATGTCTCACAACTTCGTCCCACTATCGACATGATTAATGTTGTAGAAAAAAGGATGAGCGACCTCCAAGAATGGCATAAAAAATACATCGTCAACGCAACGACATCCCCACCACCACGATGGTGTTATAATCCTGCTACGACCATACACCAATCACGTAAGCCTCCGGCCAAGCCGAGGATAACATGCGGCCTATGTGATCTAAACGACCATCGAATCAAACAATGCAGAGAACTCAAACCCATTACAAATAGTCTCTGCATAATCGCGTCTCTCCCTCAAAAGCTTCTCTCTAATCAGGAAAATATCACACGCACTTACTGCCGAATTTGCTCACACTTTCATCATAAATTTAAGTGCACGCATATCCCTAAGCTGAGAGCAGCTAGAGCAGCATTAAGTCAGCCACCCACCAAAAAGGGGGGAAAATTCCAACCCACGATGCAAAAATGGAAACAGAAGATGACTTGGTCCGCAACAAACCCTTTCCAAGCATCCACATCAGGAACATCGAGTAGTGTAGATTCTCACACTATCTACTCTGTCAGCACTGTGATACCTTGCACCATTTGCACCATTCATAATCATGCGCCAGAGGGATATCCGTTGCTACAAACGTTCAAACATATCTATGATAAAATCAACTTCCATCTACCATGAATTGACTATCCTAGCGGGAAGGCCAACTATCGGCTAACTCAGGACTCCATTGCGGAGATCCTTCCCCCGCCGCATGCCAGCGACACAACTCATCACATACGACTTGTGTCATCACACGCCCAAAACAGGATTCCAACAACCTCCCCGTCATAGGAATTCGGCCTTATTCCTGTCACAAAAAACCAAGGCACCCTACGCCCTTGCATCGATTTCCGCAAGATTCCAAACTTACATACAGCCATCGAACTCCTTGATGACACCCAGCCTCTAAAAAAATGCCTAGTAAAACTAGATTTAGTTGACAAAAACAGGCACCAATCACTGCAACATAATGAGACCCATAAGAAAAGGGTAAAAGCATCATTCGACTGCCACATCAACCTCGCTCATTTACTGAAGGAGAGCTAGTCCTTCGCTATGACGTCGCAAAATAAGCCTTAGGGCTAGGGAAGTTCGAAACCTTATGGAAAGGGCCCTATATCATCAAACACTGCCTCCGGCAGGGGGGCATACATCTTGACGGAACCGGACAAGACCTACCTAGCTAACCCCATCAACGGCCTCTACCTCAAGAAATTCTACCCATAAGGGCCCCAGAAGCCCTTATCCCCTAGAGATAGAGTACACAAAAATCCCAAATACCAAAATATTTTTGACCCAAAACGGGCTCAAAATATCACCATGGATCACCAACTCGAACCCTATTTCAGATTTGCTATTTTAGCATTGCGATGGTCTCAAAACTTAGCTGCAGCCGCCTAGGTCATCTACTACCCTAACTGATCGCCACTATGTTCAAACAGCGTGTGCATCGGTTCTACAACCAACAATCAGGTAGAATATGATGTCGTTATTGGACTTATGTGCGAGGCCCTCCACTAGGGAGTCTGCCATATGCATGTTTACCTTGATTCCTAGTTAGTAGACTCGCAGTTAAACCAAACATTTGAAACCAGGGATGCAAACCTATTTAGAAAATATTTGTGTGCCAGAGGATTAAGCATACAATTTGATTATATTACATTCTCACATGTACCAAGGAATCAAAACCAAACAACTGATCGCATAACTAACAATATCCTAGACTGGAATGCATCGCGAGCAAACCACCATATTACATTGTTTTTCTGACTTTATACCCTAGAGGCTCCCATTTTGTTGTTTAGTTGTTTTGTTGCATTGCATTTTGACCATTTGCATATCTTGGCCTTAAGCCGGTTTTACTTGGACTCGTGTATAAGCCATCTTTTGACCCTGTCTTTCTACAAAGTCAGCCATGCAATCACTTAGCTTTTGCGACTCGACACCTTTTCCCATGGATGGAACAGTCCTCTGAGTGTCACTTACTAGTTTCGCCACCTTGCATTGAGCATAGGATTGTTCCTATCCCAGGAACTAGTGCATTTTTTTATCGACACTCATTCTATCCATTGTAATATAGGTATTCTTTTATTCCTTTTCAGGCTTTCAAATATGAAAAAAAAAAATATATATATATATATATATATATATATATATATATATCCCAAAAAGAGCGGGATCGGGACATTACTTCCACATCTAATGGCAGCTAAAGAGTCATTTGTGTCACCCTTGAACAAACAAACAAAAATATAAGTCTTTTCTCCATTTTGGGATGGGTTTAGTTTGACTTAGGAAAAGCCATAACCTTGTTATCGAGTCAGTACTCCCCCAGTTAGTTATCTCTTCTAATCATATGGAGGGTTTGTTCATGCCTCCTGCATGACAAACTTATACAAAGTTATAATATGTTGCCATAGTAAAAATGAGTCGTTCTTTTGTTCAAGGGAAGTAAACCTGAGTCGGCCTTTCTGCGGTGTCTCTTGACTCATTTTTTAGTCGTCCATCCCTGGTCTATCGGAGTCTTGTTCTATCACATCATCTATTTGGTCCTTTTCTCATGCTGGTTTGAGAAGGTCTCCATTGACTTCTTGTCGGTGGGTTTGTCTCTTATTGACTTCGACAAGTTGCTCTAACAGTGAACTGTATAAATTAGCTGAATAAATCACTTATTCACTGAAGATTAACCTGGTCATATATCAATTTCGAATTGCATACATAACACATAACCTTCTTCTACAATTAATTGTCACATGCGGAAATAACAGAAGCAATCTCACATCAAATCAATCACACATTAACTCAGTATGTATGGGGAAATCCTATAGCTGAAAACCCCACAGCTATTGTGTATATTATAATGGAGAAATCAAGTAACCAAACAAGTACAATACTCCTCACAAGTACTCAGTACTCTCTCATGAAGTTACTCACAATCTAGCTTGGTTTTGAACAAGTCTCGTGTTCAAAACACACCACTAACTGCCTTGCCTCTATTGCGCAATCATGGCCTGTATATGAAGAGGTTCAAGGTTCGAATCCCCTTGCCTTGACTGCGCAATTCTCATGGACAATTCCTCCAAGTGTAATGCAAATCTCATGCAAAACCAATCTACCAACTGATAGCTTTACTCACCCTTTCATCTACCTCTTCCACCGGTCTCCACTGAACTGATCATGCACTGTAGTGAACTGAAGTGTTCTTGAGTTGACTAATGAGTTAATATTTAGTAAATTAAATATTATTTAATTTACTCCACTCATATCTAGTTGATTAGCTAGTTAACTAATCTCAACTAGTTCAACTAAAACAAATAGAACACAACTCCACTATTTGTCCCGTTAACTCCTCCAAAACTTCTGCCACTGAAGTCTAACTGAAGTAAACCATGCAAGATGCCATCAAACCCTAGGAACCACGTGATTCCTTGTGTCATTTGCATGAGCCACCTCCATGACTCAAACTGAAGTGCGCCAAGAGAGTAAACTGCTGTTTATAGTCAAAATATTATTAAGGGTAAATAATATTTGACTTCCATATTTTTAGGAGATCAGTCTAAAAATAGCCCGGGTCCTAAAAATATGGGTCTCATCTATTTTTACCGACATGTCGCATACTTTAAGAATCTCCAAGTAGAATTCCCAAATTATGCTCCGTATGTCTAAAAATAGACATAGTCTAAAAATAGACTTTGCGCCAGAATTTGCCTGCGGGCCCACTTAGTGAAGGCGACTTCATTTCTCTAAGCTCCATCATCTTGCTGCATTCTCAACATAAACCTAGAGCCGCACCCTGGCCCTATTTACATCATTGATAGGTGACCTTGTTCTCAGCATTTGATCGACACCATGGGTCTTTGACTTAGCGGTTTCCCTTGTGTTCAAATTCAACTTTCATTATCACACTTGGGATTCATGCAGTGCCTTGGTTTCCATTTGACCTTATCGGTGGATTCCTTTCCTCTTTGTCAGCTTATATTATTGGTTAGTTCAGAGGGTTTATGTCATGTGCTAGCTACATTTTGTGCATGTCGGAAATGTGCTTCGGGTTGGCTAATTTACTTTTCTTCATCTGATTCCTTCCCAATTTTGGCTTGCAGGTTACACTCGCGCTAGACTGATGTGGGATGCCTTAATTCCTTCATTCCAGCAGATATTTTCCCATTGACTCTGACTCATTTCTCTAGGAATAAGGTCTAGAGTCCTTTTGTCAGTACCTTAGGGTTTGTAGTCATTAGTTGCAGATTCCCTCGCTATCGACTGTGAGAATACATCAATGTCTCCTAATTGGTAGATTCTCTCAAGTGTTCAACTTCAAATCGTTCATTTGCACTTGTTAGATTGTACTGCGTACCTTGACTCTCATCATCATTATCGGTGATTTTTCTCGTGTTTGTTAATGGTATACATCAATGGCCGGTAATCAAACAATTTCTCACATTGTCGATGTTAACACTGGAAAATCGTACAGTAGAAAACGGCATCAATTAATGTCGAGCCTAAGGATTTACAAGACATGGATACATTATGGAATCAAGAATCTCTAAGGTTTTGAGCAATTCAATATTGAACTAGTCATAAATGCTCGAATGTGCGCTTTTTCCTTCGAAAAGAGTGCCTTCTACGCACATTGGAGCCTAATAAGCACGCATTCCTGCAAGTGGAAAAAAGTCATTTTCCAGGACCACAAGCAAGCAAAGGACAATTTCTCCTTATGTGAAAGCCTCCTAAGGACGGCACCAGCGCCTCCTTAAGCCTTGTGTGAGCACACAAAAGCATATTTCAGCCCACAATGGAATATTGCCCCTCCCTTGGGTCACCATCCACCATGTACCAAGGGAGGGAAGGAGCTTTGAAATCTCACCTATATAAACCCTCAAAGAGATGAACAATGTGTGATCACAAAGTTATGCTGGCCAAAGTTGCCCAAGCAACACCAGTGTCTTATGTGAACCAAGGAGCAGGAGCTGAAGAAGAGGACTCGATTTTTGGCCACCTAACAATCTGTTGAAAATGGCAACAAGAAACAGTGAAGGAGGCCTCCTGAAACATCTTTCCTGATCCTAGTTGGAAAGTGATCACCTAAACTAGGTGGGGACCACACATGTGATTTTTTGTCGAAAAGTCTATTTTTAGACTATGTCTATTTTTAGACATACGGAGCATAATTTGGGAATTCCAGTTGGAGATTCTTGAAGTATGCGACATGTTGGTGAAAATAGATGAGACCCTTATTTTTAGGACCCAGGCTATTTTTAGACTGTATCTCCTAAAAATATGGAAGTCAAATATTATTTACTCTTAATAATATTTTGACTATAAACAACAGTTTACTCTCTTGGAGCACTTCAGTTTGACCCCCAGAGGTGGGGCATGCAGCTGACATAAGGAAATTGAATTTCCTATGAGTTAAGTGAGCTATTGCATGTTAGACTTCAGTTAGACTCATGTGGCAGAGTTTTGGTGGAGTTGATTGAGGAGTTAATGGAGGTGGTGTTCTGGTTAACTAGTTGAACTAGTTGTATTTAGTTTAACTAGCTAATACACTAGAGATGAGTTGTGTGAATTAAATATTATTTAATTCACTAATTATTAACTCATTATTCAACTAAAGAACACATCAATTTAACTCAGTGCATGGACAGTTCAGTGGAGACCAGTGAAAGAGGTAAATGAAAGGGTGAGTAAAGCTATCAGTTGGAGGATTAGTTGTGCATGAGATTTGCATAACACTTGGAGGAAATTACCAATGACAATTGCGCAGTTGAAGCCAGTGAGATTCAAACCTGGATCTCTATTTAGACCAGCCTTGATTGCGCAATAGAGGCAGAGAAGTAGTGGGTGTGTTTTGAACCTGTGACTTGTTCAAAACCAAGCTAGTTTTTGTGTAGCTTTGGGAGATAGTACTGAGTACTTGTGAGAAGTTTGTACTATGTATTTGCTGCATGTTCTCTCCATTTATAATATACTATAGCTGCGGGGTTTTCAGCTATAAGCTTTCCCCATACATACTGTGTTAATGTGTGTGATGATTTGATGTGCTATCGTTTCTATTCTTTCCGCATGTGACAATTAATTGTAGAAGAGATTATGTGTTATGCATGCAATTCGAAATTGATGTGTGATCAGGTTAATCTCCATTGAATAAGTGATTTATTCAGCAAATTTCTACATGGTATCGGAGCAATATTAATTGTCGAGATCTATTACGGTGATTGTTTATTATTTCCTCGGACAGAGCCTGCATGCGGGCCAGATAGCCTCCGGAATATTCATCCTTCTTTGTAAGGTGAAAGATCTGGTGAATGCCCATGCAGTCAATCTCTGATTTGGAAATAATTAGCTCTCAAGTGTAGATCGGAAGCGATTGAGTTACCAGCTGGTGGTGAAATTCGAATTTGCAGATTTGTGTTCTTGGTGCTGCGGTGAAAATGTCTTTCATCGGGTTGCGACTAGAATATGCCTTGGAAGGCAGTTCGAATTATGTTGCATGGAAGGACCGCATGGAGGTTGTATTAGATGATCATGGGCTGTTGGAATTCGTGGAGAAAGAGATTCCAAAGCCTACTTCTAATGATGCTGCTGTTGTGGAAGCATGGCAAAAGAAACAAGCAAAATGTCGGAGGATCCTGTTGGAGGGTGTAAAGGATCACATTGTATCCAGTTTACACGAGAAGGCCTCTCCATATTTGATGTGGAAAGCCTTGACGGATCTGTACCAAAGCAAGAGTGACCAAAGGAAGCTGGCGCTCAAAGATAGACTCAGGAACATCAAGTGTGAGAAGGGGGAAAGTATGCCGAAGTACCTCACGAGGTTCACCCAATGTCGGGATGAGCTGGGAAGTGTTGGTGTGCCGGTGGTGGATGAGGATCTGGTGAGTTTGGCGCTTCTTGGTTTTCCAAAGAGTTGGCATGCATATCAAGATAGTGTCAATGGTCGGGAAAAGTTTCCGGGATGGGAAAGACTGTGGTCTGATCTCGTGCAAGAGGAGATCCGGCGAAATACCAGAGATGGTTCTTCATCAAAGGTATCTGATGAAGAAGACTGCGCTTTGGCTGCAAAAGCAAGGAAAGGGAAGGGCAAGGAGAAGGCTTCTCAATCCGGTGCAGATGGTAAAGAGCGTGACATGTCCAAAGTGAAGTGTTTTCACTGTCACGATCATGGACATTACGCCACGAATTGCCCCAAGAAGAAGAAGAACAAGGTGGCCGCCGAATCAAGAATTTCGGGGTGAGGCTCTCGTGCCTCGCAAATTTGAGCCGGATTTCCTCATCGATCGATGCATGTCATTTTGTTACTTGGGGATCGTGGGTGGTATATCGATAGTGGCGTCTTTCACATGACGGAGATGCAAATCTTTTCGTTGACTTGGTGGAGAAAGGTCTCCAGATGCATGTTGAGTTGGGCTACGGTGGACGATACAATGCGACTGGCATTGGTACCATAACCTTTCAGAGGGAGTCAGGTAAACTCATTCTTTTACAAGATGTATTGCATGTACCAGGTCTAACAAATAATTTGATCTCAGTTGCAATGTTAGAGGATAAAGGGTATGAAGTTGTCTTTAGAGAAGGAAAAGTTTTCCTTCGGCACAAGGCAACGGGACAAGTCAAGAAGGTTGGGATTCGAGCAAAGAATCTCTACAGACTTGAAGTAGATGGGATGTCTACGGAGCTTCCTATTTTTGGGAAGCAGGAGAAAGACATGCAACTGAAGCTTGAGAGGGAGCAAGTGTTGCATGCAGGCGAGAAAGACATGCAATTGAAGCTTGAGAGGGAGAGGGTTTTGCATGCAGGTGATAGTGAACCTCAGGATGTGGAGCAGCCACAAGAAGATCATGGAGTGGAAGAGACCACTAATGCATAGAAATTTCGTGCCAGACGGGCAGAGGGAGTGCATGCAGCTATACCACCAGGTATGAGGTGGGGCGACATGCATGAGTAATCCCATGAGGAGATTTCTGGGCAGATTCATGAGATGGTGTGGATCTCATGAGTTGAACCGCTGCGAGGTGCCCATGGCATGGCGATGGCAAGATCAGTTGGAGTGATGCAGGCAGATCAAAGTGACAGTGTCGGATACTGGAGCGCGGATCAGAGTTGACAGCGAGTGCAAGAGTGCATGGGTGCAAGAGTTCAACAGCGCAGTGGTTCCTGATGACATGTGCAGTTGGCCAAGCAGAAGTCGAAGACTTTGATGATAGATGCTAGATGCATCAAGACTGATTGAGTTGTTTGGAGCCTATTCAGTTTCAGAGGAGTTGCAGAGCAGATGCATGGAGTTGCATGGTGCATGCATGAGTTTTCATGGCACATGCAAAGGGTGCATGGCGAATGCATGGAGTTGCATGTCGCATGCATGGAGTTGCATGGCGCTTGTGAAGGTTGCAGGGCAAATGCATGGAGTTGCATGTCGCATGCAAAGACAGTCCTTTCTTGTTGAGAGGGAGTGTTGAAAATGGCAACAAGAAACGGTGAAGGAGGCCTCCTGAAACATCTTTCCTGATCCTAGTTGGAAAGTGATCACCTAAACTAGGTGGGGACCACACATGTGATTTTTTGTCGAAAAGTCTATTTTTAGACTATGTCTATTTTTAGACATACGGAGCATAATTTGGGAATTCCAGTTGGAGATTCTTGAAGTATGCGACATGTTGGTGAAAATAGATGAGACCCTTATTTTTAGGACCCAAACTATTTTTAGACTGTATCTCCTAAAAATATGGAAGTCAAATATTATTTACTCTTAATAATATTTTGACTATAAACAGCATTTTACTCTCTTGGAGCACTTCAGTTTGACCCCCAGAGGTGGGGCATGCAGCTGACATAAGGAAATTCGAATTTCCTATGAGTTAAGTGAGCTATTGCATGTTAGACTTCAGTTAGACTCATGTGGCAGAGTTTTGGTGGAGTTGATTGAGGAGTTAATGGAAGTGGTGTTCTGGTTAACTAGTTAAACTAGTTGTATTTAGTTTAACTGGCTAATACACTAGAGATGAGTTGTGTGAATTAAATATTATTTAAATCACTAATTATTAACTCATTATTCAACTAAAGAACACATCAGTTTAACTCAGTGCATGGACAGTTCAGTGGAGACCAGTGGAAGAGGTAGATGAAAGGGTGAGTAAAGCTATCAGTTGGAGGATCAGTTTTGCATGGGATTTGCATAACACTTGGAGGAAATTACCAATGACAATTGCGCAGTGAAGCCAAGGAGATTCAAACCCTGGATCTCTATTTAGACCAGCCTTGATTGCGCAATAGAGGCAGAGAAGTAGTGGGTGTGTTTTGAACCTGTGACTTGTTCAAAACCAAGTTAGTTTTTGTGTAGCTTTGGGAGATAGTACTGAGTACTTGTGAGAAGTTTGTACTATGTATTTGCTGCATGTTCTCTCCATTTATAATATACTATAGCTGCGGGGTTTTCAGCTATAAGCTTTCCCCATACATACTGAGTTAATGTGTGATTGATTTGATGTGCTATCGCTTCTATTCTTTCCGCATGTGACAATTAATTGTAGAAGAAGGTTATGTGTTATGCATGCAATTCGAAATTGATGTATGATCGGGTTAATCTTCATTGAATAAGTGATTTATTCAGCTAATTTCTACACAATCTTAGCCCATTGCAGCAAAGATAGAGAGTTAGACTGTGTCAAAAGGCAGAACTTGAAGGACAAACATCCTTGCATCGGGTCCTAGAGCTTCTGCCTAGGCCCTTTTGCAAGTGGGTAAGATTTTTGTTTTCATTCCAAGCATTCAATAAGAAGAAGGCCATCGAGCCGTTGTTTACCTTGTTACTGTTTGGAACTCTCTATATAGCTTATTTTTGTGTTTTTAGTTTTAGATTTTTAACAGAGCATACTTTAGTGTATTACTTCATTTAAGTTCTATACTTCTGAGCTCCCCCCAGATATTGCCTGTTACTTATGGTTTAGAGAAAAGACCACATTCTCTAAATGTGTGTGATTTCGTACACCCGTGTGTCAAATCCACCACAACAGTCGACTTCGGCTCATTTATTCCCATTGTGTAGAATTGTACCATAGTGATTGGTGAAGACCTCGGGTTTGCATCAGCATGTTTTGGTTCACTTTGAAAACTCTTTTAGTTTTCTACCAGTGACACCATCCACCCTTATATGTTGCAGTTCATCATAGCAGCATTCTATATGTTGGCACCCGAGTTGCGTGTAGTACCCTTTTTTTCACCACTTATGATTTGGTACTTGGAGATTTAATTGTGACTTCAGTGATCATATATATTTGCAGCATCATTGATCAATCTTCTATATGTGATATTTGGACATGATTTTGATATTTACTTTCCGGGCAGTGATCAGATGATTCACTATGTACTTTACAGTTCTTGCTATACTTGTATACATATTGGATCCGCTCCATACTTGATATGTGGACATGATTTTATTTCACTTAGCATGGGTATGCCCGCCTCAGGCATGAGCTTTCTTTCTGATTTATTTCATTGGTTTTTGACAGGCTGAATTCTGGTGAATTCCTCTCGAGTCCTGACAAGATTCTTTCTTATGCACATAATACATTTTGGAAATCATGTACCCATTCTGACCTCATACATTAGGGGGCATCTGTTATAGCATCATTTATCACCTTTATATACTTGATGACTTATGCATTGGCCTTGGGCATCCTTTTCCTTTCAAACTTGGTCAACTTCTTAAAAAACATTATTTTGAATTCCATACGTGACTCTGCCCAAACTTTTACTTGTGTAGACGCAAGTCCACTCATATCTGACCTGCATATACAATTTAAAATATTAAAATATAATAAACTCCTTATTAATTGGGAGAGGTTTACGGGTTTTACCTAAGAACCACCTACACCAGCCCATGGCTAAATTGTTTCCCAACTAAAAAACTGATTTGAGGAAGTAGAAATACACCTCATTGGGATGGCCTAAGGGAGGAGAGAGAATGCTATTGATACTATAGTCTATTATAGTTTAGATCAAGTCTGATTATCCATGTGCCTCTTGCACTTCCCAGGTTTAGGAAACCCTTGTTTCCTTGTGATGTTCACCCTCCTTATGTGACATCCTTTGTGCATCTCTTATGGAAGAAGATTGTTGAGGCTTGGGCTGGACAGGTCCGGAGGATGGTTTCGATTGGAGTTGTGGCTGATTTTAGGTGATATCTCCACTTTATTTTTACATACATCGATAAAAGAAGCTTTGTCTCGTTCATGATGTCATGTCTTTATATGTTTCATATACATGTTAATGATCTTGTAATCGTTATTTCATGAATATTTTATGAGTTTATATGCTCTAACATGCTGACATTTAGGATATATATTGTACAAATAGTCTTTGTGCTTTATCTTGAGTGGGTTGCATGTTTTGAAGCACGAAGAGTAGCAGAGGGTTTGCACCCTGCGGGATCAACCTCAAACTTAGGACATACAGGTAAGGTCACCTATTCCTATTTTTCTAGTTTACGCATTAGGACTTGTAATTTGAATGCTTCTTTTCATTGTATGCCTTCCTCTCTATTATGTCCCTCAACCCAGACCTTAGGGTAGATTTTCTTGCAACAACAACAGTCTGTGCTAAGTTAAACATCACTCCTCAAAAGTCTTTCATGCACATAGTACAGCTTGGCAGAACTAAAGTAGAGGTCTTAGGGGAAATAAATTCAGTCAGCATTAGACTTTCATCAAATCCCAAAGTCTGCCAAATAATAGATATATTGGTCGTTGATATTCCTGAATTTTCCGGTCTAATTCTAAGTAGAGACTGGTCGGAGAAACTCCATGGATATTTTGCTACATACTGGTCTCACATGTGGATTCCTTACAATGGGAAGCCAAATCAAATTTGATTTGATCGAGAGAAACACTTGAAACATACATTGACTGAACTTGAAGTTGAGTAACGAGCCAATAGCATTCAATAACAACATTATTGGGAATTATTCAGTTGAATCATTTTTAGGGAACTTTAATGCACAAAAGTCTCCATTTTCTGGATAATGGTGTCATCTCACAGATTGAAAATTTGCCACAAACAGATGCTTCCAAGTGCAAAAATTTTGAAAATAAACCAGTAGTTAAAACTTTATTTTGGACTTTTTACTTTGATGGTTCCAAATCTAACGATGGTGCAAGAGTTGGTTGCATTTTGATCAGTCCAGAAGGAGAAAAGACCATGTTAGCTTGTAGGTTAGAATTTGAGCATACAAATAATACCGCAGAATATGAGGCATTGGTTCAATGATTATACAAAGCAATTGACCTCAACATCAAATATCTTCAGGTTTTTGGAGACTCAAAAATTATCAGTAGACAAGTAATAAATACTATTCATTGCCCTTCTGGACATCTTAAACATTATCAATCATTATTCCAAGATTTTAAATCTCATTTTTTGGAATTTAATATTTCTCCTGTACCTATACTGCAAAATTCTAGTGCTGATGTGTTAGCTAATGTTGCATCAAAACTCATACCATCTGAGAATTTTAGTCCTGGTAGATTTTCCATTGAACTAATTTTTAGGCCATCTATTCCTAACAATGTCACTAGTTAGCGAGTCTTCAACGATGATTACGATATTGTAGATTTTCTAACATCAGAAGGGTCATATGATGACCAAATCATAGATGAAAATGAGTATGACATTCAGTTAAAGCAGAACGTTGATGAAAATCCAATACCCAAAGTTGTAGTCAAATTAGAAGATCTTTATGATCTTAAAGACATATTTAAAAAGGTAACTAATGCCAAAATCCAAAGTTCGACTCTGAAATTGGAATTAGTGAACCTTCGAACTGATGACAAGCCTCAGAATATCAAACTAGGTCTCGGTCGATCCTATGATGAAAGATTATCGTTCATTCGATTGTTAAAGAAATACAAAGTATCATTGCTTGAAATTATTTTGATCTCAAAACTTATGATACCTCTGTTATACAACACACCATACCTATGATTTCTAATGATAAACAAGTGCAACAGAAACTAAGGAAAATTCATCCAAACCTCGAGAATCAAATCAAATCAGAGCTGAATAAACTCCTTAAGGCCAAAATCATATTTCCTGTTAGGCATTCAAAATGGGTATCCAATTTAGTGCCTGTTAGGAAAAAGAATGGTGACATTCATATATGCATATATTTTAGAAATTTGAATAAGGCGTGTTAGAAAGGAAAATTTCCATCGCCAACCATAGACCAAGTACTTCAGTCAGTAGTTGGTTCTGAGCTCATGTCTTTTCTTGATGGATTTTCGGGATATAACCAAATCCTAGTTCATCTTGATGATAGATTGAAAACCACATTCAGAACTCAATGGGGAACATATGCTTATCAAAAAATGCCTTTCGGTTTGATTAATGCATGTGCCACATTTCAAAGAGCTATGGATATAGCCTTTAAAGGACTCATTAACAAATCAGTCGTTATTTACCTGGATGATATCATTGTCTATTCCAAGAAGAGAAATAGACATTTAAACGACCTCAAGCAGATCTTTGAATGATGTATCAAATACGGGATCTCGCTCAATCCAAAAAAATGTTATTTTGCCTTAAGCGAAGGTAAGCTTTTAGGATTTGGCATATCAAAGAAGGGTATTTATATTGATCTGGGAAGTGTTAAGGAAATTGAGAAAATCCCTTTACCCCATAATAAGAAATCAATGCAGTCTTTCCTTGGTCAAATAAATTTTGTAAATAGATTTGTCCTTGACTTTTCACAAATAGTTTTACCTTTACAGACTATGATTAAGAAAATTTTGGTTTTCAAATGGGGTCACAATGAAAGAGAAGAATTTGATATAATCAAACAAGCTATTATTAATGCTCCATCCCTAACAACCCCCAATTTTTCCAATCATTTTGTTTTATACACATTTGCATCAGAAACATCATATGTTGTTGTTTTGACACAACTCAATGATCAACGGATAGAAGCACCCATCTCATTCTTTAGTTCAAATCTACAAGGTGCCGAATTAAATTACTCCACTGTGGTAAAACATGCATTTGTTGTCTTCAATTCAATAAAGCATTTCAGGCCATTTCTCCTTAAAACTCATACCAAAATCATAGTTCCATTTTTAGCAGTAAGGAAATTACTAATGCAAAGAGAAGTAGGAGAAAAGAGGGCCAACTGTGTAACTGCACTGCAAGAATATGATGTTGAAATTAGACCAGCTAAAATTGTTAGAGGTCAAGGCTTTTACATAATGTTAACTGGATCATCCAACATACCAACAAAAGAAAATTCAGGTGATGATATTAAAATATCTCAGGTAAGGCTCAACGATATTGAATCTCAAAATGTTGATCTCGTTTTTTATTTAAAAAATGGATATGCCCATATGCAGCTCAGTTAGAAAAGAAAAAGAGCTTTGAGATTGAAAGCAAAGAAATACCAAATTTTCAATGATGCTTTATTCAGCAAAAATCATGACTCTATTTTGCTAAGGTGCCTTGAAAAAACTGAGGTAGAAAAGGTTTTGCAGGAACTCCATGATTGACTAGCTGGTAGACATTTTGGAGGAGACACAACGGCACGTAAAATATCGCATGCTGGCTATTAGTGGCCAAATTTGTTTAAAGATGCACACGAATACGTAAGGAAGTGCAAAACCCGTCAAACTGTTGCTAGAAGACAAAGGAACATGAATTTCCATTACAACCAGTCAATATCGAACAACCATTTGAGCAATGGGGACTACACATAATAGGTGAGATCGCTCCTCACTCTTCAAAGAAACATAGATACATCCTTACAACAACTGATTACTTTAATAAATGGGTGGAAGCAATTCCAATAAAGGTAACAAATTCTGAGAAAATTATTGAATTTATTGATCAATTTATCATTACTAGATTTGGTTTACCAACTGCCCTAATGTTTGACAATGCATCTTATTTCACAGGCAATGTTATGATAGAATTTTCTCTCAAAAGAGGTTTCAAACTTAAGTATTCCGCTAACTATTATCCCCAAGGAAACGGTTTAGCAGAATCAACTAATAAAAACCTCATTAGGATCATTAAACGAATTATTGATCAAAGTTAAAGAAACTGGCAAAAATCTTTAACATTTTCTCTATGGATAGATCAGATAACACATAAGCCAAAATAGGTACTTCTCCATTTAATCTGGTCTATGGGAAAGAAGATGTTCTTCCTACAAATATAGTTATTCCCTCTTTAGCCCTAGTTCAATTTATTGAAGAAACTCCTTCTTCTTCTTTACAATTAAGGCAATCACAAATTATCAAACTTGAAGAAGAGAGAGACAACGCCAAAATCACATTGTTGGGTCAATTTACTAAGTAAACTAACACATATATTTCACTTTTCAATCCGGGTTTGTAGACTTGGAAGCATGTCCAAAATATATGGATTTCAGATGAAGTCAATCCTAGAAGACAATGTGTAGAAGTTGAAAGAAATGCATTTTACAAATATATTCTAAATTCTAAGATTTATGGAAATGCTTATAACGAATATAAAATCTAACTAAGAAGTTTATGATTCAATATGTAGCAAGTGAAGGAAGAGGCTCCTAACTTAGGAGATCCTGGTTGTCCTTTATTATAGTACTACCTTCATGAACAGAAACTGAATAACAATAGTTTATGATGTATAGAAAGTAGGAGAAGAGGCTCCTAACTTAGGAGGTCTGTTGGCAATATGATGAAGAGTGTTGTCCTTGATGGCAACCTACTTGATAAAGTTGATGGCTACTTGATGAAATGAGGTTGTTGGCTATATGGTGCAATGTGTTGTCCTTGATGACAACCTGACTGATGAAGTTGTTCTTGATGGAAACTGGCTTGATGAGTTGTCTTTGGATGACAACCTACTTGGTGAAGTTATCCTTGATGGAAACCTACTTGATGAGTTGCCTATAAGCAACCTATGTGTTAAATATGTAAAGATGATGTATCTACAGATCAACTCAGGAGTAACAGAAGAAAGGAATTTCAGGAAGTGCCAAAGAAATGATAAATAAGGTATGTCACTATGCATACGCGGGTTTGTTAAGGCTAAGTAGCATATGTACGCAGAAAAGTACGTGCCAAGTCACGTATGCCTAATTGCGCTCTAAATTTATAAAACCAAGGATTCTAACCATGGTATTGACCCATTGTATTGAGCGCTTGAATATCTATTTGATCCAGTCCAGGAATACCATTAGAAGTTGTGTGGTTTTGGCTCATGGTATTGACAAAGGCTAAATCTATATAAGGAGAAGAAATTCATAGTGCAGAGGTGTGCAAGTGTCTAGGCATTAATGAATACTTCACTCTGAAGTATATCTGCATGGTTGAATTCTGTTCTTGATTGATAGATTTGAATCTATGATGCACCTATGAATATGATGAAGGTTCAAGATCTCTAGATCTAGAAATGATGAATCTCTAAGATGATCTGAAAAGAAGTGATGAAGACCTGGCACAAATCTGATGAAGAAATTGAACAAATCAGGGTAAGTTCATAGATCTGATCTGTTCTGAAAAGTTTATCTTTTATAGATCTATACGCAGGTTCATTTCATGAAAAGCGCGTGTATACGCGGATCTGGTTCAATAAAAGCGCGTATGGGCAGTTAGGTTTTTCTTTGAAAAATGCACAAATGTATACGCAGGTTCGTTTCATGAAAAGCGCGTGTCTGATTAAATAAAAGCGCATATGGTATCTGAACTAATGATTGCTCAAGGTTGAATGTGTTTCTGAAGTCTGGGTTATCTCTGATATTCTGGTTACAGTGGTTTCACTGTTCTGTTTGAAGCATTGGGCGAAGTATATTCATTGATAAGTGAAGGGTTGTGTTGCAGCTGTTTGATCCAGTTTGAAAATTGATGAAACGTGGTCTGCAGTGTTGCTGAGGGTCGAAGCCTTCAGTAAGGGGGTAGTAGCTCCCTTCCAGTGATAGCTGGTAAACGAGAGCAGGGGGTAGTAGCTCCCTTCCAGGAGAGGCTAGTAAACAAGAGTAGGGGGTTGTAGCTCCCTTCCAGGAGAGGCTGGTAAATGAGAGAAGGTTGTAGCCTTCTGCAGGTGGGTGCCTGCGTGCTGGTATGAGTCTGCGCCAGTACATTGTTGTAACATGTTTTCTTTATAATAAATATTGAAGACTGAGAAGGCGGCAGCGGTGGTTTTCTCCCGAATTGAGTTTCCACCTAAAATCCTGGTGTTCATATGTGATGCTTGTGTGTGTTGACTTATTCTGTTCTTACTGCACATGTCTACTCATGCAACTGACACAAGGAATCACGTGGTTCCTAGGGTTTGATGGCATCTTGCATGGTTGGCTTCAGTTAGACTTCAGTGGCAGAAGTTTTGGAGGAGTTAACGGGACGGATAGTGGAGTTGTGTTCTGTTTGTTTTAGTTGAACTAGTTGGGATTAGTTAACTAGCTAATCAACTAGATATGAGTGGAGTGAATTAAATAATATTTAATTCACTAATTATTAACTCATTAGTCAACTCAAGAACACTTGATTCACTACGGTGCATGATCGGTTCAATGGAACCCGATTGGAAGAGGTAGATGAAAGGGTGAGTAAAGCTATCGGTTGGAGGATCGAGTTTTGCATGGGATTTGCATTACACTTGGAGGAATTGTCCATGACAATTGCGCGGTCGAAACAAGAGGGGATTTGAACTTGGATCTCTCATTAGACCAGCCTTGATTTTGCAATAGAGGCAGGCAATTAGTGTATGAGTTTTGAACCGGTGACTTGTTCAAATCTGAGCTAGATTGTGTGTGACTTTATGAGAAAGTGCGGTACTTAGTAAAGGAGTATTGTACTTGTTTGGTTACATGATTTCTCCATTATAATATACACAATAAACTGCCGGGGTTTTCGACTCTGGGCTTTCCCATATATTTTGAGTTAATGTGTGATTGATTTGATGTGAGATTGCTTCTATTATTTCCGCATGTGACAATTAATTGTAGAAGAAGGTTATGTGTTATGCATGCGGTCGAAATTGATGTATGATCGGGTTAATCTTCAGTGAATAAAGTGATTTATTCAGCTAATTTCTACACTAAACATCTAATAAGTGAATGATGCAATAATCTAAGATAAGAATTATCTGCATAATAAGAGATCTGAGCATACACGAGTTTCCTTAAGGATATCCACGTATATACGCTAGTTTTGTTCTGTAAAGTAGCGTATGGGTTTTTGAGAAAAGAAAAGTAAAAATTTGATTGATAGATAAAGATACTGATTCACCCCCCCCCCCCCCTCGCAGTATCTTTCCCAACAATTGGTATCAGAGCAGGTCCTTCTCAAAAAGCTTAGCCGCTAGAAGGAAGATCAAGCAAGATGAGAAATCAAGATGGAACAACATATATCAAGCCTCCACTCTTTAATGGAAGCAATTTAATCTTCTGGAAAATAAGGATGAGATCTTATCTTCAGTCTATGGGAATAGATGTATGGGCCATTGTTGAACAAGGATATAAATATCCAGATACAATACCAACAGATCCGACTGAAAAGAAGAATTATGAATCAAATGCAAAGGCATTCAATGCTATAACGGGAAGTCTGACTGAATCTGAATTTTTCAAAGTCATGCAGCTAAATACAGCAAAGGAAATGTGGGACAAAATCATTCTCAGTTATGAAGGTGATGCAAAGGTAAAAAGTGCAAAACTCCAAACTCTCAGAATTGAATATGAAAATTTAAAGATGCATAGTGATGAGAGTATTGCCAGTTTATTTTTACGTGTTGATGATGCTGTAAATCGTATGAGAAATTTGGGAGAAACAATAACCGAATCTACTTTGGTTGAGAAAATTTTAAGATCGCTAACAGCAAAATTTGAGTCAAAAGTTTCTGCTCTTGAAGAAAAACAGGATCTTCAAAATCTTACTATGGTACAACTTCATGGGATACTAACCACATATGAAATGAGAAGAGGAGGACCATCTGAAGTCAAAGAGGTTGTCTTCAGAGCTTCTACAAAAGTGAAAGAAGTACAAGAAGCAGAAGGATCAGGATATATCTCAGAAGAAGATGAGGCAAATTTTGTAAAGAAACTCCAACTCGGCACAAGACGATTCAGAGGTAAGCTTCCTTTCAAATTTTTTGAGTGTGGAAGAATTGTTCATTATGCTGCTAAGTGTCCTCATAAAGAAACACTTGAAAAAGGGAAGGAAGTAGCAATAAGGAATAAGAATCGGTTTAACACTAGAAAAAGTTACTATACTCATGAAGACAGTGATGGGTTATCTGATAATGAGGAAGAATGTGAACAAGATCTTAGACTTTTCATGGCATTTGAATCTATGGAAGAAAAGGATAATTTTGTGGATGCTCTAGAGGACAATGAATTTCTTGAAGAAAACAATCAACTCAAAATGCACTTAAAAGAAAGTAAAATACTCTTAGAAGAAAGGAAAATAACCATAAAGACTTTGGAAAAGCAGGTTGAAGAAGCAAAGAAACACATTGAGAAATTAGAATGTGAAGTGGTAAGTCTAAGAAAAGATTCTGAGAAAGTAAAGACTCTGAATCTTAGATTTGCTAAAGGATCTAAAACCTTAGATGAAGTTATCAAGGTACAACATTCTCCTCTTATAAAAACAGGTCTTGGATATACCAGAGAATCCTCTCACGCTTCAGCACCAAATTACCTAAAAGCAGCTACAGCTGGCTTACAAAATTATGCCACTCAACAAGGGAATAAAGAATCATTACAGGTAAAGCATGATCATCTCAATTCAAAGAACACTAACAGGAATATCTCTCAAAGAAACACCAATCAATGGGTAAATCCAAGTAGAAGATTTCATGATCGCAAAAATTTCTTCTTCAATGGAAAATGTTTCTCATGTCACAATTTTGGTCATAAAGCTATTCAATGTGTTGCATATAAAACTATCATGACTAGAGAAGGGAGAAAGAAAAGGATTGAATTTGAGAAGAATACCTATAAAAACTTTTCTCCTCTTCTAAATGAAGTTGAATGTACTTATTGCAATAACTTTGGGCATGAAGAATCTGAATGCAGGAGCAAAGTTCAGCCAAAAGAGCATTTTCCTTCAAGATCCAAAGTATGGAAAAAGAAGGAATTACAGGTTGAAAATTGTGGCATAGCATTATTCACAGAAGGTGAAGAAGATCAATGGTACATTGATATTGGATGCTCAAGACACATGACAGGTGAAAAAAACAAACTTCTTGCATATAATTCTCTAAAAAAGGAAAAGAAAGTTACATTTGGAAATGATAATCCTGCTTTAATTAAAGGAAAAGGGTCTGTGTTTCTAAAAGAAGAGGTGAAGGTGAATGATGTCATGTATGTGGATGGCTTGAGGCATAACCTGTTAAGTGTAAGTCAAATGTCTGATCAAGGAACTGAAGTTGTCTTTAGTTCAAAAGAATGTGTGGTTCGTGATCTTGATACAGGTAAAACAATTATAAAAGGAAAAAGAACTCCAAGCAACCTCTATGTATTGAAGAACTGCAAAGAAAAATGTTACTTGAGTTAATCTTCAGAAAATTTGCTATGGCATAGAAGGCTGGGGCATCTAAGCTTCTCTCAAATCAACAAATCAGGCAGACTTAATGCTATTCGTGGTCTTCCCAATATTACTCTACCTGAAAGTATTATATGCAAATCTTGCCAATTCGGCAAGCAGACCAGAGTGAAATTTAATGCCAAGGAAGGATCATCAAGTAGGCCTCTTGAACTCATTCATACTGACATATGTGGACCTATGAGGAAAAAGTCACCTCGTGGTGAACAATACTATATCTTATTTATTGATGATTTCTCTAGAATGTGTTGGATTGGGTTGCTTAAGCACAAAGATGAAGCATTTGAGAAATTTCAGATCTTCAAGGCTCTGGTTGAAATTGAAGTAGATATAAAACTCAAATGTCTTAGATCTGATCGAGGAGGAGAATATTCTTCAAATGAATTCCTTGAATTTTTTGAACAACATGGCATAAAAAGACAATTTTCTGTAGCAGGAACTCCAAAAAAAAATGGCGTAGCAGAAAGAATGAATAGAACAATTCAACAAATGGCTAGAGCTATGCTTGATGATTCTGGAACACCTGACACATTTTGGGGAGAAGCAGCACATACAGCGGTAAACATTCTCAACAAGGCACATGTTCGTGTAAATAGTGACAAAACTCCATATGAACTATAGTATGGTAATTCTCCATCTGTGAAGCATTTTAGAGTTTTTGGAAGTAAATGCTTTATCAAAAATAATGATGAAAAAATTGGCAAGTTTGAACCTAGAGCAGATGAAGGAATACTTCTTGGTTACTCCTCTACAAGTAGAGCATATAAATGTTACAATAAAATACTTTGGAAGATTGTTGAATGTATTGATGTTGCTATTGATGAGTCTCCTACAGCTCCAAAGGAAGAAAAAAAACAACAAATGAAGACGATTGTGACTTATGTCCTTCTACTTCAAATAGCAATGATATAGACAGTGAACCCAATGAAGAACCTAAAGATGATTTATCTGAAAAGGCTCCATCTAGATATGCTCAAAAGAATCATCCGGAATCTTAAATTTTGGGAGATAAGGGATTAGGTGTACAAACAAGAAGGACTCTTGTGGGATATTCTAGCTATCTGGCATTTCTATCTACTATTGAACCTCACAATGTCAATCAAGCTAGCAAAGATGAATGTTGGGTTCAAGCCATGAATGAAGAGCTTGATCAAATAGAAAAGAAGCACACTTGGGAACTAGTACTAAGACCTTATAACAAAAATGTCATTGGAGCTAAATGGATATTCAAAAACAAGTTAAATGAGAATGGGGATGTTGTAAGAAACAAAGCTAGACTTGTTTGCAAGGGTTATACTCAACAAGAAGGTATAGACTTTGAAGAAACTTTTTCTCCTGTAGCTACACTTGAAGCCATACGAATGTTTCTTGCCTTTTCAAGCTCTCAACAAATCAAATTTTATCAAATGGATGTTAAATCTGCATTTCTCAATGGTGATCTAGAAGAAGAAGTTTATATAGAACAACCAGAAGGATTCATTTTGGGAAATGATGAAAATCTTGTTTGTAGACTTAAAAAGGCTCTATATGGTCTCAAACAAGCTCCAAGGGCATGGTATCATCGTCTTGACAAATATCTTCATCAACAAGGTTTTTCAAAGGGGTCTGCTGATAGCAACTTATACACAAAAATTGAAAATGATAAACTTTTGATTGTGGTTGTATATGTTGATGATATCATTTTTGGATGTAATGAAGAATCTATGAGTCAGAAATTTGCTTCTGTCATGCAGCAAGAATTTGAAATGTCTTTACTTGGGGAACTAACATTCTTTCTTGGTTTGCAAGTGCATCAAACTATAGATGGTATATTCTTATCACAAGAAAAATACCTTAAGAAAATTCTGAAGAAGTATGGCATGGAAGAATGCAAACCTGTAAGTACACCAATGATAACCGGATGTAATCTCAGTTCTCATGATGATTCCCCCATGGTGAATCAACCAGAATATAGATCTATGATAGGAAGTCTACTTTATCTCACTGGGACTAGACCAGACATTATGCATGCTGTTGGGATTATTGGACAATTCCAAGCTAATCCAAAAGAGTCTCACCTTCAGGCTGTCAAAAGAATATTCAAATATCTACAAGGAACTCAAGACTTTGGACTATGGTATCCAACGAATGCTGATCTTACTCTTCATGCTTACACTGATGTAGATTGGGCTGGAAATGCTGATGATCGGAAAAGCACTAGTGGTGGTGTATTCTATATGGGGCACCGGTTAGTATCTTGATTCAGCAAGAAGAAAAACTCTATTGCCTTATCTACAACAGAAGCAGAATATGGAGCTGTCGCATCATGTTGCACTCAACTTCTTTGGATGATGCAAATTTTACAAGACTTTCAAAGCAAATGTTCACCTCCCATCTCCATTATGTGTGATAATACAAGTTCCATCAGTATCTCAAAGAATCCTATTATGCATTCCAAGACCAAGCACATTCCCATCAAGTATCACTTCTTACGTGAACACGTTCTTGAAAAAAAGGTGAAGTTGGAGTATGTTCCCTCCAAAGAACAAGTTGCTAATATATTTACCAAACCTCTACCTAGGGAAGCATTCGAATATCTCAGATAGAAGCTTGGAGTAGTATCTGCCTTGCAAAAAATCAGAACTGCTTAAATTCAGAAGATTAAATTGGATACGCGGGTTTCCTGAAAGACAGTCGCGTATACACGCGAGTTAAGATACAGAAAATCGCGTATGGTTAGTTACAGACAAATTTTAATTGGGGTCAGCATTCTTTAGCACAGTTGCAGTACTGATTGGCATCTCTGATGCTGTATGGTATCTCTGATGATGTTTCAGCTCTTATATTTCTGTTTCATTCTCTGATATTGGGTGAAGATGCCTTGATTATTGGTTGTTGAAAGTGTTCAGGTTTCACAAGCTAAGGAGGAGTTTTGGTCATATGGAAAGGATGCATTAGATGCACAGTTTCAGGGGGAGCATTAGCCTTGCTAAATATAATGCATTTTTGGCATTATGATGATTCTGAATTATGATCTCTCTTGAGGTATTTTTGATATTAGTTATAAAAAGTCATATGTGTAATTTGATGAAAAGGCCATGACCTATGATGTAAATTGTAATATTCAGTCATGTAAAGGGCTCAGTAAATTTTGTAAACCCACTTGGTTGGGTACTTGAGTTAGATAAAATCCACTTGGTTGGATCATTGATGTAAGTATGAGTCCTTGGTGATAGGAAAGGTCATAGAGTCATTTACTTCATTGAAAAATATATTTGAAGATTCAACATGAACTCAGGGGGAGCATGGTAACTTCAGTGAACATCAGATCTACAAAGCTCTTCTTTCTACATATGGAGAAAAACATTATCTTGGATTTGATCCACCATTTTCCCTTGATGTAAAAGGGGGAGAGTAACATGGTGTTTGAATAAGGGTAGAGTATCATGGTATTTGAATAATGGTTATAATCAATGTATCTATCTATTGTGATGATCAAACACCATCATGGTTTCCATCAAGTCCAAAGGGGCAGATTGTTGGAAATATGATGAAGATTGTTGTCTTTGATGGCAACCTACTTGATAAAGTTGATGGCTACTTGATGAAATGAGATTGTTGGCTATATGGTGCAATGTGTTGTCCTTGATGACAATCTGACTGATGAAGTTGTTCTTGATGGAAACTGGCTTGATGAGTTGTCTTTGGATGACAACCTACTTGGTGAAGTTGTCCTTGATGGAAACCTACTTGATGAGTTGCCTATAAGCAACCTATGTGTTAAATATGTAAAGATGATGTATCTACAGATCAACTCAGGAGTAACAGAAGAAAGGAATTTCAGGAAGTGCCAAAGAAATTATAAATAAGCTATGTCACTATGCATACGCGGGTTTGTTAAGGTGAAGTAGCATATGTACGCGGAAAAGTACGTGCCAAGTCGCGTATGCCTAATTACGCTCTAAATTTATAAAACCAGGGGTTCTTACCATGGTATTGACCCATTTTATTGAGCACTTGAATATCTATTTGATCCCGTCCAGGAATACCATTAGAATTTGTGTGGTTTTGGCTCATGGTATTAACAAAGGTTAATTCTATATAAGGAGAAGAAATTCATAGTGCAAAGGTGGGCAAGTGTCTGGGCATTAATGAATACTTCACTCTGAAGTATATCTGCATGGTTGAATTCTGTTCTTAATTAATAGATCTGAATCTATGATGCACCTATGAATATGATGAAGGTTCAATATCTCTATATCTAGAAATGATGAATCTCTAAGATGATCTGAAAAGAAGTGATGAAAACCTGGCACAAATTTGATGAAGAAATTGAAGAAATCTAGGTAATTGCATAGATTTGATATGTTCTACAAAGTTTATCTTTTGTAGATCTATATGCAGGTTCATTTCATGAAAAGCGCATGTATACGTGGATTTGGTTCAATAAAAGCGCGTATGGGCAGTTAGGTTTTTCTTTGAAAAATGCACAGATGTATACGCCGGTTCGTTTCATGAAAAACGCGTGTATACGCGAGTCTGATTAAATAAAAGCACGTATGGTATCTGAACTAATTATTTCTCAAGGTTGAATGTGTTTATGCATATCTATTCTGAAGTCTGGGATATCTCTGATATTCTGGTTACAGTGGTTTCACTGTTCTGTTTGAAGCAATGGGCGAAGTATATTCATTGATAAGTGAAGGGTTGTGTTGAAGCTACTTGATCCAGTTTGAAAATTGATGAAACGTGGTCTGCAGTGGTGCTGAGGGTCGATGCCTTCAGTAAGGGGGTAGTAGTTCCCTTCCATTGATAGTTGGTAAACGAGAGTAGGGGGTAGTAGCTCCCTTCAAGGAGAGGCTGGTAAACGAGAGCAGGGGGTTGTAGCTCCCTTCCAGGAGAGGCTGGTAAACGAGACAAGGTTGTAGCCTTTTGCAGGTGGGTGCCTGCGTGCTGGTATGAGTCTGCGCCAGTACAGTTTTGTAAGATGTTTTCTTTATAATAAATATTGAAGACTGAGACGACGACAGCGGTGGTTTTCTCCCGAAATGGGTTTCCACCTAAAATCCTGGTGTTCATATGTGATGCTTCTGTGTGTTGACTTATTCTGTTCTTACTGTACATGTCTACTGCTTACTAAACATCTAATGAATGAATGATGCAATAATCTAAGATAAGAATTATTTGCATAATAAGAAATCTGAGCATACGAAAGTTTCCTGAAGGATATTCGCGTATATACGCTAGTTTTGTTATGTAAAGTAGTGTATGGGTTTTGAGAAAAGAAAAGTAAAAATTTGATTGAAAGATCAAGATACTGATTCACCCCCCTCCCCTCTCAGTATCTTTCCCAACACCCTCTTCTTTTTCTGTGATCTAAGGATTCTTAACAGCCCTTAGTCCAGATCATATCACTTCATCAAAATAGCCTTTTTAAACACTTTGAAGATCATCTATCTTGTCCTTAGTATATTTGTTCATTTGACCTTATTTTTCTAGTCTTTTTTGCTATAAATTTGACTCTGTTTCCCAATGGTTAGGTAGATCTTTCTATGGTTTCACTTGTAGTCCTTTATTCCTACCAACATTCAAACAATAAAACCAAATTGTCCACTCATAGCTAGCCTAAAATCCATTACAAAACAAAGCTAAATCTTAAGGAGAGATCCCTCTCCAGAACTTAGGAAGGCTAGATCCTGAATTCTAAAAGAGGTTCTTGGCTACCCCTGATTTTCTTTAACCATAAACCAAAATCCCATGACCTAAGAATTACTAGGGTGATAACACACTGGCAACCATACTAGGGAACTAACCACTCTCCATTTTTAAGTTTAATCTTAGAGGAATATTTTTAAAACATATCTTTTCTACTTTAAGATTAAGTTTAAAGGTTGTGGGTAATATAATGACAACTCTACTGGGGAAACTAACCTTTTCTTTAGAAATATTTTATATGTTTAGATCTAATCTATGATGGTGGATAGTGATCAGACACACAAAGGTTAAAATAATCCACCTGGGAACTCCACACCAATTTCACAATCAAGACTCCACTAGAGGAATGAACTTGGAAGAACAATATGGAAAGATCAGGCTTTCAACTTGGATCTTAATCCAAGACATTATGTTATTTCTCGTTAAGAAATTTTTTCAATAGATATTGTATTTTATATAAGGATCTAACTTGGTTGTACAGATACAGTGGCCTTTCATTATGGCTATTTTTCAAGATGATCCACTAATAAAACGAAGATATTCTCCCATGAGCAGAGATCACATACCTGGATTTCCACACAAGCTACCAAAGGTAAATTGGGGTAACAATCTGCCCATGTTTTGAGATGAGAATATTGATGATCCTTTAATACATCTCATTAAATTTCATATACACTCATCAATATTGAAGGGTGATTGGCATGAGGATTGCCTCATGAAAATATTCATGGAAACCTTAGTAGTAAAAGCAAGGGAATGGTATGAAGCTCTCAAGCCTGCAAGTTTTTTTTCTCTAAAGGATTTTCATAAGGTATTTTATGAGCATTACGAAGAAGGTTTTCCATCTTTATCATTATCTGAAAATTGTTTTGATCAAGCTGAAGATCTTATACATTACCTTAAAAAAATTGATGAAGATTTTGGAAATTGGCATCCTGAATATTTATTAAAAGAAGTCCAGAACTTTCATTCTCAAGTTAAATGTCATAATAATCAATAGGAGTTAAAAAAGGATGAAATGGACTAGGAGATGAATCAGGATCCACAAAACCCCTCTATATTAAAAAATTATAATTCATTTAATGTTTTGAATGGATTTAAAGAAAATATTCAACCTCATTATCAATTTTTAGATAAGAGAAAAAAAAAATTTCCTTTCAATCTAAGAATTGAGAGATTTCCACCCCCCCTCACCGAAGAAGAAATCAATTTGCTTCTAAACAGGCAACCATCCTCAAAATATTTACATAATGAAGAAATTGTTTCTAATTCTTCTAATGTTGATAAATGTACTAAATTTTTTACCCATGAAGAGACAGAAGAATAAGTTTATGCTCATGTTATTCTACCCTCCCAAAAAGGCTCATTGCTTGATAGCACTCCTATTGAACAAAATAATGACTTTCAAATAGAATGCAACCAATCTAATCAATATATATTAGGATTGTTGGAAAAGAAATCTACTAATCCAATGTATATAATTGATGACATTTCTTCTTCTGAATATTTTCCTAAATATGAACAGTATGATGATAATTATGTTCTTCAAATTCAAGATAACTTCACAGAACAAACACTAACTAGTTTGAAGGATGAGATATTAGATTTTCAATTTGATGAGGATTTTCTAAAATTTCTCTTTCTTATTTTTAAATCAAGAAAATGTTCTCCTCAAGTTAAAAAATGGCTTCTTCATATAATTTCTAAAAATTATGAAACTGAAATCAAACTTTTGCATTCTCAAATTCAGTCATACAATTTCCAAAATCCTAAAAGTTTCTTGGAAAATATTCCTTCTGCAAAGCAAGAAGAAATTGTAATACCTTTTTACTTGCATATTGAAGATGATTATTTTTCCAAACACAAGACTCAATAAATAGTTTCATGTTCTAATATTCATAATTCAACTGAACAATTAGTCATTGAAGGCCTAGAAGTAAATAACATACATCATGCTTTTATTGATCCTATATTAGATTATATGGAGAATATTTTCAGCTCAAATCTACAAACATGTTTTATCTATGAGGATAAAATATATCAACAACTTCCATTTAACATCTTATCATTGATTATGAAGACACATGATCAAGTTATACTTCCAAGTTTTATCACAAGAAGTCAAGTTATCCATTTATTTTTACAGCTACTTGATTGGATTCATTGGCATTTTTGTATTACCTGATTGAATAATATTTTTAGTAGATTAGAGTAGGTAGATGAGTGCCAATAAGCTCAGAATTTTGAGCATTTTTTTTTAGTTTTTAATTTTCAGCTAGTTTTTCATTAAGATTTAAAGCCAAGGATGAGGTCCTAAAGATGTTTAAGATCTATAAGTTGGTTTGAAAATTATTGTATGTTGTTTTAGTTTCAGATCAAATTTCAGTTTGTAGAAGATAGAAGACACTTACTAAGATCATCAAAGGTCAAAGATGAAGGCTACTAATATTAGAGTTCTTGACATTCCACCAGGAAATGCCATCCCCAAGTGAAGCCGATGTTAGTGACCTATAAATATAGGATTCATAATTTTGACTTGATTGATGGTAATCTTGTAAATATGTACATACTTTTCCTTCTGCAATTTGTATTCTTATATTTTGTAAAAAATAAAAAAATAAAAAATAGAAAATAGAAAAGCAAAAAGAGGGTAAAAAGTCCTAAAAGAAAAATTGAAGGACCTAGAAAAAATAAGATGCCCCAAAGAAAACGATGAATAAAACATGAAAGTTTGCAAGTATAAATGCCATTACTTTTTGTAGTTGATTATGGCAGAGTGTCAACAAATGCCATAATCTGTGATGAGTTTAAAAATTTAATCTTGACTTATCACCTTCCAATTTCAAATGTTGTAGATAGAGAACAATTAATTGCCATATAGTTTAACCATGACAAATTCAGTAGTTAGGTAGAGAATAAGTGAATCCAATAGTTTAATCTGGATCCATGGATGAAATAAGTGTAGAATCAGATATTTTTATTTCTTTCTGAAAGAATAAATGCTGTAAATGTTTCTAGCTCAAATGCACCTAATCAAAATGGAAGAAAAAATGATAGTAGTTAAAATTGGGTAGGTAGAAGAAGGTGAGAAGCATAATTTTAAATATTACTTACCGGGGCTCCAAATAAATAAATTCCCTTTCCCATAACCATTTATCATTCTAAACTATCAGTCAGAAAGGCTCAAGGCATTTCCAAGACTTCTGTTGGGACCAAACCCAAGGCTCTATGGCTGATTAGTTGAAAGTGTAAAATGTCTATATTAATCCCTCAAAATCACATCATTATTCCATTCATTCATTCATTTCCCTGAAAATCATAAGTAAAAACCTCATTTTTACTTAAAAATACTCTAATCCTCATTTTATTAACTTCCCACATAATTTGAAAGCATAAAACCCTCAAAATCACATTTTATCCTAAGTTTAAGTGATGAAGTTATTTAAAAAAAAAAAAATTCTTCAAAACTTCACTTTTCTTAGTTATGTTGATGTGTTCTGAGTATACATTGTCCCCTTATCATATTAAATTTAACTTACTTAATAACTCGCTATAGAATAACCATTTCCTATATTATATAATTCCCTTTTATAAAATAACCCCAAAAAACCCATCAATATAACTTTAGCCAAAGTTATTTATCCCCACATGTTTAAATAAAAACCCAACTTACAACCCCTTTGGCTAAAAATAACTTTATATAAATATCTCGCCCTCTATGGTTATTACATCAACATGATTTAATTAACTATATAATAAAAATACTCAAAAAATCATTAAACATGTTTCAATATGTGTTTAAAACAAAAAAACATAAAACCCGAAGTTTAACTTAAACTAAACTTCACTAGACCCATCCCTCTATCTATATTTTCCCTTCTCGACTCCCTTAACCCAAGGTTAAAACTATAACCTTATCTATTTTTCTCGATATGTACTCCATTACCACAGTTTTTAACCTTAGTTATACCCCTCCCGACCAATTTTCCTATGTATAAAGCCTATTTATATATGAAATTTAACAAAATCCTCTGCGCCATCGAGTCTAATCTCTGCCGTTAGATCCTTATTAACCTATTTGATCCAACGTTTCTTATCAAGAGCAATAATCCTATCCCCAGACCCTTTCCTTCCTCATCACGTTAAAGCCTATTCATCTGATCATCACTCCATTGAAATCCAACTATTCTTATCAAACGCGACAGTTTATTTCATTTTCATCCCTTCCCCTATCGCGTAGCATGAAAACCCTTAGATCTTTATTAACTTTTAGATCTGACTATCCACAATTAAACCCAATAACTCTGTCCCTCGTCTCCACCACTCCTCATCACGCTTAATAATCATCGTATATTTATCATTTAGAAAATATATGGCCAACATTCAAATCCCTAGCCCCACTACATTACCCTGTAGCTTTCAACTTAATCTTGATTGTTTTCTTATCAAAGTTAGATCCGATAGTGCCAATCCCATATCGTGCGATGAAAATAATCGACCCAAGTTTCCAAAAAGTTACACGACATAAGTTCTTTTCCAATACTGCCCCTTACCGACGTGTTAGTTTTTTATTCGATCGCGTGCAAAAACTTAAATTCCGCCTACCACCTCGAAGCTATGCGAAAACAACCCGACCCCAAATCAAAACCGCTCCCGCCATTCTTGCAATTAATGTGATTGAATGTGATATGATTTAAGGTTGTATGCCTTGGTTTTTTATTATTTTCATAAGAATTTCACGTATTTACCATACAAAACACTAAGAAACCTTCACAAAAGTTCCCGACACCATTTTTGAGCCATTTATGAACCATTCTGACTTCTAGGTACTGTTTTTACTCTGAAAGTTGTTCCCAAGAATCTCCACGACCTCTTCCAGCCAAATTAGATATAACTGAAGAATGTTGCAGACCAGAAATTCCTCATGACTGCAAATCATACCTTTTACAGGTACTTTTTCACCATTCCCATCTATAAAATCTTCAATTGCAAAGTAAAATATACCATTTGAACTGCCATTTCCTTAAAATAGCTGAATTTTCCATCTTTGAAGTCTAAAAACCTCCAAAATACAGGGGAAACGCTGTCAAATTATCTCGAGGATCCGCATTTTCCATTTTAGCAGGTTTTAAGCCATTCCAAGATCATTTTCACTTTTGAAATTGATCTAAACAATCCTCTGTGCATAAGAAACCTTTCTTATCATCCAGAACCCCGCTCAAAGTTTAATTTTTGCTAGAAAAGTCCCTCAATCGCCTCTTGTTTCTAAAGAAGAACTTAGCAAACTGTTTAAACTTGCTTTTTTCATCCAAAACGACTAAGAAACAAGTAATTCCCAAGTCCGGGGGACCAAAATCCCAAATTCATATTCTACTGTTACTTTATGGTGAAAAAATCAAGGTCAAAGTGTATCAGATGCCAAAGAGTATTAGTAAAAGAAAATTGTTACTACTAGTTAATTTTCAATTACAGTAGTAAAACAGCGAAAAAATAGAGTTAAAGAGTATCAGAATAGAACGTGAAAAGGAAAAGTATTCTACAATTCATCTTCCATGAGATAATTTCTAAATTTCTAGCAATGCTTCTAGATAATCTAAAAATCAGTTTGATTAGGATAAACAATTCTATTTTTCCTTGTAAAAGAGGACAGATTGCATACTGTTTTGCTACTGTCCCTCTTCTTATGTAATATTTCCTATTTTTTCTTGAGATATTATCTCAAAACATTAGATATTTTGTAAGTAATTCAGTTGTATAAATACTTCATCTTTCAAAGTATTCAGTGTGGAATAAAATTATGAAGACTACTATAGACTTCTTTGTTGAAACATTGGGATTTTATGTGAGTTAAGTTGAAGCAATAGGCTGTAAACTAAAGAAAATAGACATCATAACTAATGATCCTCGTGCTGATCAGATGAATATTGTATCTTCCAGTTTTCATTATTTATTTCTTTAAGTTTCATTCATACATATTGTGTTATTTTCTATCTTAAATGAATAACTAGGAAAGGTATTACAGAATCAGTGTAAAAATCTCTCTGTTTTTACTAGTTTTCATGTTTATGTTTTATGCTGATTTCCAAGCTTTAGAATTCTTAATTGCTCTTTAGTCTCGTTTGACCTCAATTTCCCTCTTCTTTTTCTGTGATCTAAGGATTATTAACTGCCCTTAGTCTAGATCATATCACTTCATCAAAATAGCATTTTTAAAACCTCTGAAGATCATCTATCTTGCCCTTAGTATATTTGTTATTTTGACCTTAGTTTTCTAGTCTTGTTTGCTATAAATTTGACTCCATTTCCCAATGGTTAGGTATACTTTTCGATGGTTTCACCTGTATTCCTTTATTCCTAACAAAATTCAAAAAGTCATACCAAATTTTCCACTCATAGCTAGCCTAAAATCCATTACAAAACAAAGCTAAATCTTAAGGAGAGATCCCTCTCCGGAACTCATGAAGGCTAGATCCTGAATTCTAAAAGAGGTTCTTGGTTACCCCTGGTTTTATTTAACTATAAACCAAAATCCCACGACCTAAGAATTACAAGGGTGATAACAACCTCAAGCTCCATCAATGTGCTACTGAAGGTCTTTAGAAATAATTAATGAGTTTTGAGAATTTTTTGAGAACCTAGAACACAGCAATATTTACTTTTTTCTAAGCAGCCCTAAAACCTAGGAGTTTGGGAAAATTGACAAAATAGGTCAAATGATGAGAAAGAGCCTCCTTCATAATAGCAGATGGCTTCAAAGGGTTTCAAGCTTCCCTCTAGGGTTTGGAAAAGAGGCCTCACCAAAGGTACAAAAGGAAAAGAGTATTAGTACAAAGGCATGAGGTTTCAAAAGGTAAAATGAGAGCTCTCAAAAGGATCAAAGGAGGTAGACAAGAAGCACTGTATCCCACTTCACCACAGTGCCAAATAGGGACAGAAATATCAGTTCAAGGCTTTGACTTCTCAAAGGAATAGTCAGAAGGATTTTCAAATGGTCAGAGGGGGCAAGCATGAGGTAAAAATGTCTAAAGAGTTAATTATGATAAGAATCATTTTCAATATTGAAAAGAAAAGGTGTTAAACTCCAAAAGATAGTGATAAAAGGCAGAAGTTGTATAGGCACCTGCAAGAATAGAAGTGGCCAATGGAAAGACACAAAAATAGTTTAATTTGGTCACCTTCCCAACCAGAGATACATCATTGTCAAACTGGTTTGAGGAACAAACATGTAGCTATTTTAAGAGCAGTAAAGCCTCCAAAATAGTTTCTTTATCAAGAGAATATTCTGCAAGAGATAGATTAACCCTGAGTGACACTTCTGCAGGAGTGTCAAAAAAGGTTACCTATAGGAAAATTGGTAAGGAAAAACAAATCAAATGTTTTTCAGAATGATGGCCCACATGAATACTAAAGGAATTGTTGATTCTTGCTGCTAGTGTTTTCACATTAGGAGGTTTTTCACTGTTTTAAAGAAAAAACATGACAAAATGTAAATCAGAGGAAAACATGTCAAATTGGTCACAAGTTTGTTGTGCATAAGTATTAAAAATCAAAGGGTTTCATTTTTTCCAAATATAAATAAGAGGCATAGTTTTATCTTCTTTAGGAAGCTTTTCAGTCCAAGGAGTGACATCAAAATTCTTCAACAAGGAAAAAAGGGCCATATTTTCAACTCTACCACCAACAGGACCAAAAAGAGAAAAAAAGACAGTGAGAAAAATAAAGAGAAAACAAACCTTATAAAGTGGGTTTTGGTCCTAAAATAATTTTCACAAGGAGTGTAAATTCTCTTTTCCCTCTCTCCCACTTCATATTTGTCTTTGCAAAGAAGAAGAAAACTGTTGAAAGAAGTTTTTAAGGGTTTTTTGCAAAACTATGGAAATTTTTTGGGCGCTACGCACCGACGGAGGCACTACGCACCTGGGTGTTGGCACTAAGCACAAATGAGGTGGCCACACAGGCTCAGCCTAACCTGACTCTCCCATAGAACAACCTTTGGCACTACGCATCAGTGAATTTCGCTCTAAATTGTTCATAAAGGGCCTAAATTTAGACTTTTTTCCTCCAAAGCTCTTGAATCAGTCAAGCAAGGTTGGTGGTTTTCTTCCTTACCTTCCAAGTAGTATTCTTCATAATCAAGGAGAAAATTTAAAGCCTAATGTGACCAAACTCTAGTTTGCATAAAAATTAATTTATTTGACCTTCTAGGGAAGGGTTTTCAAATTTGAGAGTTGTCATGGGGGTAAAGACACTCAGTAGAAACAAACCTACTTCTAAAACTTTGAAAACACTACTTGAATAATTCATCCTGCCTTCATTTGCTAAAATTGCCCTCACATGACTCATTTTCCCTCCCTATACCTAAAGGCTCTCAAACAAGCTAGAAATCCTTTTATTCTTGACCAGTCACAATGTCTTATGAGGAAACCAATACCATCAATGACGAAGGCAAAAGGCCTATTAAGCCAAAACACAAGGGAGAAAGGGTTAATAGGTTTGAGCCCTTAGAAACCATTCAAATCACTTCTTCTCCCATGATCATTTTATGTTTTCAAGATGTTGGATGCTATCAGTTTTTTGAGAGGGTGAAACAGGTGCAAAGCCACTCAGATTTGACTAGGTTGTTCATCCTCATCTTACAAAACCACCAAGTCAACCTAGAAGGAGTAAATTTTGAACTCTCATCTGAATCCATTTAAAAATCCATAAGAATACCAGATGTTGGTGAGAGATGGTTTAAACATAATAAATTTGACTTGAGCTATTATGATCCCTGCCAAAAACGTAGTTGTCAACAAGGCTCCAAGGCTTTTTTCCCCTTCTCCCACCTGCTAAAGAGGTATGCCCTACTGATGAAGCAGATTATCAAGTACTTCACCTGTGAGGGGAGGTACTCCAAGGTTTATTAATATTACATAAGGCTACTAATGCACTTCACCAGGGTTAAAAGGTTAAACCTACCATACTATCTCTACCGGAGCATTAACAAAATGGCTTCATAGTCAAAAGGAGGAGTTATGCCCACCAAATGCAGAGCCTTTTTCACCACTCCTTGGTTAATATGATTTTTTTGCACCAGCTAGAGTAGTAGGGAATCCCTTGGGAATTTTTTATGTCACATGATATATTTTCCAAAACCCAAGCCTTCATTCAGAAAAATTTTCCTTCCACTTCACACCCACCTACCTCCACTCCTCCATAATCTCCACATATTCCTTCTCCACAACGAAACTTGCCTCCTATCTCTTCTCCTAATGCATCAAGTGAATATGGTGGCAGTATAAATAATGAATAAGAAGATGAAAGTGAGAGTGATGAAAACATTGAGGTAGAAACAAAGTTAAGTGAGGAAGAAGAAGATGACAACACTAATGAACTAGGAGATGATAGAAAAAATGAGGAACAAGGTGAGGGTGATGGCAATGATAAAGATAGTGAGGCAAAGGCAGATTTTACTAAGGAAGAGTAGGAGGATTATAATTACAATGAGGAGAGTGATGAAAATGACAGTCAATAAGAGGAAGACAGTGATGAATTAGAGAAAGACAGTGATAGTGATGACACAAAGGAATCACTCCCAAGTAAAGAAAAGGATGTTGATGATGAACAAGATGAATATCAAGAGGATTATGAAGAAAAAAAATGAGGATAACAGTCAGCAGGAGAGTGCACAAGAAAACCAAGAGGAAGATGTGATTGAGCATGAAAGTGATCACAATGATAGTGAAAACATTGCTGAAATGAATGAAGACAATTGATCCTGAGGAAATAGAAGGAGATGATGAATAAATCAAATACCAAGAAATGGCAGATGATGAGGATGAGCAAGGCTTTGAAGAAGCAGGCATTGACCAAGGTGGTGGCACAAATAGGATGGTTACTAAAAAGCAAGGAAATAGTCATGACAGTCATGACACTAATCAGTCTCTAAATGACAAAGAAACTCAATATGAAAGTGCAGGAAGTGATAGAGAAGAGAACCTTTATGAAAAACACAGCCAAAATGAGGCAAGTGAAAAGGTTAGTTAACAATTTGAAAGCCAGCATGATAGTATAGAAAATAGTGAGGAAAATAGAGATGATAGGGATGTTGAAGGTCAACCAAGCAGTGACACAATGAGGCATGAAGTGACTCATGAAAGCCATGGAAAAAATGAGAAAGCTGCTAACGATAACAAGGGTCAAAGCAATGAATAAGACATTGTCAAATCTACCATGATCACTCCTCTCACATGAAGATACTACAGAGGAAAGAGAGATGTGTTTGTTGCCTCAAAAAGGCAAATGACCATCTCTCCTCCAACTATCAACCCCAAGGACAAATGTGAGCAATAGGTAAAGGTAAGGAGAAGAAAAAGAATCAGGAAGACTTCTTAAGAGCCTCAATTCATTGATCTAGACAGTGATAGTGAGGACAAGGAGATGACCACTAGATTGCTTCTCTTGGACTAAGATGCACATCTCAGGAAGTGGGAAAGAGAGTTTGAGATGGAACAACGTGTCATTCACTATTACAAAGAATATCATCAGCATTTCGAGGAGGTCCTCATGGAGCTAGAAAATATAAAAAAGGAAAAAGTGCATGAAAGCCTTGGATTTTTGGCTGAGGCTTCTCAACAGGTGTCTGAGACCTCTTAAGGGACCTCTCCACCAATTTTGAGGAAATTTGAAGAAAATTTTGTTTTTTTCAAATTTTGACCCCTCTGTGCGCAACACCCTAGGCGATACGCACAAAATTGGTGCATCCTTAGGTCACAATTTTTTCATTTTTGGATTCCTCACATCACCAATATTTTTCTCACTAATTTTTAGATCATTCGGAGCATCTTTGACCACCGAAAAGGTAAAAAAAAAATAAAAAAAATTGACCTTTCTGTCTCATTTTCAAACCAAGCGCTACGCATAGAGCAGTGTTTGGAAAATTAGTTTTTGAACGGGTAAATGGCATCCAATTGGCACAAATAAATCATTTATTGAAATTATACTCATTAGGCTTTCCAACGAGCCATCACAGCGACAAATTTGGTGTCGGGAAGGGGTTCAAAATTCAGCTACAAGAGACCCTATTTTCTGCTGAAGTGGCGCTACACACAGAGGCTGCCTAGTGTCTTTTCAACCAGAAGTAAAAAAAAAACACTCATTTATTGAAAATATATATTTTTGAGTTTTCTGAGGAAAATTACTCTAGAATTAGGTGCAAATAGTTATTTTGGCATTTATTTCTTAGGATATTATGTGCCTTGGGCCTTGCATGGTCTCTTGGCCGTAAATGACATTTATGATTATATTTCACATTTTCCTACCACATTTATGGTTTTAGCCCTCATTTTCTCCATAAATAGAGCATGAGACCCCTATGTATTTTGCTAGCATTTGATGATATTGAAGAGTAATATACATTGTTTCATGAGCTTGGAGAATAAATTGGTTTTGTGAAGTGGATGAATGGATTTTTTGGCTTCATGATGCAGAAGGTTCTTTGTAGGATTCCATAGCTTGGTGAATGGTGATGCCTTCTTAACTTGTTTTCATTTCCTTTGTTATCATTATGTTTCATGTTTCTTGGTTGCTATAAAACCGAAAAGTATAGGTTGAGACATATTCTTTGAAACACCTCAGTCCTCCTGTTTTTTATAACTTTGATGTTTTCTTCTTTTGGCCATCTTAAGGAATTCGTGATTGCTCCTTAGATCCACAAAAAATTGGTCTTTTTTGATGTATGGTTAGTATGCTAGTTTACAAGTATGATTCATGGTATGCCCTACTTATTTGAAGCTTTCAAAGCGCTATCTTGAAGCCTTTCTGTGGAATATTTATTGCTAGGTTAAGTCAAAGAGGTTTCGTTCGAGATTTCCCTTTTTCCATGCTTACCAATGTGTTTCAGAGTTCCCAATAGCTTGATATATGCTGTTTAGAAGTTCCCTCTCCATAAATTAAGTTATTTGTATTATCTTACATGTTTTCCCATAAACTAAAGGTGAATTTATAAAGTTATAAGCTCTTATACTCTCTATGTTTCACTGGAATGTGTATCTTATATGTTTATCAATTTAAGTATTGTTCATTGAGCTTAATGGTTTTCCCTACCTCATGAGTTGTAAATTTTAACTATATATGTTTAAGACCTCTTAGTCTTTCCCAAACTTGATGTTCACTACACCTGATATATCACCTTAAGGATCCATAAACCTTGCTAAATTGGACCTGCAACACACTCTGTTTCATCATTTAGACACCCTTGAATTCATTTGACTCCATAGCCTAGTGGCTTTGAAAAAATCTCACTCCATCTTACCCAACCAAAACAATCAACAAACCCTACACTTAACAACTAGCATAAACTCCAAACCCTAGAGAAAAAAGAACACATCATTTTCACCCAATAGAGAGATCCCTCTCTGATTCCATGGAGGCTAGGTCCTCGGACTCTAAATATTGGTTCCATGTTACCCTGTCATTTGGTCTACCAATCTGCCAAATCATGGGACCCTAAAATTCCGGTGATCACGGTGGGACCTTCTGAGTATACACTTTCATGAATACCTCTTAAGACTCTTTAGACCCTCAATTTTACTTAGAAAATCCAGTGAATTTGCCACCTCATCGCCACACTAACATTCCGGCAATCATGGTGGGACTTTCTAAGTTAGTGACAATCTAATTAACCCTTAGGAATTCAAATACCCTTATCAAATCATTAATAAATCACACTATCAGCCATAGAGTAGACTCTATTTATTTCATCATCCTAGAAAAATTATGACTCAGCTATAGGACACTCTCACAAAATTTAAGAGACGCAAAAAACACCAAAACACCTTTAGGTTGGTTTCTTGTCAGTTGTTGGTGGTGGACCATAAACATACATCCTTAAAACAACAAAAGATATCCACCTGGTGACTCGACTAGCCCCTAGTAGCCCCATTACTTCATTAGCACTCATTTGACTTCCTATATTTGTTTCACACCAACCCTAGGAAGCTTATGAACCCATTCATATACTGTAATAAGCACCAAGCATTAAGAGAGGACAACCTTAAGAAAAAAATCCTAAAAAACTTTTCAGCCTCTTTGAATTTTGAAATTTGAAATCTGGCTTCAAATAGGATCAGCACTAGATGTCATCCGGACCCAAACCCTCCCATCATAGTTGATGACCCAGAGAATATTTTGTGGCAAACTTCTATATCTAGAAAATTAACCACTATTAGGACCATTCATAGAGCAATCTATGTACCTGAACATCTTACAGCTTTGCAAGATCCCCAGTTTAACTTGCACCATACCAAGAACCTCTTCAGAAATAGGTCTCAAACTTATATTTACCAAATCAACCTTGAACCCTTATATTTTCACCATAGTTCTAGTAGAGAAGCCTCTCCTTCCACACCACCTGACTTTTAGCTTCTCCACCACTTCAACTCTTTCCATACCATGTCTACTCAAAATTAGTTTGTTGGTCCAAGTACTTCCACGACACCCATCCATACCACCACTATGCAAACCACTCCACTTCATCATACACCCCCTATCACAAACTCACCTCTTGTAAATCCTCCATTAGCTCCCATCATGGCAGCTTGGTATGCACCTTTGGCCTTACCTCAACCCCTAGTACCTTTGCCAAATGACTATTACTCTAAGATTCCTCATTTCACAGGGGTTGAATCCATCACTTCCCAACATTATGTAGATAGAATCAATGATGCTTTTTATTACATGGAGATAGAGGAAGAGACCATTAATATGAGAATATTTGCTCAAAGATTAGGAGGAGAGGCCAAAATATGGTTCAAAGAATTAACTCCTAATTCAATACATGACCTCCCTTCCCTCTACCAAAGTTTTATAAACAAATGGGAAATCAAGAAAAATCCCCTCCAAATATTCTCTGAATACAACAATATTAAAAGGAATATAGGGGAAAGTGTGCAAGATTATTGCATCAGGTTCAAAAGTGTGTAGAATGCGCTCCCACCTCACATAAAACCTCCACAAGGATTAGCACTAGTAAAATTCCGTGAAGGTTTTGACCCTGACATGACTTTCCAAATAAGAGAAAGAGACCATGAAATATTACAAGAAATGAAAAAAACAACTATTAGTGCAGAAGTAAAATTGATTGAAAAGAGAGCTAGATTGAAATCAGAGGAGAGAGTAACCTACAAAGATTAAACAATGCCCTCAACCTCCTCATCTGATTCTAAAATGGACAACCTGATGAGAACTATGGAGGGAATGATTGAGAAGATAAACTTAAATTAAAGGACACCTCCTAGGGAAAACCAAGCTAATTCCTAGAAGAGAAATAGAGCTCAAAACTTCAGAAGAGACCCTCCACAAAACTAGCCAAAAGACAATGATCAAAACATTAGACCACCTTTCCAAGATAATTATGTAAGTGGAGAAGGAAGAGAGGTTGAACAAACTAAACAAAACAATGTAAATCTAATAAGCTCTAATAATGAAACTAAAGTCTTTCTCACAGAAGAAGAACAAGGTCTTTTTGCCTTTGATCTAACTCAAAATGATTGTGAGGACTTTGAAGATTACCAATTAGGACTGGAAAATGCCATTATGGAAGTCCATAGGCAATATGACCTAGGGAGAAAAAGAAACCATGCAGCCTCTAAGAAACACCAAATTAATACTGCTACTAGGAAAGCTCCAGAAAATAGTCATAATGGAACATCATAAAATGTAAATAGCATAGCCAAGAGAACTGACCCAAGCAAATAAAAAATCATCCAGCAAAGTGGTGACACAAGCTGTCCTAGTACCTCTACTAGTGGCCCTAAAAAAAATTGTTATCTAAAACACCTGATCAAAATCAACAAACCAAACTTGAGGAGAAAGAAGAGGTTGAAAAAATTGATGAAAATGTATCTAAAACCCAAATCCATTTTAGCTTTGAGGGGGATATTGATAAAATTAAGTTAAGCATGCCTCTGACTGAACTAATAACCCAAGGAGTGTATAAATCCCAAGTGCTGAAGGTCTTGAACTTAGGAAATGATACTGACACATTAAATTTAACTGATGATGGTCCTAAGTTTATTTGGACCTAAGGTTGAAGGAATGTATCAAGAAGGCGTTGTTCCTCCTTTCTATATCAGTTTAAACATACACAAAAAAATATTACACAATACTATGCTGGACTCTGAAGCCTCTCACAACCTCATGCCTAAAGTTGTGATGGAAAGCTTAGGCCTAGAAATAACTAAACCTTACAAAGAATTGTACTCATTTGATTCAAGTAGGGTTAAGTGTTTTGGCCTAATGAAGGATCTTTGTGTCAATCTGGCACAAATTCCTGCTAAATGTCTTGTGATGGACATAGTGGTGGCAGATATTCCACCTGAGTATGGCATGCTTCTATCCAGATCTTGGGGAGCCAAACTTCAAGGAAACCTTCAACTAGACATGTCCTATGCCACTGTCCCTCTTTTCAACCAGACAATAAAAATTTATCGAGAATCACACATGAAATATATGGTGAGTAACGTAGATAGGCCAAACAACACCCCAATCTATTCCATTCATTCAGACTTAGATTCATTTATATTGTATAATGAGAATGACATTGAGGAACAAGTAAGTGAAAATAACAAAGACCTAGTGTTACCAAAACAACCAAGTATATCCTCAACTGAAGAAAATGTCATCTCAAACTCTAGCATCCCCGAACAACGACAAAGTGGTGAATATGAAATACAAACACTACGGAACATTACGTTTGATGGTTCTTATGGCAAGGCTAGATCAGGGGTTGGTATCTAGATACATAACACTAATGAAGGTCATTCTTACAAACTAGACTTTCAATGCACTAATAAAATTATAGAGTATGAGGCTCTCCTCCTTAGCATACACCTCCTCAAGGAATTAGGAGATAAGAAAATATTTGCTCAAGGAGATTCTAAACTAATCATTAAACAAATTAGAGGTGAATATTCAGCTAAGAATCCATGACTAAGACAATACAGAAATGCAGCCTTAGATCTCCTCAAAACCTTTGAGAAATGTGAGCTAGCTTACATTCCTAGAGCCCAAAATAGTATGGAAAATGAGCTTGCCTTTGTTGCTAGTAACTGTCAGATACCACTTGCAAGTGAGCAATACATTGTTAAAGTCAAACACCAGCCTATAGTGCCCGATAACATTGAATATTGGCAAGTGTTTGAGGGTGATGAACAAATTGATGTTTTTTTGCAATCTAGGAATGAATTTACATTAACAAAACCAAGTTTAGGGCATAAGGAAGATTTTTATACAAAAGAAAAGGCCTTAGAAACAGAGCTCCCACCTTTTGATGGTATAAAAATGCTTTCACGTCCTTATGAGGCAGAAGTGTTTGAGGATCCTGACAGAAGGGACATTGAGGTTTTAGAGTGCAATGATGACTCCTAACCAAGAGGACTGGCACCATTAGAAGAAATTTTTGACTTTAATGATGTAGCTAAGAAACAAAAAATGGAATCTATAGAAAATGATATAGAAGCATGCAACATTGGATGTCTAAAGGAACCCAAAATGATCAAACTCTCCAGAACTCTTCCTCTTGACATAAAATAAATATATATAGAAATTTTTTGAGAATTTAAAGATGTTTTTGCATGGGAGTATGAGGATTTAAAATCATATGACACAAGCATTATTCAACATAAAATTCCTTTTAAAGAGAATAAGAAACCTTTCAAACAAAAATTGAGAACAATCAACCATATTGTGTTACCTTTAGTTGAGAAGGAAATCAAAAAAATGTATGATGTTGGGATCATAGTTTCCCTTTGATACTCAGAGTGGGTTTGAAACCTTGTATCAGTTAAGAAGAAGACCGAGGAGATTAGGCTTTTCATTGACTTTAGAAATCTGAACATATCATCCTTAAAAGATAATTACCCCTTGCCTAAGATGGATCACATTCTTCAAAGGGTGGTTGGCTCTAAGAGGATCTCCCTACTTGATGGTTTTTCTGGCTACAACCATGTGTTAGTGTTCTCGAGTGATCAACACAAAACTACCTTCACTACCCCTTGGGGTACATTCATGTATGTTAAAATGTCATTCGAATTGATGAATGCAGGGGCCACTTTCCAAAGGGCCATGGATATAGATTTTTCCAAAGACATAAGCTACTTCATAGTCATTTACCTTGATGAAATCAATGCTTTTTATAAGAATGATGAGGAACGCTTAATCCACCTAAAGAAAACTCCTACGTCACATAATCTCAGAAGAAGTAATAAAAATAGACCCCAAAAGGATTGAGGGAATATTACAAATCAACCATCCTAGAAACATTAAAGAAATACATTCTTTCATTAGGAATAAGCTTTCTAAGTAGATTCATCCCAAATATTTCCGAAATTTTGAGGAATATTGCAAACATTCTTAAAAATAATATAGGGGTCAAATGGACCTTAGAAGCCAAACAATCATTTGATGAGGTTAAATTACCCCTCACTCAAACATCGATTCTGATCAGTCCCGATTTTCCCAAAGACTTATACATCTTCTCATTTTCCTATGAACATATCATTGCTATAGTATTATTGCAAAAGAATATGATGGGACAAGAAAAACCCATAGCATTCTTTAGCAAGGCCCTTAGATATGCTCCTTTAAAATACAATATCATGGAAAAGAAAGCCTTTGCCTTGATCAAAGCATTGAAGGAATTTAGAGTTTATATCTTACATTCTCATTTCATTGCTTTTGTTCTGCACTCGGTTGTCAAATAAATTTTTAATCAGGACCCTGATGGTAAAAGAGGAAAGTGGATTGCCATTATATTAAAATATGACTTAGAGATTAGGCCTACAGGATTGGTTAAAGGACAGGGACTTGCAAAAATTATGGTTGAGTCAAATTTCAAAGCTTTAGATATCAACATGGTCGATATTTTAGAAGAACAAGAAGAATGCATTTTTCCCAATGTTGAAGAAGAATTTCTGAATTCATCTTGGTATGCTGATATTCTTTATGTGCTTTTCTATCTTAATGCTCCCGCTACATTGTTGAAGACAAAAGCTAGATTCTTAAAACAAAAATCTTTGAAGTTCTGAATCTTAGATGGGATATTATATTTTAATAATCTTGTTGGTAGACTACTTAAATGTTTACTTGAGGATGATGCAGGTAAGATCATGCATGAACTGCATGAAGGAGAGTGTGTAGGCCTTCTTTACTGGAAAACCACAGCCAAGAAAATCCTTACAGTAAGGCTAGTATTGGCCCGCCCTTTTTCTTGATACCCACAGACTAGTCATGACTTGCCATAAATGCCAAATATTTGATGGCAAGAGAAAACTCTTCCCTTTACCTTTACATCCCATTACTGTTGAAGCTCCTTTTCAACAATGGGGTTTAGACTTCATTGGAGAAATTCACCCCACCTCGTCTGCACAACATAAGTGGATCCTCACCACCACTGATTACTTTACCAAGTGGATAGAAGCCATCCCCTCTAGAAATTCCATTGATTTATTCATTATCAAATTTATTCAGACAAACATCCTCTCTAGATTTGGTTGTTCTAGGAAGATCATCACAGATAATGTTGTTGCCTTTTCACTCGAAAAGATGATTGGATTTTCTCATAAATACCACATCACACTAGGACGATCCACAACTTATTACCCACAGGGTAATGGGTTAGTTGAATCCTCTAAGAAAAACTTGGTAAATATCATCAAGAAGCTCCTAGGACAGAATCAAAAGGCATGGCATGGCAAGCTTATACATGCACTATGGGCTGATAGACTAACCACCAAGAAATCAATCATTATGTCTCCCTATCAACTAGTGTATGCCATGGATGCAATTTTTCCAACATCCTTGGGAGTTCCAGTGGTAAGACTTCTCCAAGAAGTACAATCAGAAGAAAATGACATGCAAATAAGGCTGAACCAAACCATTAATTTTCAATAGACAAGGGAAGAAGTGTATAACAAAACTTAAGCAATTCAGGAAAGCATAAAGAAAATATTTGACAAAACAACCAAAGCTAGTAATTTCCACATTGGAGAAACTATACTAAAGTGGGATTCTAGGAGGGAAGTCAAACGTAAACATGGTAAATTTGAGAATTTGTGGAAGGGACCTTACCTTATTCAGTCAGTTAGAGATCATAATGATTTATTTTTACAAGGGCTCAATGGAGAAGAACTTTTTGGAGGTCCTGTAAATGGAAGGATGCTCAAACACTATTTTTGTCAAGAGTATTAATTTGAATTTATCATTCATTGTATATCACTGTTTGATGAAAAGATATTGAGAGAAATAAAAATAAAAAAAAATACGAAACAAAAAGATGGAAAAGAGGGAATATTTGAAAAGAAGGTAAATCCCCATACCCAAAAATAGAACTACGAAAAGTGTGTAAGCCTAAATACCACTACTAGTGCATAAAGAAGTCTTGTTTCAGTCATATAGCCTAACCATAGCTGAAACATATTTTAAATTTATTATTGATAAGTTAGTGAAATATATTTGGTCAAATTATTCAAGATTGGCTTGTCAAAATATAGACTAGGTAGAAATACATTGGTTCCACATGCTTAAAAAACAACCAAAGAGAAAAATAGGGATGAGTAGGAAACAATGTACCCTAGCCCTGATTTTTCTAGTCATATTTTGTACAGAAATAACATTTGTGTGCAGCTTATTTTTATGCCACAAACCCACAGTGAATCAGATTGTCTAATCCTAATTTATCCATGTTTCCAATTTCATGTTTATATCATAATGAATAAATCTTGTCAAACAGTTTCACCTTGACAGTTGAATAGTATAGGTAGAGAATCAAAAGAGTTCATCAGCATAATCTGAGCTCTGAGAAGAAATAAGGTAGAAGTAGATAGTTTATTTTTCTTTCAAAAGAAAAATGTCAAGGTTACTAGTACAAATTCACCTAAAGAAAAAAAAATTTAGGCAAGTAGGTTGGGTAGGTAGAGATGAAGTTGAGCTAATCATGTCTTTCAGATTTTTGAGATCATAGCTTCAAGCAAACATCAGAAAATGATAAGAGGTAAAAATATGTAGAATGGAAGAGGCACTAGTTTCCATAAAGCCAGAGATCTGAAATTATGGACACCTCCTGAAAAGGAGTTGTCCTCCCCAAGTGGAGCCACTGTTAGTCATTAGTAATTTTTTCCTTTGTTGATGACTAAATGATCATCTCAAGATTTCTAGAAAAAAGCTTCATAAACATTGTGAATTCTATAAATCTCACTGCCTTCATCATCTTCAAGATATTTTTTCACTATTTCATCATTCCATAATGTCTAGCTTTGCTTACCAATCCCAGAAAAACCATTAGTGGCTTATGTCACCGTTTCTGTCTATATGCTTTCACCTTTGGCCCAAATCCTCTATTTTTTTTTACTAAAACACCCCCCACTACTATCTAATCCCACCAATCAAACAACTTCATTGTGTCTCCCAAAATAATCCTAAACGCTGATAGTCTCAAACTATATATGTAGGTTATTTAGGTAAATCAAGTGTCTGCTCAATTTTGTGTTCCTAAATTGACGCCATAAATTTTCAACCAGGGCTAGTAAACTGTTGAAGTGAAGTGCACTATATGTGCCTAGGTATCTGCTTCCTACTTCATTGTGTTTAATGTTTTTCTAGTGTTTTGGTTTTGTGTTTTTATGCTAAGAGGAAAGGAACTAAGTGTTTAACAAAGAGAAGTTATTGGTCACACTAAAACAGAGAAAAGGCTATTCTAAACTATGTATGGCACCTAAGAACAGAGAATGCAAAAATTGACAAGACAAATAACTCATAACATGAACTCAGTCCAATTCATTCATTAGAAGTATGTTTGAATAGCTTGAGAAAAGGATAAGCTTAATGCAATGAGGTTCTTCTAAGTAAACAACAACTTACAATATCACAAAAATCTCATCCATTTTTAAAAATTTATTGGAACACAATTGGAGACGATTATCTGTAGCATAGTAAGGAACCCTAATCTAAATTAACTTATGACACTAAAATTAATCCATTATGCAACTCAAATTTTCACTACTAAGCCTCATTCGAGAGTTAGAAATATTTTGGAATAGTTTTGGAAAAAGGCTACTTGTAAAATTATAAGAAATTGCAGAACAGTCAAGGCCTCAAATAGATATCACTAATTCCTGTCCATATGATGATTTGTTGGAAGAGATTAATAACAAGAGTAGTTTGTAAATAATGAAGACCTTTAAGTCTAATGGAACAGAGCTAGAATACAACTAATTAATAAAACTTAAAATACATTAAACAGAACTGAACTAGAATGCAATCAATCAAACTTGAAATACAGTGAACAGAACTTAACTAAAGTGAAATTAACCTCTGGAGTATTACAGATGAACTAAAATGCAACTAATATCTAAAATATTACAACTATCTCTCATTCAGTGTTAGTGATATTTTGGAACAATTCATAAGAATAAGACTGGCTGTAACATTCGATGTAAGTTAGAATAAAACATGGAGTTCAAAAAGCTGCTTGAATTAGGAATGAAAGAGAGCTAAAGTTACTTATCTAAACAATATGCATAGAGCTTCCCGGACAGTAGGGGCCCTTTACCACTGGATTAGCATACAAATCTCCTCAAGATTTCCTCAGATCATTCAATGAAGTTGGACTTCTTTTCATTAAATGAAAATACTTCAGAAATCGAGTATTATGGATTTTTGAGATCTAACCACAAAACATCAATCTAGCTAACTGTCCCTCAGTCTCCCGAGTCATTATTATAAAAGAAATACATAACTACCCTTGAGAAGAAATAGGTATAAGTGTCTTTCCCAATTAAAATCAAATTAGAACTCTTGTGGAAGCCTCGTACTTTTTCTGAAGACATGTGTATACTTCTTGTCCTGGTAGAAGTCTACCTCTTAGTTTTGATTTCTTCCACGTGCATAACCACTTGTAGGTTTTTTCTCAGACTTCGTAGAGAGAAAATAATGATGTAGGAGTGTTGTGGAATTCAATCATATGCATTTTTCCTTTAAGTGACACTTGTAACCTGTGTGAACATGAAGATAGCTGCGGAATAGGTGACTAGCTACAGAATGACTGCATTCTGTAGTTGAGTCTAGTAAAAAACTACTACAACAACAAAACCACAAAAATATAGCAATTCAGTCATTATATGCATTCCTGAAGTGACTTTAATTAATCCTATTGATCTTTTAAGCCTGCAACTGATAAAGGACAAAGGAATTGAACTGAAAATTGGTGAAAGAGAAGGACATCTTTGGGGCTCAACATCAAGTACATTGGATTTTGGATCTTCAATATATTAGTTTATCATAAAATATATCTTACACTTGATGATCCAAAATTCTAGGTCTTAGTTGAAAATCTAAGCCCAAGAAAGCCTTGACTAGGTCACTTAGGGTTTCTCAAAGTCATAGGGTGGATTTAATGCCCTATAAACTCTTCTTTTCCTGTATGAAGAAACTGCATTCAAAGAAGAAAAGGACAGGTGATCTTGTCCAATGTGATCAAAAAGGTCATTCAAGGAAGGCTCTTTAGTCTAAAGCACAAATATTGTAGGGGACAACTGCCCCTTGCTCACATTTCTACAAAGGGAACAAATGGCCATCAACCTAGAAAAAGGTAAGGTAATGACAAAATAATTACAAGAAGACCATAAACAGAAAAGAAGAAAAGCAGCAGGCCTAGGTTTTGGAGAATCAATGTTTATGACTATTTTGTCCAAAGCTCTTTCTTCAGTCATGTAACGTTCATGGTTTTCTTCCTTACCTTCCAAGCAGTCTTTTTCATAATCAAGGAGAAAATTTAAAGCCTAATGTGACCAAACACTAGTCTACATAAAAATCAATTTATTTGACCTTCTAGGGCAGGGTTTGCAAATTTAAGAGTTTTCATAGGGGTAAAGACACTCAGTACAAACAAAAATACCTCTAAAACTCTAAAAACACTCCTTAAATACTTCATCTTGCCTTCATTTGCTAAAATTTTCCCTCACGTCACTCATTTTCCCTCCCTATACCTAAAGGCTCTAAAAAAAGCTAAAAATCCTTTTGTTCTTGACCAGTCACCATGTCTGAGGAAGAAAGCAATACCAACAGTGATGAAGTCCAAAGGCCTATCAAGCCAAAACACAAGGGAGGAAGGTTCAATAGGTTTGAGCCCTTAGACACCATTCAAATCACTTCTTCTCCCACGATCCTTGCATGTTTTCAAGATGTTGGATGCTATCAATTTTGTGAGAGGGTGAAACAGTTCCAAAGCCACTTAGAATTGACTAGATTATTTATCCTCAGCTGACAAAACCACCAATTCAACCTAGCAGGAGTAAATTTTGAAATCTCATCTGAATCCATTTCTAAAGCCACAGTAATAGTAGATGTTGGTGAGAGATGGTCTAAACAGAAGAAATTGGACTTGAGCTATTATGAGTCCTTTCTCAAACCTAGTTGTCAACAAGGCTGCAAGTTTGTTTTCCCCTTCTCCCACCTGGTAGAGAGGTATGCCCTACTGATGAAGAAGATTATCAAGTACTTCACCTGTGAGGGGAGGTACTCCAAGCTTTATTCATATGACATAAGGCTATTAATGGACTTCAGTAGGGTTAAAATGCTAAACCTACCACACTATCTCTACCAGAGCATCGAAAAAATGGTTTTAGTGGTAAAAAAGAGGAGTTGTACCCACCAAATGCAGAGATTTTTTCACCACTCCTTGGTTAAGATGATTGTTTTACACTAGCCGGAGCTGCCGGAAATCCCTTGGGAAGTTTTTATCTCACATGATGTATTTTCCAATCCCCAAGCCTTCATTCAGCAAAATTTTCCTTCCACTTCACACCCACCTACCTCCAATCCTCCATCATCTCCACATATGCCTTCTCCACAAGGAAACTTACATCCTATCTCTTCTCCTAATGCATCAAGTGAACATGGTGGTGGTAGAAATAATGAAAAAGCAGATGAAAGTGAGAGTGATGAAGATAGTGAGGTAGAAATAGAGTTAAATGAAGAAAAAGAAGATGACAACAACACTAAAGAACAAGGAGATGACAACAACAATGAGGAATAAGGTGAGGGTTATGGAAATGATAAAGACAATGAGGCAGAGGCAGAGTTTAGTGAGGAAGAGCAGGAGGATGATAATGAAAATGAGGAGAGCGATGAAAATGGCAGTCAAGAAGAGTAAGACAACGATGAATTAGAGCAAGATAGTGATAGTGAGGACATAAATGAATCACACCCAAGTACAGAAAATGATGTTGATGATGAACAAGATGAAGACCAAGAGGATTATGAAGAAAAAAATGAGGATAAAATTTAGCAGGAGAGCGCACAAGACGACCAAGTGGAAGATGTGCTTGAGCATGACAGTGAGCACAACGATAATGCAAACAGTGCTAAAATGAATGAAGACAATTATCCTGACGAAACAAAAGGAGATGATGAAGAAATTGAAGACCAAGAACAGGAAGATGATGAGGCTGAATCAGACTTTGAAGAATCAGGTAGTGACTAAGGTAGTGGCACAGATAGGACAATCAGTGATAAGCAAGGAAATAGTCATGACAGTCATGATAGCTGTCATGATTGTCATGACACTAATCAGCCTCTAAATGACAAAGAAACTCAATATGACATTGCAGGAAGTGATAGAGAAGAGGACCTTTATGAAAAACAGAGCCAAAATGAGGCAAGTGAGAAGGGTAGTGATCAGTTTGAAAGCCATCATGACAGTATAGAAAACAGTGAGGAAAATAGAGATGATAAGGATGCTGAAGGTCAAAAAAGCAGTGAACCAATGAGGCATGAAGTGACTCATGAAAGCCATGCCAAAAATGAGAAAGATGGTGACAATAACAAGGGTCAAAGCAATGAAGAACACAATGTCAAATCTACCATGATCACTCCTCTCACATGCACATACTACAGAGGAAAGAGAGATGTGTTTGCTGCCTCAAAAAGGTAAAGGGAAATCTCTCCTCAAGCTATCAAGCCCAAGGACAAAAGCAAGGAAAGGATGGACAAAGGTGAGAAACAGGTAAAGGTAAGGAGAAGAAAAAGAATAAAGAAGACTTCTGAAGAGCCTCAATTCATTGATCTAGACAGTGAAAATGAGGACAAGGAGGTGACCACTAGATTTCTTGTCTTCGACAAAGATGCACAGCTCAGGGAGTGGGAAAGAGAGTTTGAGATAGCACAATGTGCCATTCACTATTATAAAGAGGAGCATAAGCATTTCAAGGAGGCCCTCATGGAGCTAAAAAACATAGAAAGGGAAAAAGTGCATGACATCCTTGGAGTTTTGGCTAAGGCTTCTCAAGAGGTGTCCAAGACCTCTTGAGGAACGGCTCCACAAATTTTGAGGAAATTTGAACAAAATTTTGTTTTTTTCAAATTTTGACCCCTCTGTGCGCATCACCCTAGGCACTACTTACAAATTTGGTGCATCCTCAGCTCACAAATTTTTCATTTTTTAATTCCTCAAATCACCAGAAGTCTTCTCACCAATTTTCAAATCATTTGGAACATTTTTGACCCCCCAAAACGTAAAAAAAGATAAAAAATTTGACCTTTCTGCCTCATTTTCAGACCAAGCGTTGTGCATAGAGTAGTGTTGGGAAAATTCGTTTTTGAACCTGTAATTGGCATCCACTCAGCACAACTCAAGAATTTATGGAAAGTAGACTCATCAGGCTTTCCAACAAGCCATCACAGAGCCAGATATGGTGTCGGGAAGAGGTCCAAAACTCAGCTACAAGAGACCCTATTTTCTACTGAGTCGTGCTATGCACAGAGGCTGCCTAGTATGTTTTGCACCAAAAGTAAAAAAAACACACTCATTTATTGCAAATAGATATTTTTGAGTTTTTTTAGGAAAATTACTCTATAATTAGGTGCAAATAGTTATTTTGGCATTTATTTCTTAGGATATTATGTGCCTTGGGCCTTGCATGGTCTCTTGGCCATAAATGACATTTATGATTATATTTGACATTTTCCTACCACATTTAGGGTTTTAGCCCTCATTTTCTCCACAAATAGAGAATGAGGCCCCTATGTATTTTGTTGGCATTTGATGAGCTTGAAGATAAATATACATGGTTTCATGAGCTTGGAGAAGAAATTGGTTTTGTGAAGCGGATGAATGGCTTGTTTGGCTTGATGATGGAGAAGCTTGTTTGCAGGATTCCATAGCTTGGTGATTGGTGATGTCTTCTTAAATTGTTTTTTTTTTCCTTTTTTATGATTATGTTTCATGTTTCTTGGTTGCTATAAAACATAAAAGTATAGGTTGAGACATGTTCCTTGAGGCACCTCAGTCCTCCTGTTTGTTATAACTTTAATGTTTTCTTCTTTTGGCCATCTTAAGGAATTCTTGATTTCTCCTTAGGTCCACCAAAAATTGTTCTTTTTTCATGTATGGTTAGTATGCTAGTTTACAAGTATGATTCATGGTATGCCCTGCTTATTTTAAGCTTTCAAAACCCTATCTTGAAGCCTTTCTGTGGAATATTGGTTTCTAGGTTAAGTCAAAGTGGTTTCATTCGATTTCTCCCTTTGTCCATGCTTACCCACTTGTTTAAGAGTTCCCAATAGCTTGATATATGTTTTTTACGAGTTCCCTCTCCATAAATTGAGTTATTTATACTATCTTACATGTTTTACCAAAATCTGAAGGTGAATTTCTAAAGTTAGAATCTCTTATGCTCTCTACATTTCACTGGAATGTTTATATTACATGTTTATCAGTTTAAGTATTATTCATTGAGCTTAATGGTTTTCCCTACCTCATGAGTTTTAACTTTTAACTATATATGTTTAAGACCTCTTAGGATTTCCCAAACTTGATGTTCACTACACCTCATACATCACCTTAAGGATCCATAAACCTTGCTAAATTAGCCCTGCAACACACTCTGTTTCATCATTTAGACACCCTTGACTTCATTTGACTCCATAGCCCAATGGCTTTGACAAAATCTCACTCCACCTATTCGATTTGACCATCTTACCCAACCAAAACAATAAACAAACCCTACACTTAACAACTAGCCTAAAATAAAAACCCTAGAGAAAAAATAACACATCCTTTTCACCCAATAGATAGATCCCTCTCTAAGTCCACGAAGGCTAGGTCCTCGGAATCCAAAGACTGGTTCCATGTTACCCTATCGTTTGTTCTACCAATCTGCCAAATCATAGCGCTCTAACACCTGAAACATCTAATTACAAGAATAAGCAACCTTAATGAAATCAACTTGTTCATTCGATACATCTTTCTGAAAGGTTTGAATGAAAACATCTCTATGTTTGATCATTAACAATTTCAAATTTAGACTTGCATTCACTATCCTTTTAATTTCTCCTGCATGTATAAGAGACAAAGTTGTCTTTTTCTTATGTTCTCTAACTATGTACTCAATACCACCTTTAAACAACTGATATGTATTATCATGGCAATGAAATAATTCTTTCCTATCATACAAATAAGGAATTCCAAAAACAATACCTCATATCTCAAGTGGCACCATATTGAATGGATGACTTGGAACAACGCAGAGTCAAACAAGACTTGGAAATTTTTTTTCTCTCTGACTCTGGATGGGATATTCTAATTCCATAAGGTTGCATAGCTTGTGGCTTCGCAAATATCTCACACTATATATGGGAAATGTGTGTATTGCGATGTTTTCCAGCCAATGACTAAGATTAGGAGTAGCAACCATGCATAATATAAGTGTTTCTCCTCCTCCTATGCCTCGTGCACATTTTATAAGAATTATGTACATAAGGATTGAGACCAACTGTACTACGCACCCTTCTGGCACTACCTAGTAAGAGAAATAACATGGGTTGGCACTTCCTTTGGTCTGTGCGTCCTCATCATCTTGCAGGTGAGGACAATCATGCCAAATTTCATTGCGGGGTCATTGATTTGAGTGACAAGGAACCCCCGAGTGTTGAAAAATAGTTCATAATATTTATTGACCTTCTCTGCAACCTTATTCTCTTTGAATTTCCCTCTAAAGGTTTCCACAGGGTTTCCCCCCTAGTTGGGAATCTAGTGATCCAATGGATCAGTATGACATTTATCAGAATGCACTATCCGAGCAATAAAAAATCGTCATGGATGAGTGCAAGAAACTATCACACATAAATTTCATTAATGGAGCTATGCCCGAACTGTGGGATCTACAATAGGTTCAACAACCCTTATTTTTTCAAGCCCAGTGCCCAAGGCTTTGTCTCTACATGGACTACTCCCCCGTCATAAGAAATCGGTTCTAAATATATACTAGGTGCAAGATTTGGAAAATTTTCTTGATTTGTGAGGTCCCAATCCTCCATTTTCAGTAGTGAAATTTTTCCGAACACATCGCCTTCAACCAGTATGTTCTATAGAAGTAGTGGCATATTAATATATGAATGCACCTTACCAATATCCTTCGGGACCTTCACTAAAGCTTTTCACAATGTGACATATGTAGGAAATCATGAGATAGGGTCAAAAATTTCTACAAAATCTTCTTCCTCAATTATCATTTCTGGAAACTCTGCCACAGGATTCTTCTGACGATCTGCAGTAGTTGAGTGCGGATTTCTGGTTTTCTCACGGGACAACTTCTGGGACCCTAAGGAATTTCCCTTCTTTGTTTTCACAGGCTCAAGGGTCTCAACAGCCTGCACAATGGTTTCTTCACCTGACATCGCATAAGGTGTAGGCTTGGTGGCAGTCATGCTTGGCGGGATCAAAACTTGGCTGTGTAGCTCCTCCTTAATGAGTGGATCAAGACCAGACATATTCTTCACACTAAATTCAGAAATTAGAGAGAAAAAATTGCACAAATAGCACATAAATCAAAGGGAACTATTGTAACCCCTTCGGTCATATTTAAAGCATAGGTGCTCCTTAAATGGTATTTGGTGGTGTAATGTAGCTCCATAAATGCTAAAATTTCTCCAATTATGGCATAATCTCCTGATTAAATTCAATTTTCATGGTCCTCCAAATGGTAAGAATGTTCTCTTGTCCATATTTACTATCCAAATGACTATATTTTGGCACCTCTATGACCTAGACAACCTCTGTGTGTAGCTACTACATGATCATCGTACCTGTCCATGAATTTTCCATCCTTGCTTCATAGATCCATATTTCCAACCATATAGTCATTTGGTGCACGCAGGGAGAGGGTCATCCCTATATGGCTTCAATCGACTTCCATTAACATAGCGAGGAAGGTTTTCTCTGCTCAATGTGGCTAGGTGTACCGCACCTTTGTCTGTGATTTCCTTGAAAACATATGGTCTAAGCCAATTCATCTTGAATTTTCCTAGGTGGTGCGTAAAATTGTTGTCATACAAAAAGACCAAATATTCTTCCTTAAATATCTTATGTCTAATGGTCCTATCATTCCAAGCCTTTTCTTGCGCCTTTTGCACTTTCTGATGAAAACGTGTAATGAATCGATCCTCTTCTATTGTGACCAAATATGGAAATAATTCTTCCATAATATCCTTCTCTGAGATATTATTGAATGTTGCAATGTGAAAACTTGGAGCAATTTACTCCATCGGCATAAAAACTTCCTTCCCATACACCATTCTGAATGGTGTCTTTCTTGTCAACTTATTTCATGTGGTTCTATATCCCCAAAGAACCACAGGTATGCACACATCGCAATAATTTCGATTAGCATTGAAGACCTTAGTGAGCACAGTCTCCAATACCTTGTTGAAATCCTCCACCACACCATTTGTCTATGGGTGATATGGAGTAATCTTCTAATGATGAATCCAAAAGTCTTTTGTTGGAGATTCAATAGTTTCATTCACAAAGTGTGTTCCTCAATCACTCATCAAAATATTAGGGCACCTGAACCGAATCAAAATTTTCTCTAAATTGAAGTGCACAACTTTGTCTGCACAACAATACTTTGCAAACTTAGCTTCAACCCATATGGTTACATAGTATCTCATAGTGAGTATGTAACGTTCACCTGTCTTCTATCCTAGAGGGTCAATATGTCCAAAAAAATCAATGGACCATTTATTAAAATCTTGCAACTCCATCTATGGGTGCAAGGGAATCTCATATATGCACAACGGATTCCCCATCCATTGGCATACATCACAAGCATGAAAATGTGCATGTGCATCATTGTGCAGCATGGGCCACCATAAACTAGCTAAGGGATCTTCTGTGCAGTTTCTTTCCCTACATAATTAACTTCAACAATCCCTCCGTGAGCTTCAGCTAAGATATCCAGTCTCTCAAATGACAATACATACCTTCGTAAAACTTCATCTACACCCATCTTGAACAACTAACCCGCAATTAGAGTAAAGTCTATTGTGCGCACAACCAACTCCTTATTTTGTTGAATCATGTACTCTGTGGGTGCACTTCCACTAGTAAAGAAATGAATAATCTCTTCAAAATGATCATCAACTACCTTAATAGAAAATAGTTTCACATCTGGTAACCCATCTTTCATGCTAGTGGGCTCTTCTCCATTTTCAATGCATGATAGATGTTCTAGCCCACCATTCAATCTCCTAGGTTTCAAAATTATTTAAAAATCATACTCGTGAAAAACCGACGACCATATGAAGACCTTCCCCCAACACAGGCTTATTTTCCAGGTATTTCAGTGCAAGGTGGTCAGTAAATAAGGGATAATAGTGGAATTTATGCAGTGCTTAGACCATATCCAATCCCTCCCTTTTTGTATTTTAATAATTACGCTCCTCGTTTGATAACTTCTTACTTGCAAATGAAATAGGGTGGTAAATGTATCCTCTCCTAGCTGTGCTAAATAGCTCCTAGCGCAATGAAGGAAGCATCAACATGTACATGGAATACCTTTGACCACTGTCAAAAGACTAATATGGGTGTAGTGACCATATTATCCATAAGCAGTTCAAAAATATTTTAAAATTATTCATCGGAATAGAATCACACAACCTTCCTGTGAAATTTCTCCATGGGTGCAGTGATCAGTGTGTACCCTTGAATGAACTTCTGGTAATACCCTATATGCCCCAAAATTGAGTGAAAATGTTTGACATTTGTAGGAGCTTCTAGGTTAACAGTTACTATGATCATGACTCGATCTAGCATCAATCCTGGCTAGAAAACAATATGTCCAAGAAAGATCTCCAAGGGCACACATAATATACACTTTTTCCAATTAAATGAGATTTTATACTTGCGACAAGTATCCAACATTAGGTGTATACCATATACATGCTTTTTCAACAACCCAAAGATTGTCAGGTCATCAAAGAAGACTTATAAGAGCTTGTGTATGTATTCCTTGAATGCAGCTACTACCACGCACGAGAGCATAGCTGGCACATTCTTCAGACCAAATGGCATAACTGTATACTAAAAGGATCCCCATTCTGTTGCAAAGCTTATCTTAGTCCTATCTTCTAGCACAATTCTAATTTGTTTATATCTTTAGACACCATATGTAAATTAATAGGCCTCTTATCCCTGTATGTTGTCAAGGATCTCATCATAAAATGAGGTCAGGAATGCATCATGTATGACATCATCATTCAATTTGCACAGGTCCATGGAAATCCTTCTTTCTCTTTTAGTCTTCTTATCCTGCACCACCATGGGACTCACCCAGTCGAACTCCTCCACTAGTTCTATATTTCCCACAGCCACTATTTTCTCCCATTCTTCCTTTACTATCTTATTATATTTTGGATTAAACCTATACGGGCTTTGCTTCATAGGTTGTGAATTAGGTTTCAATGTTATCTTAATCACCCCAAGATCTCCTATTATCCCCTTCAGCTCTGAAATTCGAGTCAAAAGTGCCTTCCATTGAAGAGAAGGAAGATCTACAAACTCGTACTATTTTTCAACTTCATGAGATCCTGACTACTTTTGAAATGAGAAAAGGAGGTCAAAATCAAGTAAAATAAGCTGGTTTTAGAGCTACTGCAAAAGGAAAGGAAAAGGAAGAACTAAAATAATCAAGGTATGTATCAAAGTATGATGAGGTAAATTTTGTAAAGAAACTTCAACATGGCATTGGAAGGTTCAGAGGTAAGCTTCATTTCAAAAAATTTCTTGTGGAAGAGTGGGTCATTATGCTGCTAAATGTCCTCATAAAGATAATCATGCTAAATGTCCTCATAAAGATAATCATGATAAGGGAAAGGATTTAGAAAAAGGAAATAGGAGACTATTTGTCATTAAGAAAGTTTACTATAGTCATGAAGATAGTGATGGCTTGTCAAATAGCAAAGAAGGATAATCTGATCAAGATATTAGATTGCTCATGGAATTTGAAAAAGACAGTAGTGAGGCTAAATATACTTTTATGGATGATTTAGAGGAATATAATTTTCTTGAAGGAATCACTCATCTAAAAATATGCTCAGAAGAGAACAAAATAGCCATAGGTACTCTAAAGAATCAGCTCATAGAAAAGGAGATACATAATGAGAAATTAGAATGTAAAATTGCAAGTCTAATAAAGGAACTTGTGAAAGTAAAAAATATAAATCTTATATTTTATGAAGGATCTAAAACCATAGATGAAATTATCAAGGTTCAAAGATCTCGTCTCATGAGGACAGGTCTTAGATATATCGGTGAATATTCTCAGTCAAAACAATTCTTAGCTACAAGCTATCTAAATGAAATAAAATCCAACCAACTGATGAACTCCATAATTAGGTACAGTATCGAGGGGTTAATGGTCACCTTTTTTCTTTATTAAATCTCTTTTATTGCATTTTTTTATTAGATTGTGGGCTTATGATGCTAGTGTAGGTGGTGATTGAGGCTAACATACTTCGAGTACCCAAGATAAGGTTAAATGTAGGAAAATAGTGAAGATACGGAATTTTGTGAATATTTTGTCTTAAATACTTGAATTAGACAACAAGGAGAGATTATAGGGGGTTGACCACCCTCCTTAACTCCCAAAGGTAGCCAAGGGATCATTAAGATTCCATCTAACAAGTCGAAATCAAAGGCAGCCAAGAAAACTCAAGACTAAGTCCACTCAAAGCCATACTTTACTTGGAGTAAAGTGGACTCATTACCTATTCTCTAGGGAGTTATTGGTAGCTGCCCTTTAGGTCAAATATAGTTGAGAAAGAGCTCATTAGGATTCAAATTTTGGAGAAATCCATTAGGCTCTTTATTATTGTAATAATTTTTTCAATAATTTCATGGATGTAATGATACTATATGCTTGAAATGAAATGAGCATTCAGACATTGCCTTATGGATTTTGTTCCAGAGAGCTAGGCTTGTGGGTTAGGGCCTAGTCCATTTACCTCAGCCTCTCTTGTGTAATCATTCTTTCCCTTCATGTCAGTTAGCTAGTTTTTCTTATTAATGGTTAGCTAGTTTTTCTGTATTTTTATTTGTTGTTTTAGTTTTCCTACATTTGTATTTTTCCGTAGATTTAATCTGCTTACATGAGTGGTAGATTAGGTGATAAAATCCATAAAGTGGTGAGTGAAGCCTGTCCCTCTCACCTATGTCAATAGAGCTTGAGGAGGGTAGACATTCCCCACAAACCAAAAATTATTTTTATTTTATGATATCTTGGAATAAATGAGATTATTTGTTGTAATTCCATGAACATTTTCAATATGTTGTGGTAGATCTCTGCCTCTAAGATTAGAATATATTTTCTTTACAAATTCAGGTCATCTGTTCCTTTATATTTATCATGAATTTTCCCATCTTCATTTCATGAATATGTAATTTGATTGCAGGAACAAGTAGCACAACTAAGGATAATTCCACCAGTACATCCAACGTCATATCTCATCTTCCTTTAGCTCTTTTTTCATCAAAATCAGCATCAACCCTCTTTTGGATTTTTCATCCCTACAACATCAGCAAACTGTAGGGGTGCAATACAGGCCTCCCAAGAGGCTCTGAGCTTGGCCAAGTGGTGGGCCACCTCCTATTAATCTTCATCCACCTTCACAGCACTTTTCCTACACCTTTTCGGCCTTGGATTTCCCTCAGCCTATTTCCTGTATAAATTTAGGACTTGTCTTTAGGACTACAAGAAACCTGTAGAGTCTCTTGGAAAAACACCTGTGGGCCCCTAATTAAGCCAAAAAAACACCATGGCCACCTTCTAAACCTACAATAATCACTCATACACCTCCAACCTTGCCCCCATGTGTTCAAGCCTTCCATCATCCACCGTAGCACTTCATTCTCCTAACTGCGAAAAAATACATTTTCAAGCATAGTTAGGTCATGAATAGTTGCATGAATAAAAGCATGAGTGATATAGCAAAGATTAAGTAGAGTGTGTTTAGCCATTTTCCTAGCTAAGTGTGATTATATTAGTTTCCTTTCTGTCATTTCAATTCAATAATTTACTTCATGCAAGGTACCTAGGTTGCTTTACAATTCTTATCATAGTCTAATAAGTAGATTTCACTCATTGCAACATAATTAAATTTACTTGGTTACTATGGTATAATTATGTACTTACTGATAGTTCCATGGATTTGAATGACTATTAGCCCTAGGCCTAATTCCAGAACTATGAAAAACTTCACCTAGAAATCCTAGAAGTAGCACCCTTTCGTAGAGCTCAGAAAAGGATGACATGAGCATAATGAATCTGCCATGTATATAGCACTTCCACCTCCAAGTTTTTATGAACCCTAGCTTGATTAAGTAAATTATGGCATCCCCTGGGAGTTGCGACATTCTTGGTGAAATACCATGGCTCACCACTTTTTGGCATCGTTGCTGGGGAGGTGTCTAATAGATGCTTTGATTTTGTTTTAGCATTCTTTTACGCTTTCATTTTTCATGTCTTTTTAGAAATATTGAAATAATACAAAAACAAAACTTATTTTCATGCCTCGTAGGAGTATGGATACTCAAGGAATTTTTTTACGTAAAACACCCACATCAGCACATAGCCACCATTCACTCTTCATTAGTGGCTGAGAGATTGAACAAACCATAGGTAGGCCTTTTGAAAATTTTGAAGAACCTATTGTGGAAGAAGAAGATCTTGTTTCAACTGAGGGACCTGCTTCACGTATCTAATCAATGTCTAACACTGAAACCCAGGAAGCCTTTCCCATTAGAGAGGCAGATGGGGAAACTAAGATGAAAAAAATCAGCCCTTCAGCTCTTCCACACTTTCATGGACTTACCTTAGAAGAAACTAACACATTCATGTTTGAATTTTTTGTTATCTATAGGACCTATGACTATGCATCATATGATCATAAATTGAATTTATTCCCATCCACCATTAAGGATGCAGCCTTGCACTAGTTCATGGGTCTACCTAAGAAAATAATCACTACCTGGGCACAGATGAAAGAGGCATTCAACAAGAAATACAAATACTACTGTAGGTCCAAGGAAGCTAAGGATGAGATATTTAAAATTACTCTAGGTCCTGATGAATCCTTGGAAGACTATGAAGAGAGGTTTCAGTTAAACTATAAGAGATACAATTGTACTCTTGATCCTAGATGACTTAAACTTGTACTTCTCCGAGGGATTGGAGAGGAGGTGATAAAAACCTTAAATATGTTATCAGTAGGATATATATACCAAATTCCTTATGAAACAATCAATAGTCTCTTCCGGAACCATTCTAGGGCAGTTAGGAAGAAAGGAAGAGTTGGCCAAATCACATCCAATACCCCTTCCTCTTCCACCTCCATCAAACATGATATTGGAAACATGCTGGATGACTTCAAGAGTGACATGCTGCAAACCTTTGCTTTGAAAATGGACACAATTAAGGTTAAGAGGAAGCAAGAGGAAGCAAAAATAGCCTTGGATATATTTTTCCCTAGATGTACCAAAAAATCACCCAAGAACTGAATGTCCACTACGTGTCATATAGGTTTTCTTAGTCTATGAAGAGAATCATGCCACAGAAAAGTGTCCCTCATTACCTGGAATTAAAGTTGTATATCAAGGGAAGCAGGGCCAGAGAAACTATGTTTCATCAACCAGAGAAGGAGTAAGGACCTAGGCCATATCAATAGGGAATGCAAGGTGCACCTTAATATTACTATCAAAATAATTAGAGTGCACCCATGAAACCTTCGTACACCCCCACTCCTACATCCTTTCTTGCACCTCTTATTTGGCCTCACAACACACCATATCATCCTCAGCCTCTAAACCAACCATTTCATCAGTATATTCCACAACACCCTCAGTGGAACAATCCATCCCAAGGGCGGTTGACTCAACGTAATCAACCACCTATTTTAATTCCTCCACCCCAAACTCAACCTCAGCTTACTCATGTTTCTCCCCTCAAGCTACCTCAAATGCCTGCATATACAAATATGAACCCAAAAAACATAAAAGCACAACAGGTTTACAGTGGAGAAACATCCTATCCAGCTTATGTTGTGGAGATATAGGAGTTTAATCTTAGGTCGGGAAGAGTACTCCCATTAAAACGCCCTCCATATACACCTGAAGAGGTTGAGGAGGAAAAATAAGAAGGTAATACTCAGATCCAACAATCTCCTTTTCTTGAGCGCTTCATCCATACTATTCAGCACACCCTGGAGGAGACTAAAATTCTGGGAGAGTTGACTTTTTTGTGTGTAAAGATACCACTTCTCCATGCCATTAAGGATGTCCCTATTTACAAAATTCTCATCAAGGAAAATTCTTCAATAAACCTGGTAGAAAGAAAAAAAATACCCCCAACATCAATGTGGTAGGAGAGTTGTCCGACTTAATGCTAGTGAGGGTGATCTTTCCAGAGTATGTGGACCCTAGAATTCTAGTTGTAGATGTGCACATAGATGGTGGCATAGTCCCCAACACTCTTATTGATCTAGGGGATACCATCAATTTCATGACCAATGAAACCATGTTAAAAAATAATCTCCAAGGGAATTTGAGGAAAACTACAACAGTTCTGCAAGTTTCAAATCGGTCCACAATAACTCTGGATAGAATTGTTGTGGATGTTATGCTTACAATTGAACCTTGGGAGTATCCCACTGATTTCCTTGTTCTGCCATGAAAAACCAAGTTCAATGGATATCCTCTCATCTTAGGGAGACCTTGGTTAGCCACTGAAGATTCTTATATTAGTTGTCGAGTCGAAAACATGACTATTAAAAATGGGCCCCTATCTAAACAACTGGTATTATATCCTCCATCCCAGCCTTCCATTGATCATGATATACCTATATGGTTGGAGGATGAATAAGAGGAGGTATATAACACTGCCCTTGTTTGTACCATAGATTTTTTTCTTAAGGGCTAACAACTTGATGAGTACGAACTTGTCGACTATGCCAATCAACAGTTGTCCTCCACTAAGAGTCCTCTTGAAAACCTAGTCAAAGAATCTGAGAAAAATGAAAAATCATGAGAGATATTGTTAAATTGGTATTTTTTCTTTAAAAGATGAGTTTTTAGAAAAATCATGAAACAAAGGTTTTATACTAATATTTTTAAACAATAATTTATTACTCTAGTTTGTAAAAAGCACAAACTTTCAATTTGTTGGAGTGTTTTTTTTTATTAATGTTCATTTGACTTATATATTCATATTTTTTAGTTGACAAGATTCTTTGGTTCAATATTTAATCTTTGAGAATATTATAAAAGGAAGTAAATTGAAATTAATATAGTAAAATACCTGGAATTTTATAAGGATGGTAATTTAGAATGATGTGATGAGGATAGATATCATGGGGAGAGAAAGATCATAGTTTAATATGATTGAATTATATATATATATATATATATATATATATATATATATATATATATAAATAAAATAAAATAAAATAAAGACACTAAATTATCACTGAAGAAAAATCTATTCATTAACATTTTATTCTCGGTTGATAAAAATATGTTAGACTTGTTATTTATTAAAAATGAATTTTCGAAATAAGAGGCCAATTCCTTTGGATAGAAAAGAACAAACATGTACCTACTTACAAAAATAGGTACATGGAATGTTAAATAGTGAAACATGCACATAACCACTTACGATGTTTGTTATTGCCATTACTAGTTCTCGAGTGAATCAAAAGTGTTACCCATTGATTTCATCATTAGGTTTCCTAGAATAGTAAGGAAACATGATTAAATAATAGTGAAGTGGATAATATGAAAAATCCTTCCCTTTGTATCCCATTGAAGCTAAGTCACGGGGAAGTTAATATTGTATATATCTACATTAACGAATTTTCTTGAGTGTGTGGTACACCTAAAGATATCCAAATATATTATACATTTAAATATTATTATATAAAGGATTTGGCTCATATTTTAATTTTAGTATAGCATATTAGTTGTAAATTAATGTATACGTATAGATAATGAATAAAGTGATTGAAGACATCTTAAGGGAATATGTAATGGATAGCACACCTAATGGGGAGGAATACTTGAATTGGGTTAAGCTTTCTTACAACAATGGGTACCAAGATTTATTGAGCATGAGCCTATATGAAGCTATAGTGTGTATATGTAAAAAATGAATATTTTTATGAGTTGGTATAATTCAAAAATATAAGTATTAATTGGTATAGCCGTGTTTAAGTTGTTGGAAGAATAAAATGATTAAAATTAATTAGAATTTAAAAGAAATATAAAATAGGAGAAAGGGTTATGTGGATTAAAAGTAGAATCAGTGAATCAAATTGGAAAGCATACATTTATGAAAGTAAAGCACAACATTTAATTTTTGAGGTTGGGTAGTTGTACTAAGATGGAAACCAAATTCGATGATCCATTTAGATTATTATATTTAATAGGACCACTTGCGTACATTATTAAATTACTTACTTCCATCAATGTGCATATGAATTTCATGTATATTGAGTAGAAAAGTGTACGTCTGATCGTAACGATTTCATGGGTTGGATTTTAATATAAGTGAAGCCAAATAGAGTCTTCCAAGTAAATCTATTTTGTATCTTCGATAAGAAATTCATGGTGGCTCAAAACAAAGTGGTGTGGTAGGTAAAGGTCTAGTGGACCCACTATAACATTGAAGAGGAGGTGCCATGGGATCTAGAACATGCAATGTCAGAGGTATCATACTTGTAATTGAATTTCAACTTTTATATAAATTATGTATGTGTGTACTCCTACATGGTGATGCACACAAAGGAAAAGAAAATACTAACGGGATTTTAATACCAAAACCTTAATTTATTATTTTATAGGATGAAAGGCTAAATAGGTTAGCAATGTAATAACATTGCATGTTAATAATAAGATTTTATAACCAAGTATACGTCGGAAATGGTCATAGATGAATGACTTACTTAACGTAGTTGAATCCCAAAAATGATATATAATATAATGCACTGCGGAAAACCCTCATACTTAAATACAAAGAGTAAATGGATCTCTACTTGAAGGGTTCATGAGGCACAATACTTGCTAAGGTTTTGCAAATGGGGTAGCAAGCCAAGTGGGCTTGATTGTGCGGAAAAACTCCACAGTTAAGTGCGCTTGATCCAGAGGAGTTCTAGGATGGGTGACCTGTCATGAAGTCTTGATTACCGGGTGCAAACCCTGGACTATTCAAAAATCATGAGAAATTAGTTAGTTACGACTACCACTCATGGAAAAGGTCATAGATGAGTGACTTACTTAACGCAGTTGAATCCCAAAAATGATATATAATATAATGCACTGCGGAAAACCCTGAGACTTAATTAGTTTCAATGATATATAATATAATGCACTGCGGAAAACCCTCATACTTAATTAGTTTCTTATTTCGACACATACATCAAAAATCACAACCCAAAGCTTTGATATTTTATTTCATTATAGCCTTTTTCTCAACATATAAAATATTTATAACAATATTTATATTAGTGATGAAGAGGTTTTTGAGGTTTTTTTCATGAGAAATAGAGGCATATATTTTAGGTTAAAATTTTATTTCAAATTAAGTTTATTTATTAAAGTAATGCTATTATTAATTTAGTTATAGGTTTAGTTTACAATTTAGTATGAGGGTGATGTGTAATTTCATTTATGCTCAACTTAGAGTTGACACTGTGATTCAAAAAAAATAATTCAAATGAACCAATATTGTTAGCTATAATAAAAACATAAATGATTATACATATTTGGTTAGTTTTAATTAAAAACATTATAAAACATTAATAATTGCATTCTCATTATGTCCAGTGAGTTGATTAATATTTCATTTTTACTATTCTAGTAATAAATTAAATATTTTGATGTCTATGTTACATAATATTATTTTATATAACATTATAGGCATAAAGTAATTAGAATTAAAAAAAACTTACATTTCTCTTATAATTCTTTTAATATAAAGCTTAACTTAATGTAAATATCCATATTAACTAATATATTTCTATATTAACACGTACTCTTTGTAGACATATAGAGAGAAATTGTATGTATGTATATATTTGCATACATTAATGTCTATTTTAGTAAAATACTTAAATGCTAAAAAAGGTAATTAAAGGTAAATTAATTTAGTTATTATTTAATAAAAAGAAAAAATATATATATTTTTAATATAAATATTATGAATAAAATATTATTAAAAAATACAACTTGAAGAATGAAAAGTTACACATGGAAAGAAAAAACCAATTTATCAAATAGTAAATAAGATTAAATCACTTAATGCGTAAATAAAAAAAAATACATATAATGAGGTTTAATTCGCGTCACAAAATTTATGGCTAAAATAAATACATCTAATTTAATAACATTAAACATCTACAAAACTTAATCTATAACCCATAATTTGTTAATGTTTGTTGCCTTTAATGCGAATTCCATCCCACTTCTTTCCACTTAGTGGACAAATGATATATTTAAATCATATAACAACTCTTAAAAGAAATAAAAACATTACTATAATGTATTTTACCGAACATTTTTAGACGTCCCATTACCAACCTAACATCTTATTAGTTCTTGCGGCCGGCTCCGGCATAGGGACTATAACACGCAAGTTTTTACACTTATCATTAATCTATTTCTCAATAATCTAAAGTTTTTTCAACTAAAGTTTGTTGTCGCAATTTAATGAAATACAATTAATCAACTAATCTGAGAAAACATTGGTTTGTACAGGAAATAAGATTTTTTTTCATTTTATTGGCCTTTTCCGAAGGCAAAGAGGCCATTAAGGTGGGGAAGAGGATATTGAAGTTATATGGTTTAATTAATATATAAAATAATGTGAGCATTAGTTTCTGGCATGAAATGTTGGTTTGCAAGGGGCTCATTCCATAAGTTAACGAAGCGTGAGTGAGTTTCTCCACCGTTGCCACATGTGAAAGCTTCTTTCCGCAGTTGCCACCTATCATCAAAACTTTGCACAAATACCATATATTATGGAATGCAAATTTCCCTCGACCGTCCGAAAACCTTAATATTTTCCTTCTTTGTTACTCTTTTCCTTCTCTATTCAAGAGGCACTGGATTTTTTTACTTCTCTGTTCAAGAGGCATTGGATTTGTTGAGCCACTAGCTTTGTTCTTGGCCAAAACCCTCCATTACCTCGACCCTCCAACTCCATTACATCGACCCAATAAGTTCAGATTCTGCATGCCGCAAATCGAAGCGCAAGAAGGGTTTCATTTCTCAGGCGGGAAATGCAACTCATCTAGTCCTATTCTGAGCAATAATTGAACAACAATGTTCCCGTTATCTAGGAGAACGAGCACACCCAAGAGCTGATTGAGCTACCCTATGTTCGTTTCGATGCCGATAGTACCACCATGGGCTATAACTACTACCATCAGTCCGGTACGGGCTAGTACCATACAATGTCTGTCAGTTGATATGTTTACTATCGGTGGGTACCATACAGCGTCTGTCAGTCGATACACTTCTAGACCCGCAGGAGATGATGCACCGGATGAACGCCTAACAAAATCAGGGCCAGATCCATGCTTGAAACTCAGAGACCTCGAACCCAAAAGAATCAGGTACCAAAATATGAATTAGGATCTTTCCATCCTCTTGAAACTTTCATTATTGTATCCAAATCGCCCATTAATGAGGTAACAAACTTCCAAATTTGCTTCAAGGGAAGGCAGTGAATTGAATTCTGGATTTGAAAGGCCTGATTCAGCGGCCCGTTCATTTGAAGAGTGTGAATTTTCCTGTTGATTCCAACTTTTGGAGGATATTAGCAATAGTAGAATTTTGATATTGAGGGATGTTATGGGCCAGCTCTGTTCATAATGAAATACACTGCATCGTTCCATCCCCTCCTGTTATTGCTATCTTTTACTCTTTTCCTAGTTTTCTTCTCAGTCGAGGACTGCAACTCTGGTCCTTCTAACACTACATTGCTACGCGCCATTTCCCTTACAACAATATTTTCTACTTTCGCTCCTTTATCCATTTTCCTTGCAACAAGATTTGTTACTTCGTCTCCTTTATCGAGGGAAACAGGACTAGATTGAGGTCCATGAAGGTAGAAGAGAATTATATAAGTGCTATTCGAGGGAAATTGCTCGACATTGGCATATTACAATGAATCATAGTGGTAGTCCCAGAACCTGTCCATTCCTCCGTAGCGATCTTCATTTATGCGGCGATTCGACCTTTCTATGTCCTTTTTGTGCAAAGGTAGGAATGGTTCCCCCATTTTTCAGTGTATAGAACGAAGAGGGCCTACTAGTTTGAACTTGGCTCTCACACACATTTTATTGACTAGGCAGCTAACAAGCGACAGCCTAGAGATATTCAACCAAATGTACTTGGTTCTCACAAACACATTATTGACTAGGCAAGTAACAAGCGACATCTTAGAGAGTTCAGGTAGCTACATGCAAGTCGATGTGCCTATATCATGTTTTATAGATTTTGTTTATAATATTATTTTTGTTTACAATTATTTTTTTCATATTTAATTTTATTTATTATTTAATTTTAAGATTTGAGGGAGCATGTTCCAGTTGGCTTTGAACATAGGTCTCATAGGAGTGAGCAGGACTTTAAACAAAGGTCTCATTAATGGGAACCGGTTGAACAGAGGCCTCCTCAGCAGTAACAGGCTATCTATTCCTCTTTGGCATCAACGGTAATTGGAACCTCTCGTTGCACTACACTCACACACCCGTGAAATGATAAGCACAAGCCTTCAAACACTGTCGTGGCCATGACATCTGTAGATTCTTCTGCTTGTATGATAATGCTATTAAATTTTGTGTGATTTTAGTTGCCATACAACAATTCTGGATTTTTAGAACTTGGGGATTTCTACTTGTGCCAAATGGCACTATCATAATTATGTCTAATATTTTATTGTTAGACCAGTTTTAAGTTATATGCTGTAGCTTTTAATTCCATCAAAGCTAGTGCTCGTGATGGATTTCCCCTACAGACCTAAAAATGCATAGTTTAAGCAAGCATTTCCTACACAAAAATAGATAAATAATGAAATTGAAAATTCTGCAAACTACCAAGAGCAATATATTAAGACTGCACTACACTTGTGCTACTAAACTGTTGAACAAAATCTTATTTCAACTAGTTTCCACCTGGCAACCAAAATACGGTGACTTGAGGCTAATAAAAGTTGCATAAGTGGAAATTAGGACTACTTTGTATCAACATAAAGTTTTTTTTGTTTTTTTTCTCCAATTTTCCATGTCATTATGCCACCAAAATGCAATCTGCATTTGCATTTAGAATTATGGAATAGAATGTGCACATTTTCGAAATATTTCACGGACATATAGAGTGGATGCGTGAAATAACTGTTCGCTAAATACTCATGGAGAGGGTGATGCATTAGCTAGCTGTTCACTGAGGGAAAAGGTTCAATGTTACCGAAATGGCTACATTTTTTACCATATTTTGACTTTCGCTGCCATTATTGAGGAAGCAAATGCAATGTTTATTGCTTCTTTGTCAATTCTACAAAGCCCTTGTGATGCAACAAAACTGCATTTTTTTTCAATTTGTAGATTTGTGGGCTATGGGCCCACGATCTGAACAAAATAGTTCACTACGTGGAAACAAAATTCCTAAATACTTTGGCCCTCTTTTTCCATACATAAATCTTCTTTGTTTCCCTCGATATGAATGAATGCTAGATCTGTTCTGGATCACATCATATTGTTAGTGGATCACCATTGATTCTCTTCATATCTCATTTTTCTTTTCTCAATCCTGGCCAGACCTACAATCATAATTAATTTGCAGAAATATTTTAATCATTTTGTATTCACTGGAAAGTTTACTGCAAGTTGGGGTGTAATATCTAACTCCTTTTTAGATTCCCTTTCTGTACTATTAACTCAGAACTCAACGTTGTCCATCAATGTCTCATTTCCTCATCATTTGGATCATCCAACGTTTAATATTACTCTCAATAAAAAAAAATACTACCCAACGTTGCATTATATTCCAACATTAAAGGGTTAACATAGTCTTGATTTTAAAAACACGCAGATATAACAAACAAGAATCAAAACTCTATTTATTTCTCTCAAATACAGTCACAAGGAAAAAAAAATCCATTTCCGAAACAACGCTGCAGTATGGTTCGTGGCGGAGCTAGTTTGTACATAATTGGCTACGAACTCCAATTCTATCTTTTACATTGCGTCAGCCCCCATCTCTCTCACTATGCTGAAGAGTGTATTTATAAAGAATACAATACATCAAATGGGTCATTTCAGATCCAGTCGTTTCTCTTAGGATCTCATAATAGTTTGCTAAAATCATGCACTTCCCTATTTTTATAATAGTTTGATCATAAAAATAATAATTTCATTAATTAAAATTTAACAAACTCAACAAAATGTGAGTAAATCGTGTCCTCATGTCATGCTTCTTCTTTTCGCAACATTGAATTCCAATTTTAATGAAGGATGCTCAGATGCTCCTGCATTAGACTCCCAAGGTACAAAAATTCTTATGACCTCTGGGTCATATGTCTTCTTCATCTCTTATAATTTCTACCCACATTCTCTGTGGAATTGTCTTTGTGATATTTTCGTGAGCTATAACAAAACCTCTGCAGTAACAAGTCCTCCCTACTACATGACACTTCACCAATCTCCTCTCCTCTGAGCTCAGTCTTTCGGCATCTCCCTGGTTCTCTCTTCTGTGGAACCATTTGAGCACTCATGGCTCTAAGGTGTTACAATCTTCTCACCTTCTTCTGTTGCCTACACAATAATATAAAGACCACATGCTTACAATATTCAACAGAACTATACCTCTTCCTCCTTCGTATGCAAACTGTTTCTCGCAGGAAAATCTTTTCCCTCTTTGATACCACTTTGATGCAGCAAAACTGCATTTTTTTTCTATTCGTAGATCTGCGGGTTATGGGCCCACGATCTGCATGAAATAGTTCACTACGTGGCAATAAAATTCCTCAATACTTAGGAACTCTTTCTCCATACGTAAATCCCCTTCGTTGCCCTCGATACAAATGGATGCTAGATCTGTTACGGATCACATGATATCATTAGTGGATCACCATTGATTCTATTCAAACCTAATTTTTCTTTTTCTCAATGCTCGCTGGACCTGCAATCATAATTAATTTGAGGAAATATTTTAATCATTCTGTATTCACTGGAAATTTTACTACAAGTTGGGGTGTTATATATAACTCCTGGTTAGATTCTCTTTTTGTACTATTAACTCAAAATTCAACGTTTCCCATCAATGTCTCATTTCCTCATCATTTGTATCATCCAACATTTAATATTACTCTCAATAAAAACAAATAGTACCCAATGTTGCATTATATTCCAACATTAATGGGTTAACATAGTCTTGATTTTAAACACACACAGATATAAGAAAGAATAATCAAAACTCTATTTAATTCTCTCAAATACAGTCACAAAGAAAACAAAATCCATTTCCGAAACAACATTGCAGTATGGTTCGTGGCTGAGCTAGTTTGTACACAATTGGCTACAAAGGCCAATTCTGGTATTTGCTTTGCGTCAGCCCCCATCTCTCTCACTATTCCGAAGAATATATTTATAAACAATAAAATACATCAAATTTGATCCATTCGTTTCTCTTAGGATCTTGTAATAGTTTGCTAAAATCATGCCCTTCCCTATTTTTATAATAGATTGACCATCAAAATAGTAATTTCATTAATAAAAGTTTAACAAACTCAACAAAACGTGAGTAAATCTCATCCTCATGCCATGCTTCATCTTTTCGCAACCTTCATCTTTTCGCAACATTGAATTCCAATTTTAATGAAAGGTGCTCAGATGCTCCTGCATCACCTTGACATAATTCTAGCCTACTTGTCTGATAGGCTCAAAATTTAAGATTTCGGGACTTTGGCGATCTCATTCACTAGTTGTGATTCTTTATAAGTTTTTTATTAACCAAAGTTATACCAAGTTACTAACAAAAATACAGATATAATATCTCGTTCACATCACTCAAAAGCAAGACTAACTGCCTTACAAACATCCTTGTTCCATTTGAATCATATAACAACCCTTTGAGAAATAAGATAAGTGAGCATAGTGCGTTGGATATTCCTCCTCTACCTAACATCTTGTTCCTCCATGTTAACGCGCAACATAGTGCAACACGTCATACAACCATAACCCATTATTACTATTTTATGAAATAGTATACTAAGGTGTCCATTATGAAAATCTCTCTCCATATTTCATCTCTTCTCATAACAAAGTTTGACGGGATAGATTTATTATATTCTAGACTATTTAAATTTTATAATGTTATTCAATTGAATCCTTTTGAAATTGGGTCATCTTCGAAAATTTCATTTGAGTTGGACCCTTATCACTTTATCCCAAAGTATTGTTCTAATTGTTGAAACCTATCCTCCTTATTCTAATCTACTATTTTAGAGTTAACATATAACTTAATTATTTAGCTCATTTGTCATAATCACACTACGCTCGAAGGTTTTTGAAATACTAATATAAAAATAGATCAAGTACGAATTACATGGTCGAAAGGTTATACAAAGTATAAATTAAAAAAATTCCATAATAATGAGGAATATTAACTATTAACTTTAATCAAACCATAATCATATTAACATATTAACGTTAAAACATTAATATATACATATAAAATAATAATAATTTGGTAGTATTATGTAAGAGTCATACCATATATATAATTAAAATTTTACATCATAAAATTTAATATTTAATTTTTCTCCAGTAATTTTTCTTGGTCATCTTGGACCTTGCATTGCGATTAAAATACAGTCATATTATGATCCAATATTCTCAAGAATCGTTCATCAAAGAAAACTTCAGCGTTTTGATACATCGAGCTCATATATCACATTCAAATTTCACTCACTTTTCCATCTGGTACCTATCTCCTTCCAACTTTGCACTACCGTTTTATTATTTTTTAAATTCCTCTTCGTTTAAAGTTGGAATGTTCTTTTCATCGAAGCTAAACATGAAATATGCTCCAGGCTTACATTTTCTTCATGTATCAGTTTATTTTCGAGACAAATTTGACATACGAAGTAAAATTAGAATATATTTAGTTGGGTTAAAACATTTTTGGAAAAACTTTATAATTTAGAAAATGTTTTTGGAATTAATTATATTATTATGGTTTGGTCGAGTTTAAAACAAATTTGATATAAAAAGTAAAATTAAAACATATTTAGTCTTTTTTATTGTTACATTTATGATTTTTCTGATACATAATTTAGAAAAATAATTTTAGGATTAATCACATCATTAAGATTTGGTCAAAAAAAATTGACATAAAAAATAAAATTAAAACATATTTAATTTTATTAAAACATTTTATTTTTCTTTTAAATATATTAAAAAATACTAATTAAATATTTTTTTTAATGTTACCAAATAATATATGATTTCAATTCCATTTTAAAGCCATAATGGATAATATCAATGCTACCTATTCAAAATTACAGTAAAAATGTTAATTTCAACATTACAAATTTTTTGAAATGTGAAATCAAAATAACTTATTGAATGTGCAGTGTATTCAAACAAAATCAACCCTTCATTCAAATTCACATGACTGGTAATAGCTCACAAAGTTCTGTAACCAAATTTTCTGATTCAGCGAAAGACATAAAAATAAATTATTTAGAATAACTTTCCTTCAAGTTTGCTTTAAGAAAATAGTGGTGTAAGAAGGTAATAAAAATGTTACTTTATTTTATGTAAAAAGGATTATGTAAATTGTACGTAACTTATTCTCAACATTTTATGAAAATCCAATATGGATGATTCGAGATGGATTTAATTTTGTGTGAAAAAATACTTTAAATTATGTTGGAATAAAATACAGAAAAATCATAATATCAATTTTGAGAAAGACATGATATACTATAGTAACACATAAAAACATATTTATAAAAGTTACATGAACCAACAAAACAACTTTGAAACTTACATCATAACTAATATAATAATTTTCTTTAGTGATTTTATAACATGTAAAACATCTAAATTTTTAAATTTGGTTTATATTGAGAAATTTATTAGCTAACTTTTAATGAAATAAAAGAGGCTCAATGTCTTCTAAAGAGGGGTGTTTTGATATGGGAAAGAAGACTAAATTTAGGAGAGCTTAATGGAACAACTTTTAATGTATTAGATTGAAAATCAACTTGTAGATTTGTCTCCTATAGGTGTAGATTGGTCCAAGTTTTCCTATTGTAATTGCAAGGATGTTTTTAATGTGAATCCAAAAAAAAATTATTTTTCATGCAATTATACAAATTTGTAGAATATCTCAATGTAGTCATTTAAATAATTATTCACATATTTTTCTTTTAAAATGTAGACTTAGTCTAACTTTTCCTATTGTAATTGCAAAGTTTTTCTGATGTGAATCCACAATTTTTTTTTCCATGTAATTATACAACTTTGTAAAATATCACAATGTAGTCATTCAATTAATTATTCACAAACCATGGTCATGTATCGAAGTTTCCCTGAAATATTTAACCAATAATTAATTTATTAATTCATCGATGTTTGATTAATGGATCTTTTTATAACTTTTATATTGGTTCAATATTCATTATTATTAATCTCTCATGGTAGATACATCTTTCAAATATTATATCTTGTGAGTTTTTATATGTGAATTCTAAACTTTGAGAGAGGCTATTACATCCTCATCTCCCCCCATGCTCCGAACAAAAGTAGGGCTTAACTAGCAGTAATTCAAGTTGAGACCTCAAGACCTCCTGTCCATTCTTCCTTTTCGAGATTCAGGGTCGTTGAGTTTCCATTGGTTCCAACCATCTCTGGTTTAAGTCTCACCCTTCAACTTTCTGACTCTTTTCCCAATGTCACATAACCCCTTTTCCTCACTGAGACTTACCTTTTATCCTCTGAGGAAAAGGTAATTGTCTTTAACTGATTTTGCCGAATTACTCTGGAATCTTGGAATAATTTATCATTAGAGTTTATGGAAAACATTCCATAATTGATTTATTTATTCAAAACATAAATAAACTATGTTCGTTTTTCACATTAACTTTTACATGTTAATCTCATTAAAAAAATTAAATGCATAATCCCATTCTTCAAAAATAAAGATAAATAGTTTTGGAAAAAAATCCAGTTGTTACATCTTCCCCCCCAGAAGTAAACACTATCCTTGATGTTATATTCCTGATCAACAAGTAGTTCTGGGTATGTCTCACATACAAATCCTCTGTCTTCCCATGTAGCCTCCTCTGGGGTAAAGTGCTTCCATTACACTTTAACTTTTGTGATGACTCGCCTCCAGAGCATGATTTCTCTCTAATCGAGAATATGTTGAGGTTCTACCAGAAATTCACTATTCGGTTCGACCTGCATTCAACAAGGACCTAAGTTAATAATCACAATATCCATTCCTTCTAGATATTCTGTACTCAATATTATTCCTACCTGAAACTTTTTCCAATGGATTCCATGCCTTGGATCATGCACATATCGTTTCATTATTGATACATGAAACACATTGTCCACCTGTATGTGACTAGGTAATTCCAATATGTAGGCTACAAGTCATACTCTTTCCAGGATATGGAAAGGTCCACGAAACCTGGGAGCCAACTTGGCACACAATTCTCACATACACATGATCACCCACTTCAAATTCTCGATAGGTCCTCTTTTTGTCCTGATAAAACTTCTGTCGATATTGAGCATATTTTAGGTTCTCTCTAATCATCTTTACTTCCAGTTCCATCTCAGCAAACATCTCTAGGCCAAGCATTAATTTGGTTTCTCGACTGCTCTAGTTAATCGGAGTTTGAAACTGTCTCTCGAATAAGGTTTCAAATGGACTCATTTTAAGAGATCCTCGATAACCACTATTGTACGTGAATTCCACTAGATGTAGATAATATTCCCAATTTGTAGGTTGTTGTATTACATACATGCGCATCATGTCTTCCAGGATTTGATTCACTTTCTCTGTTTTTCCATCTATTTGTGGATGATAAGCGATACTGAACTTAACTTCTGTACCCAATCCAGTAAACACTGCCTTGGAAAAGGCTGAAGTGAAATTTACGTCTCGATTCAAGATGATTGTTTTTGGGATGACATGGAGCCTAAATATTTATCTCATCAAAATATCCGTAGTCTACACCATTTTGTAAGTGGATTGTACAGGTATAAAGTGATATGCCTTTCTTAGTCTATCAACCACTACCATTATGGAATCATTATGACTCTTTGATCTTGGTAGACAAGTAATAAAATTTAATGATATAACCTCTGATTTTCATTCAGGTATAGGTATGGGCTATAAAAATCCTGTTGGATGTTGATGCTTGACCTTAACCTGTTGACATTCCAGACACTTGTTTAAATATTTAGCAATATTCTTGCACATATCGGGCCAAAAATAAACTTTCCTTGTTGTTGTCAGCATTTGGTGTCCAGAATAATTGTTGTGATTGTATTCATCCAATATCCACTCTTTTAAACTTATCTGATTTAGAATATATATATTTCCTTTAAAATTTAAAAGCCGATATGTTCTAATCCCATAATTTGATGGTTTTCCATGTTTTTTTGCTTCCTTTGCTTGCTGACATAGGAATTGGTATTCAGAATCTTTCTCGGCTTCTTCTTTTATCCGATCATGAAATTTTAATTCTACCTGATTAAAGTAGAGTTCATACACACAATGCAGTTTTGTGCTCAAGGCACCAGCCACACGATTTTCCTTTCCTTTAAGATACTAAATGCCAAAATCAAATTCTCTTAAAAATGCATTACACCTTGCCTCACAATCATTTAAATCATATGGTTTAAAATAGTTGGTTAAACTAATTTTATGTGTCTTTAGCATGAGCCTCTTTCCCAATAAGTAGTGTCTGCACACCTTGAGTATGTGTACTATCGCTGTCAGCTCTAAATCATAAGTAGAATATCGTTGTTCATGAGATTTAATTTTTCTTAACTCATAGGCAACAACCCTTCCCTCTTGATATAATATTTTTGCTAACTCCTTACTTACACGCATTGGTGCATACTTCAAATTCCTTGTTGGGGTCATATACCCTCAACATAGGGGCAGTAGTCAGCGGTTGTTTCAACAATTCAAAACTAGCCTGACATTTGCTAGTCCATTTAAACACCTTCCTCTTTCACTGCGTAGATGTAATAGGAAAGGAAATATTTGAGAATCCTTCAATGAAATGCCTATAATATCCATTCAATCCCATAAAAGAACTTATATCTGCCATGTTCTTGGGCACTCACCATTCCATGATAGTCTTTATTTTCTCGAGATCTACCGCTATACCTTCACCAGAAATTACATGGCCGAAGTATTGTACTTTCTCATTGAAAAAGTCACATTTGTTGAACCTGGAATACAGTTGATGTTTCCTCAACATATCCAACACTTGTCTTAAGTGTTCCTTGTGCTCTTCCATGGTTCTTGAATAAATCAATATGTCGTAAATAAATATAAGGGAGAACTTGTCCAAAAAGGGGTGAAATATTCCATGCATCAAACTCATGAATGTTACTGGTAGATGGGTTAAATCGAATGGTAATACCCTGAAATCATAATACCCATATCGGATGCGAATGGTTGTTTTGTAAACGTCTTCATATTTAATTTGGATCTAGTGATATGGAAACCTTAAGTCTATATTTAAAAATATAGTCCCTCACTTCACTTGGTCGAACAGATCATCTACATGTGGAAGAAGGTATTTATTCTTGATTTTCAACTTATTGAATTGCTTTTAATCCATACAAATTTGCATGGGTCCATCCTTATTCTTTATGAACAACATCGGTTCTCCCCAAGGGGATATGGTTGGTCGAATATACCCATTATCTAGTAGTTCATGTAGTTACATTTTTAATTATCTAAACTCAGGTACACTCATCCGATATGGCTCTCTTGATACTGGTGTTGTGCTAGGCATGAATTCCATAGTCAAATCGATGTCTCTTTTCGAAGGTAATCCTAGTACATTTTTTGGAAACACATTCATGAAGTCGTGCACTACTGGTATATTTTCCAGCATAGGGGTCTTCTCCTTAGAGTTAGCAAATCCTACTTGGATAGAACAAATCTGGCATCCTTTTCTGATTCATTTACCCAACTAAGATGTTGTGATGGGACGTAGTTGTAGAGGTTTCTTAATTCCTTGCAATTCTTAGCGTGTCCCATCTTCAACTCCGAAGTATATTATCTTATTCTTACAGTCTAACAGAGACCAATGCCTTTATAACGAGTCCATACCCAATGATATGTCATAGGAACCCAAATGTAGAATATTCAGTCCTATGCTTATGTTTGTTTCAAATTTCCAAAGAACAGTTTGAAACCTTGGCACTAACCCTTCTCTTTGCCCTAGTAGCTAGCTGTACCATCCATGGGTTTTTAAATTTATTCCCCTGTAAGTTACATTTTTCTACTATTTAGGGGTTTACATAACTTAAACTGGCACCAAGGTCAACCAAAATGGAAACAATTTGTGAAAATAACTTACCTTCAAGTTCTATCATTGCCGGTTGGTAACTTGCTTGTCAGTTTTCAAGAGTTGGATTAATTCTAGGTATCTTTCAAGCCACATCCCCCACCGTAGAAGCCTCTTGCAAGTTAGCTTTTGTTTCACCTCTTCCACGATCAGGGAAATTCCTAGTAATGTGCCTCACCACATCCCCAAAATTTTCGGGGAGGTTTTTGGGTTTGTCCATGTTCTGGTTTACTGGAGGCCTATGTGGGTCGTTGCTCTGTTGGAAATTTTTTTCTCTGTTGATTTCTCCCAAACTTCTTACATACTAAATTTCTTGCAGGATTTTTAAAACTACTATGCCTGGTATTTTTAAAATTTAAATTACTTGCCGGTCCTTTCATTGGCGGCCAGTTTCTGGATGCTTCTCCTTTTTCCTTGGACTGTTGATAGCACATTCTTTTTTTTGGAATCACCTCATCAATTTTCATTGGGTTCATGAATTCAGTTCTTTCCTTCATGTGAGCAGGTAGATTCCTCAAAAATCACTGAATTTTAGCCTTCTCATCTCTTAGGTAAGGCACATATCTTAACGAGGATGTGAACTTAGTTATGAATTCATCCATTTTCATTTGTCCCAGTCTTAAATCATGCAATTCCCGACAATTTTCATCATAGAAATGCTCCGTTAAATAATTATCCTTGAAATATTGTTGGAACTCGTCACATCTCACATTCTTGTCTTCAATACTTCAGACATTTTTTACTTCCTCCCACCATAAAATATATTTCTCCCTCACCTGATAGATAGCCAAGCGAGCTTTGAGGTTTCTCCTATATTTATAGACCTGAAAGTACTTGTTTATATTAATTATCTAACCCTCATCCACCACTTAGGGCTCTCCATCAATAGTGGGAGGTTTTATTTTTTGGAAGTCACCCTGTAGTTCCACTTTTTGTTTCTTTATTTCTTGCGGATTTGACACATTACTAGATTAAACTTCATTATATTTTTTATTTTTATTTCTTTGCTCTGAATTACTTCCCTATGGTCTGTCATTAGTTTTTCATCGTTGTTCACTCTCTCCCCGAGTGTCTCCTTCAAGGATGGGTGGCAATATTCCTTGATTCTTCCAATCAGAAAGGCTTTTGAGAATCCTCTCCTACTCTTGCACCAATATTTCATTGTCGCTCCTTACCGGACCATTTCTTCCTGTAACTTTTTCACTGTACTCAGGAGTATACTCGTGTGATGTTGTTGTTCCTCCACTAATATACCGGTATGTTGGTACTGATCTACACTCAGTTGTATCAAGATTTCCCAATTCATTTCAGGATTGGATTGGGGTGGGGGTTCCCCTACATTCCAGGGTAATTGATGCATCGTTCCCCTTCTCATTATATCATTTCTACTTTTTTTGCACGATTTACATGCAGCGATTGTTATTCAAGTGACCCATTTGGGTCCTAGCATATGAACATTGCTCTAATACCACTTGTGACAACCATTAAAAATAAAAAATAAAAAAATAACCTTAGTTACCAAATATTCTACCTAACTTAGGAAATGATTTATTGTAATAATAAATCACAAATATAAACTATTAAAAACTATTTGACTTCATGACAAAGTAATAAATCGAATTTCATATGAGATTATTACACATAACCATATAAATTATACCTACAACCATATGCACATTACAAAAGCCTCGCAAGTTGATATACTTCTTCATTGACTTCATCTCACAAATTTTATAATGTTTTCATATCATACGGTTCTGCGAAATTGACAATTATGATAAGTCATATACATTACATTGATTTTGCTAGAACATTGAATTGAGTTTTAACTTAGATTTATTAACAAACTTATTTCATGGTTAAATGAGTTATATGTGGATTTGAGCGTTGTACCAATAATCCATTTGACATTTGTGTTTGGTATCACTATTTGATCTTTGTTGTTGAAATTGATGCTTAGGAGCTAATTGGTCTGGGGTTATGGTATTGACCACCCTTCCAAACCTAACCGCCTCTCTCATTCTCTCCTTGACAAGCAACATTTTTCCACTCTGCAAATCCATTACCGCCATTGTTTCCTTTTGATTTGCTCGAGCCTTTCCGCGGATCGATGTATACTTAGTAGCATGAACCTAGTTATTTTATTGAGAGTCAAATTTATTCTTACTATTTAAAGTCATTCAAATGTGCATATGCAATTCTTTCTGCGACATTTCTCTGTATTTCTTATAGTTACATGTATTCTTAAACCTTTTTTTTTTTTTACCTCACATACGTTTCACTGATTTTCTTCATGGTTAATTCATCTCTTTGATAAGATTAAGAAATAAGACTATGTCAAAATCATGATGAGGATTTTAGAGTTTAATTCGCTGGATATTTTCATTGGCAACTCGGTCCCAGAATTCCAGGTGAGCTTATTTTGACTTATTTTTTTGTTTTTATTATATAATAGTCTAGTCCTATAGGTCAATATATGGGTATAGTATGTAATACAGTCTTTTGATGCACAGGGTTATGGTGCCAAGCACCTCTCCAGCTTCCTTCCTGAGGTAAATACTCAAACCCTCATCTGGTTGTCATTATTCCTCTTTCTTTCATTCTAGTTAAAGCTAAGCTTTGGCATAGTAACCCGAAATTTTTCTCCATGGGTTTTGGCAGGTATTACTAAATATTTTACCGTAGTTGATATTGCATGCTGGTCATTTTCTATCTTCCTTAATGACTATTTGCCTTCGCTCGCATAGGTACATGGGTCTTCAAACCTAGTTGCTAGCTTTTAGCTACAAACCCTTCTGTTTTTAGGGAAGTAGATTCTAAATACTCCAGTTTTGGTTATGTTTAAAGCCCTTATGGCTATGTCCTGTATTTTTTTATGGCATAATCTAATGGGCATCGTCCCATATTAAAAGATATGATTAATTTTTATGTGGATTATCTATTCAAAAGTCTTCATTACCTAAAATTGACCATCAGGTGGACTCCAAAGATGAATTATTGGCTTGAAATTGCGTATCTGCATATCTGAATAATCTTTCTATTAAGAAATTTGACCGAAAAGTCTTTTTTCATAGATTCTAAGCAAGTTTTCTTGGATATTCTAACATAATTTATTTTACATTTGGAAATCCAAATATTGATATTTTTACAGTTATGACTATCTTTTCTTCTCAGTGCATTTACAAAGTTAGTTTGTTCCTTTTTCTTATAATTTCATGAACTATAATTTTCTTATCGGTTTTTCCTCGATGAATGTCATTTTTTATCTACTACATGCTATGATTCCTTCCTTTTAGCAACATGAATATGTTGAATTTATTATTTCATGTCTTTACGCTTATGAATAAGAAATAATGCAATTTATTGGTCAAACATAGTACTGTGAGGATTATAACTGTAATTTCTATAACAAAACTGATATTAAATACTTATTTTTTTATTGGTATAGTTATCTATTTTCGATTTTACTGTGTAAGCTGATGACTGGACCATCAAGTTTTCTGGGTTACTCTTGTAACACTTAGTCTGTGGATCACATGAGAAAACATGATGAGACGAACTGTTCTATCCAGAGTGGCTACTGAGGACTAAACTAACGGTATCTTCATCATTACATTTATGCAGTTATACATGTGTTTATTCTATTACATTTTATTTAAACAATCCACACTTATACAAAAGGGTTTTACCCTAGCTATCAAGAATGAAGATTAAAGTAAAGTTGGTCCTAACAGGTTACTTATAGTATTACATACATATTTATATAAATTTAATCATGTACCTTATTCCTGATAATACTTTCATAAAAATATTTTTATCAAGAAGAAGAATTAGAGAAAACAATTACTACTTTCATGTTTAGTTTTCATCATTTACATAAGTATCTATTTATGTAACTAGATTTCACAGAAAGTTTCCTAATCCTTATTTTCACGTAATCCAATTAATTATCTCACTTAGAACTTCTGATGATGTCCTCCTAGCCTTGGGAGAGGCTATTGCATCCTCATCTCCCCCATGTGCTCTGTATTAGAGTAGGGCTTAACAAGCAGTAGTTCTAGTTGAGACATCAAGACCTCCTCTCTAGTCTTCCTTTTTTAGATTCAAGGACATTGCATTCCCACTGGTTCCAAATAGCTCTGGATTAACTCTCAAATAACCCCTTTTACTCACTGGAATTTACCATTTATCCTCATAGGAAAAGGTATATGTATTTCACTACTTTTGACCAATTACTCTAGAATCATGGAATACTTTATCAATAGTGTTTATGGAGAACATTCCATAATTAATTTCTTTATTCAAAACAGAAATAAACAATGTTCTCTTTTCACATTAACTTTTACATTTTAATCTCATTAAAAAAATTAAATTCATAATCTCGTTTATTTAAAATAAAGATAAATAGTTTTGGAAACAATTCTAGTTGTTACATCTTCCCCCCTGGAAGTAAACACTGTCCTCGGTGTTCTATTCCAGATCAACAAATAGTTATGGGTATGCCTCATGTACAAATCCTTCGTCTTCCCTAGTATCCTCCTCCAGGCAAAAGTGCTTCCATTGCACTTTATCTTGGGTGATGGCTCACCTTCGGAGCGTGATTTATCTCTAATCGAGGATACATTAAGGTTCTACCAGAAATTCGTTGTCCGGTTCGACCTGCATTCAGCAAGGACTTAAGTTAATAATCTTAAAATCAATTCCTTTTAGATATTTAGTACTAAATGTTATTCCTACCTGAATGTTTTGCGAATGTATTCCATGCCTTGGATCATGCACATATCATTTCATTATTGATACATGAAACACATCGTGCACCCGTATGTGACTGGGTAATGTCAATCGGTAGGCCACAGGTCCTACTCTTTCCAAGGTTTGGAAACGTCCACAGAACCTGGGAGCCAACTTGGCACATGAAGTCCACCTTAGAGTTCTTTTCTTTTGTTTTATTCTCCCATACACATGATCACCTAGTTCAAATTCTGGAGAGGTTCTCTTTCTGTCCACATAAACCTTCTGCCAATCTTGACTATATTTTATGTTCTATTTGATCTTCTTTACTTCCAGTTCCATCTCAGCCAACATCTCCGGACCAAGCATTAATTTGGTTTGTGGACTACTCCAGTTAATGGGAGTTCAATAGTGTCTCTCGATTAAGGCTTCTAATGGACTCATTTTAGGGGAATCTTTGTAACCATTATTGTACGTGAATTCCACCATATGTGGATAATATTCACACTTTGTAGGTTGTTGTTTACATACATGTGCATCATGTCTTCCAGGATTTGATTCACTTTATCTGTTTTTCCATCTGTCTTTGGATGATAAGCAGTATTGAAGTTAACTTCTGTACCTAATCTGGTAAAGAGTGCCCTCCAAAAGGTTGAAGTAAACTTTACATCTCGATCTGATATGATTGCTTTTGGGATGCCATGGAGCCTAAATATTTCTCTCATGAAAATATCTGCAATCTGCACCATTTTGTAAGTGGAATGTACAGGTATAAAGTGAGCTGCCTTTCTCAATCTATCAACCACTACCATTATGGAATCATTATGCCTCTTTGATCTTAGTAGACAAGTAATAAAATCTAATGATATAACCTCCCATTTCCATTCAGGTATAGGTATGGGCTACAAAAATCCTATTGGATTTTGATGCTCCACCTTAACTTGTTAGAATTCTAGACACTTGTAAAAATATTCAACAATATTCTTCCACATACCGAGCCAAAAATAAACATTCTTTATTGTTTTCATCATTTTCTAGTATCCTGGGTGTCCACAATAATTGTTGCAATGGTATTCATCCAAGATCAACTCTTTCAAACTTATCTGATTCGAAATATATAGATTTCCTTTAAAAGTTAAAAGTTGATCTCTGCTAATCCCATAATTTGATGGTTTTTCTTGTATTTCTACTTCCTTTGCTTGCCTCGATAGGAATTGGTATTCATGATCTTTCTCAGCTTCTTCTTTTATCCTATCCTGAAATTTGAATTATACCTGATTAAAGTAGAGTTCATAAACATAATGCAGTTTTGTGCTCAAGGCACCAACCTCACGATTTTCCTTGGCTTTAAGATACTGAATTCTAAAAACAAATTCACTTAAAAACTCATTCCACCTTGCCTCGCGAGCATTTAAATCATATTTCTTAAAATAGCTAGTTAAACTATTGTGATCTGGCTTTATCATGAAACTCTTTCCCAATAAGCAGTGTCTCCACACCCTCAGTGCATGCACTATAAACAGTGTTAGTGATGAAATAGGTAACCGCACTGTTACCTACTTTTTTTTGGTAGCATAAAAAGCACCCGATTTTGAAAAGTGGTGATGCAGAATCACGTTTTTTTTTTTGGAGCACATTTTCAACACTCTAATATTTTTATTTATGAAGTATGAATATTTTTTTTTTAATTTTAGTGATTTTCATGCTAATTTTGAAATGTATTGATGCAGCATGAACTTTTTTTTTTTTTAAGCGGTGATTTTCATGCTAATTTTGAAACGTATTGATGCAGCATCGACCTTTTTTTTTAGAGTGGTGATTTTCATGTTGGTAATAAAACACAAAACCTAGATAAAAAAAAATATATAAAACCAATAAAAAAAACCAATAAAAATGTAAAAAAAAACAAAATTAACTCGTAAAAATAAAAAATTTAAACAAAAATAAATAAATAAATATTCAAAAATTATATAAAAAAAAATGACAAAATTTGAAAAAAAAAACACATAATTTAAAGAAAAAAAACAAAAATTTTAAAATTAACAAAAAATAAATAAAAAAATAAAAAAACAAAATTTAAAATCGAAAAAGAAAATTTAAATAAAAGAATTAAAATTAAAAAAAACTATCATTAAAAAACAAAAAAATGAAAAAAACCACTTGCAAATAATTAAAAAACAAATATCCATAAATTTACTGTTTTTTTTTAAATGAAACAATTTATAAATTTTAAAAATGAAAAACTAAATAAACTAAAGAATTAAAAAAAAAATAACTTAGATTAAAATTTAATAAATTTAATAAATAAATTTTAAATTTTAAAAAATAATTAATCTAAAATATTAAAATTTAAAATAAATAATTTGAATTACAAAACAAATAGTTTTAAATTTTTTGAATTTAAAAAAAAAATCAAATTAAAAAAAAATATTAAAAATTAAAATAAAGAAAAAGAATTTTTTGATCATGGTGGCGCCGCCAATCAGCTTCCCGCCCAAGTGGCGGCGGAGGCTGGCCGCTGGGCGAGAGGCCAATTCTGGGAATCGCCCTGGGGCTGATTTCGGGAATCATCATGAGGCCGATTCCGGGAATCTCCTTGCCACGGCAGGAGGTCGATTCCAGGAATCGTCCTCTCGCGATGGGAGGCTGATTCCGGAAATCGCTCTCCCACGGCAGGAGGTCAATTCTAGGAATCGCCCTCCCTCCCGCGGCGGGAGGCCGATTCCGGGAATCGCCCTCCTTTCCGCGGTGGGAGGGCGATTCCGAGAATCAGCCTCCCATGGCGGGAGGGCGATTTTCGGAATCGGCCTCCAGCGCGGGAGGGCGTGGGAGGGCGATCCCCGGAATTGGCCTCCCACCGTGGGAGGGCGATTCTCGGAATCAGCCTCCCGCCGCAGGAGGGCGATTCTCGGAATCGGCCTCCCGCCCAGCGGCTGGCCTTCGCCACCACCTGGGCGGGACGCCGATTGGCAACGCCACCACGATCAAAAAATTCTTTTTTTTTTTAATTCAAAAAATTTTAAATTTTTTTTTGTTTTAATTTAATTTTATATTTGAAATTTAATTTTTTTTATTATTTTTTTTAATTTTATTCATTTTTTTTGTTTTTAAATTTTTTTTTTCTAAATTTTGTTAAAATTTATTATTAAATTTGGTATTTTTTTTTTATTTAATTGATTTTTTTTTCATCTTTTTTTTATTATTATTAAATTTTATGTTTAGTTTTTTCATTTCATTTTTTAAAATTTAGTAAACTTTGTATTTTTTATTTCCATTAAAATTGTGTATATATATATATATATATATATATATATATATATATATATATATATATATATATATATATATATATATTAAGCTTAATATTTCCAAATTAATTTGTTTTTTATTTTATTTTTTATTTAATATATTTTATTTAATTTATTTTTTTCAATTTTTCATTTTTAATTGATTTTTAAAAGTTTTTAACTTTTTATTTTAACAATGTTTTTTTCTTTTTTCTTTATATTTAAAATTTATTTTTTATTTCAAAATTTATTTATTTATTTATTAAAATTTAACTTTTGTTTTTTTATAAATTTAATAAAATCTAATATATATATTTTTAATTTAAGTTCATATATATATTTTATTTTTTATAATTTAAATTAAATTTATTTTTTAAAATCTATTTGTTTTTTTCATATATATTTTTTTAAATTTAAAATTTTTATTGTATTTTATTTTTCATTTTTCATTTTTAATTAATTTTTCATTTTTTTACTTTTAATTTCAATAATGTTTTTTTTCTTTAATTTTTATTTTAAAGTTTTAAATTTATTAAAATTTAATATATTTCTTTAAATTTAAATTTTTTTTTTCTAATTTAATAAACATTTTCTTTTTCTTTTTTAAATTTAATTTCTATATTTTATTTTCTATAGTTTCTTTCCTTTTTTAACTTTTTTTTTATAATCTAATATTTTTATTTTATTTTTATTTTTATTTTTTTATTTCTATATATTTTGAAATTTTAATCTTTAATTTTTTTTAATTTTTTCTCTTAAATTTTAGGTCTTTCTTATTAATGTTTGAATTAAAATTTTTATTTTGTTTTTATTTTTATTTTTTTATTCCTATATATTTTTAAATTTTAAGCTTTAAAATGTTTTTATTTTTTAAATTTATTTTTTTTCTTAAATTTTAGGTTTTTTTAATGTTTGAATTTTAAAAATTAAAAAATGTTATTTCTATTTTTAAAAGTGTCAAAAATATGACACAATTTTTTTTTTGTTATTCCAGCATCAACTGGTTTTGTTTTGAGAGTGTTTTTTCAATCCTTTTTTCAAGAAACAATTTTGTTTTTAGCATAATTTTATAAAATGTTGAAATTTGACTTTAAAAAAAAAACCAAGTGCGTTCTGGAATACACTTTTTTTGTTTTTGGGGTGTTTTTTCATGTTTTTAAAGTCCTTTTGGGTTAGAGTTCCCGTTTTGAGGTCAGGTTACCTATTTCATTGGTAACAGTGTTTATAGTTTCCAACTCCAAATCATAGTAAAAATATCGTTGTTCATGAGATTTTATTTTTCTTGACTCATAGGCAACAACCCTTCCATCTTGAGATAATATTACTCCTACTCCTTCCTTACACATATCAGTACGTACTTCAAATTCCTTGTTGGGGTCAGCTACCCTCAACACAGGGGCTATAGTCAACAAGTGTTTCAACAATTCAAAATCAGCCTGACATTCACTAGTCCATTTAAACACCTTCCCCTTTCACTGCAGATATGTAATAGGAAAGGAAATCTTCGAGAATCCTTCGATGAAATGCCTCTAATATCCATTCAATCCCATAAAATAACTTATATATGCCACGTTCTTGCGCACTCGCCATTCCATGATAGTATTTACTTTCGCAAGATCTACTACTATACCTTCACCGAAAATGACATGGCCTAGGTATTGCATTTTCTCATTGAAAAAGTCACATTTGCTCAACTTGGAATATAGCTTATGTTTCCTCAAAATCTCCAGCACTTATCTTAATTTTCCTTGTACTCTTCCATGGTTCCTGAATAAATCAATATTTCATCAATAAATATAGGAATGAATTTGTCCAAAATGGGGTGAAATATGTCATGCATTAGACTCATGAATGTTGTTGGTGCATTGGTTAAACCAAACGGTAATACCACAAGCTCATAATGCCCATATCGAGTGTGAAAGTTTGTTTTGTAAAGGTCTTGATATTTAATTTGGATCTGGTGATATCCAGACCTTAAGGCTATATTTAAAAATTCAATCGCTCGCTTCAGTTGGCCGAACAGATCATCTAAACGTGGCAGCGGGTATTTATTCTTGACTGTCAGCTTATTGAGTTCCCTATAATCCATGCACATTCACATGGTTCCATCCTTCTTTCTTACGAACAACACCGATGCTCCCCCAAGGGATACACTTGGTCGAATATACCCCTTATCTAGTAGTTCTTTTTGTAGCATTTTCAATTCTGTTAACTTAGGTACACTCATCTGATATGGTTCTCTTGATACTGGTGTTCTGTTAGCCATTAATTCAATAGTGAAATCAATGTCTCTTTTTAGAGGTAATACTAGTACATTTTCTGGAAACCCATTCATGAATTAGTGTACTACTGATATATTTTATAGCGTAGGGGTCTTCTTCTTAGGGTTAACAAATCCTGCTTGGATGGCATAAATATAGCATCCTTTTCTGATGCATTCACCCAACTAAGATGTTGTGATGGGACATAATTGTGGAGGTTTCTTGATTCCTTGCAATCCTTGGCGTGTCCTGTCTTTAGCTCTGAAGAATATTATATTATCCTTACATTCTACTAGAGACCAATGCCTTTCTAACCAGTCCATACCCAGTAGTATGTCATAGGAACCCAAAGGTAGAATATTCAGTCCTACACTTAACTGTTGGTTTCCAATTTCCAAAGAACAGTTTGAAACCTTGGCACTAACCCTTCTCTTTGCTCCAATAGCTAGATGTACCATCGAGGGGTTTTTAAATTTATGGCTTTGTAAGTTAAATTTTTCTACTATCGGGGGTTTACATAACTTAAACTTGCACCAAGGTCAACCAAAATAGAAACAGTTTGTGAAAATAACTTAGTTTCAAGTTCTATAATTGTTGGTTGGCAATATGCTTGTTGGTCTTCAAGAGTTGCATTGGTATATTTCGAGCCACATCCCCGATCGTAGAAGCCTCTTGCAGGTTAGTTTTTGTTTCAACTCTTCCATGATCAAGGCAATTCCTAGTAATGTAGCTCGTTGCATCCCTAACATTGTAGGGGAGGTTATTGGGTTTGTCCATGTTATGGTTTATTAGAGGCCTCTGTGGGTTGTTACTCTCTTGGATATTTTGATCTATGTTGATTTCTCCCAAAGTTCTTACTTAGTGAATTTCTTATGGAGTTTTTAAAATTGCTAGACCTTGTATTTTTAAAATTTGAATTACTTTTATGTCCTTTCTTAGGCAGCCAGTTTCTGCATGTTTCTCTTTTTGCCTTGGATTTTTTATAGCACATTCGTGCTTTTCGAATCACCTCATCCATTGTGTTCGGATTCACGAATCCGATTATTTCTTTCATGTGAGCAGGTAGATTTCTCAAAAATCGCTGACCTTTAGGCTTCTCATATCTCAGGTAAGGCACACATCTTAACAAGGATGTGAACATACTTATGAATTCATCCATTGTCATTTGTCCTAGTCTTCAAAGACAGAATTCCCGAGATTTTTCATCATAGAAACACTCTGTTAAATAATTATCCTTGAAATATCCCTGGAACTCATCCGATGTCACATTCTCGTGTTCAATAATTTGAACATTTTTTACTTCCTCCCACCGTAAAGTAGCTTTCTCCCTCACCTGATAAATATCCAAGGGAGCTTTCAGTTTTCTCCTATATTAATAGAACTGAAAGTACTTGTTCATATTAATTATCCAAACCTCAACCACCTCTTCGGACTCTCCATTAGAAGTGGGACGTTTGATTTTTCGGAACTCACCCTGTAGTTCCACTTTTTGTTTCTTTATTTCTTTCTGATCGGACACATTACCAGATTTGACGTCATTATAATGCTTATTTTTATTTCTTTGCTCTGAATGACTTCCCTCTAGTCTGTCATTAGTTTGTCTTCATTGTTCACTCTCTCCCCGAGTGTCTCTTTCAGGGATGGGTGGCGCTATTCCTTGATTCTTCCTTGAGATTCCTCTCCTACTCTTCCATCAATATTTCATTGTCGCTCATTACCTGAACCATTTCTTCTTATAACTTTTGCACTGTACTCAGTAGTATACTCATCTCATGTTGTTGTTCGATACTGGTATGTTTGTGTTGATCTACACTTAGTTGTATCCACTTTTCCATGTTCATTTCAGGATTGGTTTGGGGTGGAGGTTCCCCTACATTATGGGGTACTTGATGTGTCGATCCCCTTCTCATTATATCCTTTCTACTTTTTGTGGAGAATTTACATGTAGCAATAATTATTGAGGAGACCCATCTGGGTCCTAGCATATGAACGCTTCTCTGATACCACTTGTGACAACCATAAACACAATATATATATATATATATATATATATATATATATATATATATATATATATATATATATATATGTATATATATATATATATGTATATATATATAAACCTTAGTTACAAGATATTCTAACTAACTTATGAAATGAATCATTGTAATAATAAATCATAAATATAAACTATTAAAAATTATTTGACTTCATGAAAAATTAATAAATCGAATTTCATATATGATTATTACACATAACCATATAAATTCTACCTACAACCATATGCACATTACCAAAGGCTGGAAAGTTGACATACTTCTTAATTGACTTCATCTTACCAATTATATAATCTTTTCATATCATATGGTTCTGCGGAATTGACAGTTATGACTTATCATATACCCTAAATTGATTTTTATAGAACATTGATTGGATTTTTAACTTGAATTTATTAACAAACTTATGTTATGTTTAAATGAGTTATATGCGGATTTGAGCATTGTACCAAGAAAATCTTATCCTGATCCACCTAGCCATCATACTATTAATGCAGTTGAAATCTGTCTTTGGTATCACCATTTGAGCTTTGGTGTCGAAATCTATGGGGAAGATATAATGGGTCTGGGGTTAGGGTATTGACCACCCTTCCAACCCTAGTCACTTCTCTCATTCTCTTCTCGGAAAGCAATAGTCTGTCGCTCTACAACTCCATTACTGCCATTGTTTACTTCAGATTTTCTCGAGCCTTTCTGCGGGTCAACATATACTTAGCAGCATGAACCCAAGTATTTTATTCAGGTTGAAATGTATTCTTACTGGTTAAATTCATTTAGATATGCATACACAATCCTTTCCGCCATGTTTCTTTGTGTTTATTATAGTTACATGTATTCTTAAACCCTTATTTTTCTATTTACTTGACTTGTGGTTCATTGGTTTTGTTCATGGTTAATTCATCTCTTCAATAAGATTAAGACATGAGACTATTTCAAAATCATGATGAGGATTTCAGAGTTTCATTCGCCGGATATTTTCATTGGCACCTTGGTCCCATAATTCTAGGTGAACTTGTTTTGTATTTTTTTTGTTGTTTTTATTATATAATAGTCTAGTCCTCTAGGTCAATCTATGAGTTTAGTATGTAATACAATCTTTTATTACACATGGATATGATGATGAGCACCTCTTTAGTTTCCTTGTGGAGGTGAATACTTGAACCCTCATTTGGCTCTCCTTATTCCTCTTTATTTCATTCTGGTTGAAGGTAAGGTTTAGCCTAGTAACCCTAAATTTTTCTCCATGGGTTTTTGCATGTATTAATAAATATTTTACCATAGATGATTTTGCATGGTGGTCATTTTATATCTTCCTTAATTACTATTTCCCTTCACTAGCATAGGGACACGGGTCTTCGAACCTGGCTGTTAGCTTTTAACTTCAAAACTCTTCAGTTTTTAGGGAAGTAGATTCTAAATCTTACAGTTCCAGTTTTGGTTAAAGCCCTTATGGCTCTGTCCTATATTTATTATTGCATAATGTAATGAGCATCGTCCCATATTGAAGGTTATGTTTAATGTTTATGGGTCTTATCTATTCAAAGGTTTTCATTACGTGAAAATAACCCTTGGATCGACTCCAAATATGAATTATTGGTTTCAACTTTCATATTTATATATCTTAAACATCTTTCTGTTAAGAAATTTGACCGAAACGTCTTTTGTCACAGATTCTAAGAAAGTTTTCTTGGTGTTTCTAATGTAACTTATTTTACATTTGGAAACCCAAATATTGATATTTTGACAGTTATGAATATCTCAGTGTGTTTATAGAGTTAGTCTATTCCTTGTTCCTATATTTTCATGAACTATATTTTTCTTATTGGGTTTTTCCTCTATGATTGTAATTTCTTATCTATTGCATGCTAGGATTCCTTCCTTTTAGCAACATGAATGTGATGAATTTATTCTTTCATGCCTTTATGCTTATGAATCAGAAACAATGCAATTTATTGGTCAAACATAGTATCCCAGGATTAGAAATGTAATTTCTATAACATAATTGATATTCAATGCTTCATTTTTTATTAGTAGATTCTTCTATTTTCCAATTTACTGTGTAGGTTGATGAAAAAACCATCAAGTTTTATGGGTTACTCTTGTAACCCTTAGTCTGTGTATAACATGATGAAACATGATGAGATGTCATGTTCTGTCCAGAGTGGCTAGTCTGGACTAAACAAATAGTCTCCTCATCATTACATATCTATAGCTATTCATGTGTTTCTTCTTCTTCTTTTTTTCTTTAAAGAGTCTACACTTATACAAAAGGGTTTTACCCTAGCTCTCAAGAATGAAGATTAGAGTTAAGTATGTCCTAATAGGTTACTTCTAATATTATATACATATTTATATATAGTTAAGCTTGTACCTTTTTCCTGCTAATACCTTCATATAAATATTTGTATCAAGAAGAAGAATTAGAGAAAAAAATTACTACTTTCGTGTTTAGTTTTCATCATTTACATAAGTATATAATTATGTAACGAGAATTCACACACAATTTCATAATCCTTACTTTCACTTAAGCTAGTTACATATCTCACTTAGAAATTTTGATGGTGTCCACGCATCTTTGAGAGAGGATATTACATCCTCTTCCCCCCGGAGCTCTACACCAGGGTAGGGCTTAACTAGTAGTAATTCTGGTTGAGACCTCAAGACCTCCAGTCCAGTCTTTTTTTTCCAGATTCAGGGTTGCTGAGATTCCATTGGTTCCAACCAAATCTCTATTAAATCTAAACTTTCAACCTTCTGACTCTTTTCCCAAATTCGTAGAACCCCTTTTCATCACTCGGATTTACCTTTTATTCCTAGAGGAAAAGGTAACTCGCTTTAACTTTTTTTTCCCAATTGCTCTGGAATATTGGAATAATTTATCATGAATCATTATGAAAAACATTCCATAATTCATTTATTTATTCAAAACATAAATAAACCATATTCATTTTTCATATTAAATTTTACATGTTAATATCATTAAAAATATTAAATGCATAATCCCCTTTTTTAAAAATAAATAGAAATAGTTTTGGAAACAAATCTAATTGCTACAAAAAAACTAAAGATTTGGGTTTCTCATGCTTTTCCAATGAATAATTTAAGGATACCAATAAATACATTAGCATTAATGATAAATATTTTGAAAGTAAATGGAACTTCGATTGAACTATCAAAAAAATCTGTAGCAAAGGAGATGTTCCTTGCTAGTGTTGAACTTCTCTTTGATAATAAAATAAAAATTATGCATGTGTATAAGCGCATAACTATCATCTTCACTAGATGTTGCAAAGGTAACACGATAATTTAGTAGCGGTAAGAACATAGATGAGGATAAATGTGATATATTATTGTGATGTCAATGTTTCCAAGTTTGGAATTGTTTCCTTTGTAATATAAGGCATTTTCTTGACACTTAGATCTCTATTAAAATGTTTATTGTGAATGGGGTTTATGTTGGTGTTATTTCTTGAAAGAGTGAGGTTTTAATAAAAAATTTCCAAATTCCATTTACCTTTTCGTTAAGTCAAAATAGTGATTACTTCTCTTTTAAATTGTTAAAAATAATTTTGCAAATTCATTTAATTCTAAAGAGAAACTTGTGGAATTTACCTTTGAAAATAAGGGAGCATATTTAGTTTCCAGTTTTAAATCCTACCCTCAAGGAATTCATTTGAATGAATCAATTCTCAATCATCTATTCTTGATCTTAATCTTATTTTCCTTCCCTATGTACTAATTAATTTAGCTTGGTTTGTGATTTTGGAGTAGCCCTAGGGACCCCTAAATGTGCTAATTTCTTATTCTACTTTCTTTGGCCCCATGGACCTATCTTTTTTTTCAATTTTTGGACATTAATATTATATATCTTATCTGATGTCATCTACTACATGTATTTCTTCAAATTATAGGAATTATGTCTCTATTGAAAACTGGAAGAGTACATTTGAATATTAAGAGAAAGACCATGTTGGAAAGGTTATAGAATTTTAATATTATTTATCTTATATGATGTAATCTACTACGTTTATTTCTTGAATGTCTATGCAATACGTTTCTACTCTAACTTGAAAGAGCAGCTTTGAAGACTAAGAGGCAACCCATGTTGGAAAGGTTATACAATGTATAAATTTCACATTAATGTATGTGAGTTATCTTTACTTTCTAGATCCAAATGACATTTTTTTTCGAGTTTTTCCCTTCTGAATACTAAATTATATCTTTTATGAGATGAATTTATGAGCCATATCAATAATTAGAGCTTCATAGCCATTTCCTAGAATGAAGGGAAAAACAGAATTGATAAGCTTAAGAAAAGGTTTTTCCCTTGTTTGTTTTTATTATCCAATCCATATTGGTTTAGTGTTCAGGCATCTTTAATATTAGGTTAGGGTTTGTTAGAGGCAAACACTTATATAGGTTAGCTAGTTCATGAGGAAATATACTTTAAATGTATTTTCCACTCGGAATTTTTAATTTTGGTGGTGATTTGAGTGTCAAACATAGTTTGGAAATTAAAATTTCCTTATCTTTGTCTTATCTCATGACCTTTGTTTGAGTGATCTTACCAATTTTCATAGACTCAATCTAATCACTTGTGTATATCATTGTGGATATGTATTGTCACATTGATATTAGATATCTTATATAAGGGTTTTTATTGCGTTAAACCTAATTTACTTCTAAATTATTTAAAGAAATATTAGTTATTACCACTGAGCACTTTGAATGTGTGTTTAATCATATATGAACCGATTCTTCATTTTCACAATTTGGTGGTGAATGTTAATGTTTGAAATTGTATCACTGATAGAAATTTGATAAATAAATACACCAGTGTTTTTCTTTAATCTTGTTGCTCCATATGATGAATATTTTGTTTGGTATTTTTTTAAAATTCAAAAAGACTCTTAAAGGAAAAAATTTCCCTCTCTGTGATTACCACCAACAATTATGTATTCATTATATACAATATCTATTGTATACCTAACAAAAAATATTTATACTAAAAAAAATAATGTAAAAATAAATAGATAACAAAATTGCTTGCAAAAAAATGTTACTATCCATTCAACGTTTATTTTCTAAGACTCATGTAACGACTATTTTACAACCATGAAATCTGGCAATGTAAGAGGAAACTAGAATGACCAAATTCACTCACTATTGAAGGGAACAACACAATAATCTTTGCATAGTGCACATCCAGGATCTCAAGTTTAATCACATTTGATGTAAGCATGTGACATAGAATAGAAAATTTTGTAATATGCAAAAAGGCTCTTTGTAAGCTTGAAAAGTGTCCTTGCAGGCATGTATGAGATATGTCACCAAGGCACAATTGAAGAAAAGTTGTGAACAACCAAAGCTACAAATGGAATTGTATGTCCTGATTTCCATTAAGATTTTAAATATTTTAGTTCTTCTGATGTGTGCATTTTTTCAATGAAGACAATGCCATGCTTTTTTCACCCTTTTTTACTGAGCAATGAAATGAAACTATATAAAAAATTAAAATGATGTGGAAACCACTGAGAGTAGATTGTTGAAGATGAAATAACAGTCCACCCTTACTCCCTCATAATTAATCCATTGAACTTCCAAATCGTGTACCATCAATTCCCCATTAACAAGCACCCATATTTGTTCATCAGTGTGTCCAACCCTGTAGAAGATGATCCAAAGTACATTGTAGCAATGTGCATGCTTAATAAGAGAGATGTAAGCAAAGTATATTTTAACAATGTGCATGCTTACTAAGAGAGATCTAATCAGAAGATTTTGTGTCCACATTTGAAAGTTATTTATATCTAAAAGAGGCTCAACTTAAGCCATAATAATAATAATAATAATAGCAACTTACTATTATCATTGGTACTATTATTGTGTATTGGCCCCAATCTTTTTCTTTCCCAACATATTTATTTAAAATTTACGAAAATAAAATATTAAATTTATAAGCTTGATGAATTAACTCAACATCTTCACTAATTTTTCAAGAAAATAAACCTATTAATACATTTAGAAACACATTTTAAATAATAATAAAAAATCACAATATAATGAACAAAAATCAAACAATCCCCTTAGCCATAGTCTATTTAATAATGAAATAATACATTAATGCATAACTTACAAATTTTACAACCTGCATGAATCGAAATGAGTATATAGGAAAAGTCCAGGTAATAGAAACAAAATTTATGTCTCACAAGATACCATGACACCATCCACTTTCGGTGTCGTCCACTTACAGTGAAATCGACCTTTAATGCATACTTCACAAAGTGTACAAGCTTGTGCATTGTAGAGGCATAGGGTTGGATCCATGTTGGCATACATTACAATAGGAAAAATAAGATGTTGTTGAAATCTGAAATAGGTATGTTTTAATGGCCAGAGGTCTATTTCAGTATTTTCTAAACGTTGCATTAGCTGCCTATTTCACTATTTTCTAAATGTTGCCTTAGCTCCTGTTATTGGAATGAGAATTAAGTCAATGAATTTCGCCTTTAATGCATACCGCAAAGATTGTACAACAACACATGTGCACTGTACATTGCGTAGAGGAAATGGTTAAATGTATGTTGAGATAGAGTTGCAACCTCAGGATGTGGCCGTAGTCTTCCCAGGCAACATTTTGGCCCAGAATCTGGCAAGTATTTTTAAAAATTTTGGCAAAGATTTTATCAGAATCATGTTTACAGTTGTTAAACTTTATTATTTTGAGTGCCTTAAAGGTTTTGGTAGTGCTTTGGTAGTGCTGAATCCATTTCCACTGTCAAAAATGGATTCCAAACACTCCAACTACCTGATTTCTTGAATTTTAGTTGCCCAAATTCCGGCAAAAAAACTGCCGTCCAAGCTATTGGGTAGACAACTCCCTTATTCACTCAGATAAACGGTAGTGGTGGGAGTTGGTATATTGGAAAGCAATTTAAATTCAAATATTACAATTTGTATATCACCCGCAACAATATTGAATCTTACAGAGCCTTTTGCACAGTATGGTGGGTTGTTTTAATGCTTTATTTTCTTATATTTTAAAGGTTGTTTCATATGGTAATGAATTCTCAAATATACTTGGAATCATGTATAGAATTTAAGAGAATTTAATAGTGGCTAGTAAAAATAATCACTTAATTTATTTAAGTTATTCATAATAAATATTAATAGTTGGTTAGGTTAATAATGTGACAACTTATTAATATATATTGTTAAATTATCTATAATAAATCTTAATATTTTATTAGATTAATAACGTGACAATTTATTAATATATATTTTATATTTGTATAAAAGTTTAACACCATATTGAATAATTACCTTGATAGTCCAGTCTCTAATTATATAAGATTTTCTTGTTAATAAATGAAATAACTTCATGGTTAATAGTAATTAAAATAGGTTGTAACATTGGATTTGAGACTATTTGAGTTCATCCCCATTATCATTAATATTCAAGACTAAGTTAAGTTCTTCCCAATTATAATTAGTATTCAACCCATTTGGTATTTAATATATGAACTCTCTTGAATTTCTTTCCACTTTCGTCTTTTATGCTTGGATGTGCTTTGTTCACTTGATTCCTATAGTTATTTATATTATTAGTCAGGCGGTTAGCATAAAAACATTATTATTAGGATTACAATTGTAGCTAATTTTTCATGTCTTTTATGTTTCATTGTGCTTTGTTCATTTTATTGGTATAGTTATTCATATTATTAATAAAACGTTTACCATAAATACATTATTAGAAGGATTACAATTCTTACTAAATTTTCATGGGATTTTTTATTCCTTTGGTCAAGTTGAGACCATAGAGTGGTAATTCAGTTGCTCAGATGATGAAGTATGATGGATTATTCGAATAAATTATAGTTATAATTAGTGGAATATATCTTCCATTTTTATCAAACAAATTTCAACCTATTATATTTTTTAATCCAAATTTCCATAATATTTCATAAGTATATATATACATATATGACATATTTCCAATTAAAAACTATTGTCTTTACTTTCACTATTCCCCATGAGGAACATCCTCTTGTTCAATTCGGTTATCCTTGTCCCGTACTTGAACGTTTAGAAAGCTTATGCATGGCGACAAGTAGGGATGACTAGGAAGGGTTGGAATTTGAAGAATCAAGTTTTTATTAAAAATTAAAAATTAATATTTTTTACTAAATTTTAAATTTTAAAATAAATAATATAATGGTAAAAAACTTTTAATTTTAGGTTTTTTCAAATATTTTGGTTTTTTTTTCTAATTTCAATTATTAAATTCTTTTAAGAGTCCATGAATTGAAAGCCTTTTTATCCACATTTGCTAGCTATTTATTTTTTGTTATAGGAGAAAATGTCCAAAAGATGCCTGAACTTTGTGTTACTACGCTATGTGATAGGAAGGGTTGGAATTTGAAGAATCAAGTTTTTATTAAAAATTAAAAATTAATATTTTTTACTAAATTTTAAATTTTAAAATAAATAATATAATGGTAAAAAACTTTTAATTTTAGGTTTTTTCAAATATTTTGGTTTTTTTTTCTAATTTCAATTATTAAATTCTTTTAAGAGTCCATGAATTGAAAGCCTTTTTATCCACATTTGCTAGCTATTTATTTTTTGTTATAGGAGAAAATGTCCAAAAGATGCCTGAACTTTGTGTTACTACGCTATGTGATATGGAGATCCTACAGAAAGTCATCTACCGTATTCCTGGAATACCTTATCCATCACTAAATTTTTTTCTGCATTAAGAGTGTGTTCCAGGTCCTGCCGACTTTTCAGTGTCTCCTATGACGAGTAGGTGCGGGAGATAATTTTTTACACCATCACACAGGATTAAACAACAAAAAGTTTACCTTGATAGTAAAAAGGAGAATTAAAAACTCAGAAATCTAAGCAGCGTGAAATAAAGCAAAAAACCGCATACTAGTAAAAATCATAATGAAGATTTATAAAACGGCAGGCAAAATAAAACATTTTATTTATACTTTTATAGGAAAAATACATGAGAATGACGAGTACGATAATTGGAGACTTCAACCCCATAAAACACAATAAAATAAGAATTTTAGAGAGATTTTCTCGTCTTTGGTTCTTGCGGAGTAACAGATTGTAATTTCTTGTTTTCATGGTCCAACCATTTTATGCATTGCAATAGGATGCACGCAGGTTGAAAATTGGAACCAGCGAGGAATAATTTAATAACATAAATTTCAATTATCATTGTCCAAAAACACCAAATTTTTGAATAAATTTGTAAGTTAAGAGAGGCCTTAGAAATCGAAAAAAGACCTCTTAATCTCAACAGAGATGATGGTTGGAACATTAGCAGGTGTTGGATACCTCCCTTATATCCTTGAATTTTTTTATTTTTTTTTTGTATTATTATTATTATTATTATTAATTTATTTATTTTGTTTATTTATTTATTTTATTTTTATTTTTCTTTTATTATATATTTTATATTTTTATTATTATTTTATTTTAGTTTATTTTATTTTTATTTGATTTTATTTGATTTGATTTATTTATTTATCTAGTTATTTTTATTTATTTTTATTTTATTTTATTTTTTATTTATTTATTTTATTTTTTGAAAGTTTGATATTTTATTTTTATTTATTTAGTTTTCTCTTTTTATTTTTATTTTATTCTATTATTATTTTATTTTTATTTTGCTATATTCATTTTTATATTTATATTTTATTTACATTAACATTTACATTTTATTTTTATTTATTTTTATTTTATATTTATTTATTTATTTATTTTTATTTTTTGTTTTTTATTTATTTATTTATTTTTATTTATTTATTTATTTATTTTTTTCTTTTTCTTTTCTTATTTTTTAACCTCTCACTTTAATTTAAAAATTTTATAACTAATAAGTTTACTAAATAATTATAACTAATAAGTTTAATAATTTATTAACTAAACGAATAAATTTATTAATTGGTTTAATAGTAAGAGGGAACTAGCCGTTTCTTATTAAAAACATTTTAAATTATTAAAAAGTCAAACTAGCCGTTTAGAAAACGGCTAGTTTAAACATCTCTACATCTATTTAAGCTTATTGATTTGATCTGATCTCTCACCTAGTCCTGATGATGAACCACACTGGTTGGTTCGAAACGCATCGACAACGTTCCATTATGTGTGATTATTTCCGAAAGAGATTTTACAATTTTATATGGATCACAGAAGCATAGATTCTAAAAATTCAATGATATTGACGGGCTATCATGATCACGCTGAGATACCGATGAAAAATTGCGTCTATGAAACAGATGGTGGTGATGTTTAGAAAACGTTATTTGACATCATCATATAGAGGATTCTATGACCTAATGTACCTTTGATTAAATACAGAATAGAAGTAATGTAGTAAAGGGTAGGGTTTTCGGCTGGAGGGACTTCGCGACGGCCCATGACCTGTCAAATGACAGAAACCTGACATAATTTAATTGTTCATGAATAGTAATATCCCTCTTTCCTCACCATTCCTTCACAACTTCCACTATAATCGATATTTCCTCACCAGTCTGTCAAGCTTCACTATAAACGATAAACGACTTAACATTGAAACTCATGTTACCGGCTATGGATTTCATAGGAGTGTTGTGCCCCTCCATTAATGCAATGTAACGAAATCCCCTCCTACTAGTTTTCCTTTTCCATACACGAATCTTTGTATCAGTCGAGCCATTGAACAACAGATCTCGAATGGTTCGCAGACAGAGAACCCGTCAACTACTTCACCCAGTGGTTGTTAATTTCGGTATCCTACAGTGTTCTGTTACCAAGGGCCTAAATAATAATTATGATAGGCTTGGTGAAGTGGCCTGTGTTGGAAATTAATTCCAAAGTAGGATAGCAAGCTTTAATTTTGATTTTCAGCGACCACCGGATATTTCTTGTTTTGGTTTACATTCAATTGTACATTAAATTTATGGGTTTAAATTCCTGCATCAACAATCTAGCCCTAGTCCTCTCCCGATCCATCAAATTTTGGTATGAACTACATTACCTCCCACATTAACATCATTCACCTAACTGCATTAAAAAAAAAAGATCACGATATGACAAAGTTTGAATTTTTGGTTTTAGGTCATATAGTTTTATAATAAATGTAATAGATAGTAGTAAATGTATGCATAGTAGTGACTTTGTGTTAAACAGAAAAAGACAGAGAAAACAAAAAACAAAGAGCTTGGAAAGTTGTGTCTAGAAGAAAAATTGTTGTGTGTTGCTGCAAAGAAAGCCTAGTGTTGCCACAACTGAAACTGTGTGTGTTTCTGCCACTAAAGCTGTGTGTGTAACAACAACAGAAACTTAGTGTGTCTGCAACAGAAGACTGTGTGTAGCATCAACTGAACACTATGTAAAGGCAGCAAATGAAAAACACAGTGAGGAGAATTTTGATTGAATCCAGAACTGTAGTTTTGATGAAATATTGTACTTTGTAACAATCAGTTTTTGTTTTAATGAAATAGAGTTTTACTCCATCTCTCTGTCAACATTGATTTTATTGTTAATTCTATGTTAGAAGAGGATTTTTTGTTTCCTCTCTGTTGTTTTAGAATAACTAGAAATTCCAACAAGTTATCAGAGTGTTATAAATTTTCAACATGGTATCAGAGGATTAGAGATTTCCAACATGGTATCAGAGCTAGTCCAAGCTCTCAACAATTGCTGAAGAAGATGAAGGAAGAAGAAGTTTGTTGAAGTTTTCTCCAGCAGTGTGAAGGTTCAGCAAAGTGAGGTATTTAACTCTTAGTAGTGAGAAAGATTTGTTTAAATAAACAGTCAAGATTTTAAACATATTTCTACAAATCTAGCAATGGCAGGAGCTAACACAAGCAAGAGTATGAGAAATACTCAACTTCCACAGTTCAATGGAAAGAAATATAGCTATGGGTCAATCACAATGAGAGTCATTTTTTCCTGTCAAGATTTTTGGGAGCTAGTTGAATATGGTTTAGAAGAACCAGCAGATAAACAAGAATTTAATGCCTTAACAAACATAGAGAAATATTTGCTGAAGAGTAATAGGAAGAAGTACTCAAAAGCCCTCTTCTATCTCTGTCAAGCAATGCATGAAACCATATTTCCAAGTATTGCAACAGCCAAGAAGTCCAAGGATGCATGAGATACCCTTAAGACAACCTATCAAGGAATGGAGAAAGTAAAGACAGCAAAGCCTCAATTAATGAAAAGAAATTTTGAAGTCATTTGCATGAAAGAGCCTGATACAATAGACTCATTCTTCACATTCTTGATTGGGTTGGTTACCCAAATGAGATCTCATGGAGAGATAGTAGAAGAGAGAAAAATAGTGGAGAAAGTATTGAGGAGCTTACCCTCAAGATTTCATGTGATAGTAACAACCATTGAAGAGACAAAGGATCTCTTAATGTTTACTATTGATGAGCTTCATGCATCATTGATGACACATGAATAAAGACTGAAAAAAACATCAAGCTCATCTTTGGAACATTTCTTCAAGACCCAAATGTCCTTTGGAAGAGGAATAGGTCAAGGAAGATCAAAGTGCAGAGGAAAAGGTAGAGGCAGAAGCTAGAACTGAGGAGGAAGAAGCAGCCCTGCAAGTACTAGTGGAAGGAGCAACAATCAAAGCTAAGGCAGCAACCAATAAGGTGGAAAAAATCAAGCACATAGACAAACGTGTGAGAAATCCCAAGTCCAGTGTCATTACTGTAAAAAGTATGGGCACTATGCCAATGAATGTAGAAAGAAACAGAGTGACATGAGTAGTAGACCCAGTGCTAATTTTACGAAAGAGAATCTCAGTCAAGAAAATTTGTTTTTAGCATGTAATTTGGCTGAAGAGAAGAAGGAAGATATATGGTTTCTAGATTCAGGATGTAGCAAGCATATGAATGGAAGCATTTATATGTTTTCCATGTTAGATGAAAATGTAAAGTCTCAAGTAACATTTGGGACATATAGTAAAGCCTTTGTCATGAAAAAAAGACAGAGTAAGTGTTTTAATATGAAGGGAAGAAAATGAATCCATATTAGATGTATATTATGTGTCTGGTATGAAGTGTAACCTTTTGAGTATTGGACAAATCATGTATAAAGGCTACAAAATACTCTTTGAAGATGATGCATGCACCATCATGGATAAACCACCAAGTAAGCAAAGCATTGTACAAGTAAAAATGACAAGAAACGGAATGTTTCCTCTCAAGATGAGAGCGGATTTGTAGAAAGGAGTTGCAATGGAAGCAGTGACACAAGAGACATTCCAAAGAGAAGAAAAAGATGAAAATTGGTTATGGAATCTGAGATTTGGAAATGTCAACTTTGGGGGTATGAACTTGTTGCACATAAAAGGAATGGTAAAGAGATTACCATTGATTGAAAATCTAGACAGCCTATTTGAAGGCTACATTTTTGGCAAACAACACAAAGAAATTTTTCCATCAGGAAAGAGCATAAGGGAAAAGCCACCCTTAGAAATAGTCCATTTTGATTTGTGTGCACCAATGCAAACACCATCATTAGCAGAGAGCCACTATATGCTGACATTTATTGATGATTTCATAACAAAAACATGGGTTTATTTCTTGAAGATGAAGAGTGAAGTGTTTGAGAAATTCTGCCACTTTAAAGCTCTTTTTTAGAATCAAAGTGGGAAACATATTAAATTACTTAGGATAGATAGATGAGGAGAATATATCTCCAAATAATTTATTTATTTTTGCAGAGAAAATGGGATACACAAGCAATTTACAGCAAGGTATACAGTACAACAAAATGGAGTTGCTGAAAGGAAAAATAAAACCATCATGGATATGGTAAGAAGCATGTTGAATGCAAAAATTTTTCCAAATGAATATTGGGCTGAAGTTGTACATTGTGAAGCATATGTTTTGAATAGATGCCCAACAAAGAGTGTAATGAAGAAAGTTCCCAAAGAATCATGGAGTGGGATAAAACAGTTTGTCACCCACATGAGAGTATTCGGTTGTGTGGCTTATGCACACATTCCGGAACAACTAAGAAAGAAGTTGGATGGTCAAGGGGATAAGTGCATATTTCTTGGATACAATGAATAATCCAAAGCATACAGATTTTACAACCCATCCACCAATAAATTTATGATAAGAAGAGATGTACAATTTATTGAAGAAGAAACCTGGGATGGAAGCATTAAGAAAACAGCGAATGTGAAAACATGTTTGTCTCATGATGAAGATGATGAAGAAATGGTTGAAAGACATCCCTCATTAGGAGCACCACCTCCACCAACACAAGGAAAGCAAGAGACACCACAAGTAGGTATGATAATACCTTTGAGAAGTGATGACAATACTTCTTCAAGCACATCACAAGGAACAGATTTTGGTGCTTCTACAAGCATAAATTCAACAAGTGAAAGAGAAACCAGATTTAGAAGTTTGAATGAAATTTATGAGAAAGAAGAAGGTATGAACTGTTTATTTTGCATTATATTGTCATGTAGAAGATTCTATTCATTTTGAAGAAGCTGTAAAAGATAAGAAATGGATAGATGTTATGGATGAAGAGATTAATTCAATAGAGAAGAACAATACATGGGAATTAGTTGATCTCCCAAAAGGTAAGGAAGTGATTGGAGTGATTTGGGTTTATAATACCAACAGTAATGCTGAAGGCAAGATTAAAAGGCACAAGGGCAGACTTGTTGTCAAAGGCTACAAGTAGCAACGAGGAAGAGGCTATGAGTAAACGTTTGCACCAGATGCAAAAATGGAAATAGTAAGAGCAGTGATGTACATAACAACACAACACAAATGGAAATTTTACCAAATGGATGTGAAATAAACATTCCTAAATGGAATACTGATCGAATAGGTATATTTTGAACAACCTCTAGGCTATGAAAAAGAAGGCCAAGACCACAAGGTATGAAAATTGAAGAAAGATATGTATGGGATGAAACAAGTACCAAGAGCATGGTATAGTAGGATACTGGAAATGAGTTTGGAAAATGTGAAGGAGAACCCACATTATACATTAAAGAGAAATATGGTAAGATGCTCATTTTTGTTTTGTATGTTGATGATGTTATATTTACAGGTAATGATTCTTACCTCATTGAGAATTTTAAAACAATCATGAAAGATGAATTTTAAATGACTGATAAGGGATTGCTGAGATACTTCTTAGGAATAGAAGTAGAAAAAAATGAAAATAATTTTTTTATTTCTCAAGCTAAATATGTGAAATAAGTTTTGGAAAGGTTTAATATGCAGGATTTCAAGGCAGAAATTACTACTACAGTGATGGGATTGAAGTTAAACAAAGAAGACAGCAGTGAGGATTTTGATCTAAGTTTGTATAAGAGCATAGTTGGGAGCCTTATGTATTTGACTGCAACTAGGCCAGATATTATGCATGCTGTGAGTTTAATTTTTAGCTTTATGGAAAGGCCAAAGGAGGCACATTTTTATGTGGAAAAAATAATTCTGAGGTATGTTAAAGGAACAAAGAGTTATGGAATTTTATACACCACTTCCGAAAATTTTGAATTGATTCTATATACTAACAATGATTGGGCTAGAAGTATATATGACTGGAAAAACACCTCTGGATATATTTTTCATACTGGATCAGGAGCCATCTCATGGCCTTCTAAGAAACAACCAATTGTGGCTTTATCAACAACAGAGGAAGAGTATGTAGCAGCTATAGGAGTAGCATGTCAAGCAGTATGGATGAGGAGAATGTTGAGAAGTTTGTGTCATGAATAGGTAAAAGGAACACTAGTTTATTGTGATAATAGCTCAGAAGTAGCATTATCAAATAATTCAGTATTTAATAAGAGAGAAAAACACATTAATGATAATTATCACTACATTAGAGAGCTAGTGAGCATTGGAGAAATTTTTTTGCAGCACTGTAGAACAAAAGAGTAGTTTGCTGATATTTTGACAAAACCATTTGGAAGAAAAGTTTTAATTATTTCAGAGAATGTCAGGGTATGCAAGATAGTAGCAGTTTTAATTAAGCGGGAGTGTTGGAAACTAATCCCAACTACAAACCTGAGTAGCAGGACAACAAGATTTAGTTTTTATTTTACGGGAGCAACAGAGATTTGTTGTTTTGGTTTGCACTCAATCGTGCATTAAATTTATGGTTTTAAATCCCCGCATTAGAAGCCTAGCCATAGCCCTCTTCCGATCCATCAAATTGTGGTTTGCACCATGTTACCTCCTACCTTAACATCATTCACCTAACTGCATTTAAGAAAAATGCATGATATGACAAAGTTTGAATTTTTGGTTTTAGGTCATATAGTTTTATAATATATGTAATAGATAGTAGTGGAATGTATGCAGATTAGTGACTGTGTGTTGAAAAAAAAAAGACAGAGAGAGAAGAAAATAGAGAAAGCTTGAAAAGTTGTGTGTGTAGCAGCAAAAGAGCTGTGTGTTGCCGCAAATGAAACTATGTGTGTTTCTGCATCTGAAACTCTGTGTGTAGCAGCAAGAGAAATTGGGTGTTGCCACAACCGAAACTGGGTGTCGCCACAATAGAAGACTGTGTGTAGCAGCAACAGAAGACTGTGCAAGAGAAAGAAATGAAAAACACAGTGAAGAGAATTTTGATTGAATCCAAAACTGTAGTTCTGATGAAAGATTGTATTTTTTAATAGTTAGTTATTTTTTTAATTAAACAGAGTTTTACTCCATCTCTGTGTCCACATTTATTTTATTGTTAACTCTGTGTTAGAAGAGGAAATTTTTTTTCCTCTATGTTGTTTCAGAATAACCAGAAATTCCAACATGTTATCAGAGAATTAGAAATTTTCAACATGGTATCGAAGCATTAAAAATTTCCAGTATGGTATCCGAGAGCTAGAAATTTCCAACAGCCAGGAGAGGTGTTAAAGAAACCATAGGCATCTTGAGAGAAAGAACTAGTCATGGGGGCATCACTGACAAACCAATATTATATCACGTGCATTCATATTGGAGGAAAAAAAATCGAAAAATGAAAAAAACATTATATTGCCTCTATAGCTAGAGGGGAGGGGGTTTTTTATTTATTATATAAAATATAAATATTTTGAGGTATTTTTTTTTTTAATTTTTTTGGCCAAGCGAGGTTAGGAAGGTCGTGGGAAGGTGGGAAGGAAAAGAGCACGGAGGAGGAAAATGCAATTTTGAGCTTTGGTTGGAGTTTTGGTTCGACTGTTGTAGGGTTAGGAGCAGAGAATGGTGGGAAGGAAAAGAGCACGAAGGAGCATGGCAGGAGAGGAAAATGCGATTTTGAGCTTTGGTTGGAGTTTTGGTTCAACTGGTGTAGGGTTCGAAGCAGAGCAAGGTGGGAAGGTAAACAACACAGAGGAGCATGGGAGGAGAGGTAGATGCAATTTTGAGTTTTTCTTGGAGTTTTGGTTCGACTAATCTAGGGTTCCCATCAACCATTAGGAGCAGAGCACATGAGCCATTTCACCATAAATTTCACCATCAATTTCACCATCAAGAGCAGACATTCATGAGCCATTTCACCATCACAGGGAGAAAGCTTCAATCAGGACTTGACGTTGGCCCTAGCTGGGAAATATCAGGCGGAGGACTAGCTTGGATTGGAGGAGCGGGGTTAGGGAGGTAAACACAATTCTGAGTTCTCAGATGTGATTGCTTCAACTGGTATGTGAGAGTGTTAAGGAGATATCTTGCAGAGGAGAGGGTTGGTCCGTGATCCTTCAGCCAATGTTCATCAGCGATTATTTTTAAGTATCTTACCCTTTCTGTGAATAATAGAAAGATTGAAATTTGTGTGGCGTCCTTGCAAGTATAGAGTATGCGTCTCCTTTACACTTATTTCGGTCACTCTTGGTGTAATTTGAACCTTACACGTTTTACTCTACATTATGATTCCAAATAAGTTTTTGCAAACTTTGTCGAGCAACCTAAATTTGTGAGTTCTTCTTACTAGGTTGAATCTAGGTTTTCCAAGCTTCATTTGCATAATTTTGTACTAGCTTGGAACTTTTATGTGAGAATCCATAACATTTGAAGTAATGTTGTGCTAAATATTAGGTTTATTTGGTTCCTTTGCGAGAAATACTTCACTGCGAATTTTTATGCTTTTCTAATGATTATTATATTTATATTTTAATGATCCACCCACTATCTACACTATATTTCTACATGTGTGATTAGGCTTCATGAATGAGAATTTTGATTCAAAGTGGTGAATTAAGGTTTGAACGTATATGTGTTCCACTGGAGAGTCTTCCATTTCTTTTGTAATTTTTGAATGCTCACAAAAACTAGCAAGAAAACAAATTTTGAATCACTGTAGTACTAGTTTTTTTAATCACTCTAGTATCGGTAACTTGCCAAACTTCAGTCACAAACATTATAAAGTAAGATGGTAAGCATTACTAAAACATTATAGCTATTGGTATGGGTATTGAAGATTTGAGTCCCCTTACACAAATCTACACCACAAAGTTTGTTTGAGAGAGTCATACAGCTTTTCAATCAAACCAGTTCAACTAAAGCAAAGATAGTCACCAGTCTATAGAACAGAGTGATATTTCTAGGTTACAACTTTTCTAAACAGCAAAATGCATATGAAGATTGTGATATATAGGAGTCACTGAGTGGTCACCATGGGGGTGTCACTAACAAACCAATATTATACTGTGGGAGTGATCTATCAAAAAAATCATACATTCATCCATATAAACCAACTACATTCCTAATACATGAAAAGTAGGTAGGCCAATTTAGGAATGTGTGCGCAAAGGGTGGCATGTTATCCAAAAATAATTTAGAACCATATGCCTTCTGCCATAACGATGAATTCATATCCAAGAAGTGTGCCATGGCACATGTGAACACACCAGCAATAGTCAAGACACTCATCATGCTAAAAAAAACCCTTAGCAAACATGTAACTCCTCCAAATCCACATACATTGGATGATGTGACATGTCTCCAAATATGTGAAAATGAATGGATCCATGTGAGAGAAACATCCAAAGGTGGAATTTACACTAGGATACCTCAAAAAATAATGCTTAGTGTTTAAGGTAAACATCCTAACAATCCTCCAAATATGAAATGAAGATCCTAAAAGATGGTGGTCCATTAACACATATGGATGAAAGCAATAGTGTATTAGCTCCAAAACAGACTTCTTCCAAACATGATTTTCTTGTACAAGGCCTCGTGTTATGTGAGGGGTAACACTCTCCATAAACTCTCAAACACTATGGATTGATCAAATAAATGTATTTATTTTAATCCCTGACTTCTTTCATGATTGGTCTTAGCTATGTTCTTCCATTCCACTAAGGGGATACCCTAATTTGTTTTTTGCATGTCCACAAATCCATGAGCATTTTTTCTTGATATTTTACAAAACTCCTTCTAGGATAAGCCAAGGAATGCTAGAGTAATACAATTACTACCAATATAGACTTCCAAATGTCAATTTTTCTCTAACTAACAACCATGTATTACATTAATGCTTTGTTCAATCTTTAATATTTTCTAATAACTAGAACCAATCCCTCTTCCCATATCCATTTGGATTTAGAAAGATTCCAAGGCATTTGAATGCTTCCTTGAATTCAATATGAGGGAAACAATTGTAACTAACTTTCTAGTTTAGTTTCCAAGCATATTGCAATTTCTTGAACTTTAACCTCCAAAATCATAACAACAATTTATATCTCTAGAATTTCGTATAGTTTTTGTTGCTTCTCTTAGAGATCCATTACTTAACAAGAGTACATTATCTATGAATAAAATATGAGATAAGGATGATACCCTTGTAATCTTGGTTTGTTAGTTGGGGTTTTAATTTTTTGTTAGAGTTTTATTGAGAAGTGTTGTAGCTCAAATCTTTCGAGTGGGTTGGGATATCGATAACCCACTGACAGGGAAAAGTATCTGCACAAACTGAAAAATCCCCTGGGAAGCAAATGCCAGAATTGAAGGCAAGTCCCATGTAGTTCAGCTGTCTTGGACTGTAAAATAACCTTGACCTCAACTTTTGGAGTTGGTTCTATTTTGTATAATTTTTCTATTTATTTAATTGTGTATGAGTTCACTTTTGACCTATTGATATTTCACTGTGGGCTTTTCTTTTTGTGTCCACTAGAAGGTTGAAGCAACTGAACTTGATGGGGCATTGAACTGTGGTTCAGAAGTTTTCTGAATCGTAGATTACTTTGTTAAGTTAGATGGCTTGTCAAAAATGAGTATGATATTTAAATTAAAATTATATGAGTGTTTTGCAGTGTATTGATCTGTTGCTGTATTGGGTAGACTTACATTAACATCGTTGTTAAAAGGAGATCTTGTTTGAGGAATTTTCTGAATCGTAGCATACTTTGTTGAGTTAGAGTTTTTTTTTCACATATAATTTTTAAATAAACAACTACTATTAATATATCTATCTATATATATAATTTTTTTATCTTATAATGTATGTGTAGGTTGTAGTTTTGCCTTTTCACGCTATCAAAAAGTTACATCTGATATGTCATTGTGTTACTGGGCTACCTGATTGATTTTCCTGATGGGAAACCAGACTAGTAGAACAAATTTATAGTCTTCAGATTGCTGAGATTTTGCGCTACAAGAGCATATGACATGACAAAGACTGCTGAGGATATGCACGCAGGCGTTCTCTTACCGATTTCCCTTCCATGATATGCATTGACACAAAAATTGAGTGCTTAAGACCCAAGACTATAGAGTTGACTATAAAAGCCATCCTTTTATGTTTCAACACCCTTGGATGGTGTTCCCATACTGCTCTATCCCCAAGTGCATTAGAGGGCTTGTTAAAATTGAGTATGATCTTTAAATTAAAATTATAATAATGTTCTGCAATGTATTTTTCTGTTACTCTATTGGGTAAACCTACATTAACATAGCAGTCAAAAGGGGTATTTCTAAGCAGGCATTGCATCAAGAAATTTGAGAATCACATGGCTATGTTCAAAATATATTTATAATTTTAATGCCTCATTACATTGTTTCTCAAACATAGGAATCCTTTGCAGGTCTGCAGTATATGTATTAGGTTCCATATTCTAGATTATCTGAAGGAATGAGAAATGATTAGTGCATTGATGGAATGGATTTTTACGTGCTTAAGATGTATGCTGCTATTATTTGATTTTATTAGTAGTCTCTTTCAAACCGGGCCTTGTTTTAAACATGGTGTTCGTTCATTGGTGATATTTGCTGAAGTATTAAGTAGTGGCTTTGGAAATCGTTGTTATCTCTGCCCTATATAAATGATATGAGTTTCAAAGGGGCGAATATGTTTGCAGGCAGGTCCCAAGTCCATGTTTACGTCCTAAAACCTGGCGTGCACCAGATAGAAACACTAACAAAAATAAAATAAACCAGGCTATTAAATTCTGTCATTTTGGCAAGAGCTGGATTTTGAAATCTCAAGGTGGCCTTATTCTGTTGTAGTGTAAAAAACCTAGTACTGGTTTCAAAACATTCTGATATTTTCTTGATCCTTCTTGTTTTTTCATATCCTCCAATGGTAGTAGGTCCAATACAGTGATTTCTACATGATGGGATAAGTTTTTTCTCAGCAATCAGCTTTTGCGTATAAGTTATTGTGGTGTTAAAGACTTCCTAAGCTTCAATGGGAATATGAGTGCTCAAACAGTAAGGCATACTGCTTTGCATTTTCCCTGAGCATCTTCAATTAAAAATAAATATGGGGCCTACCAATGTCACAAAAAATTCAATATGTATTTGTGACAACTATATATTTCTTGCTAATAAGTTAAAAGACAATACTTCTATCACGCAAGCGTCCACTAAGAATGTTCTATTGGTTTGGTCTGTTAGATTGCAATTATACGAGAATATGACTCGAACCATTTCTTCAACTTCATTTATTCCCAGATTTTAGATAGTGGTACCACAATTGTATAGATGAAATAATCCATTGGATTCTATCTTCTAAAAATTGAAATAACTAACTATCTTTACATTAATGATTAGGTATGTGCATATAACATCTCCATTTCATATGTTTTCCTCTTCAATGTGAGATTTTGCATGCCATAAGTTCACATTAATTATGTACCTTTACATGTAGCACAACATAATTCATAACTCCTCTTTTCGGCGTTCCTTTCCACCCCAGTGCAATTGCTAGTAATTACTTCATAATTTCAAGTTATGTACATAATGAATTGCACACCACAAGATTTGACATTAAGTTTTTGATTATTTGCTTAGAGGACACAACATAATAAAGGATAAACATGTAATAGACCTTCTTATATCCAATAATTTGGATCATGTTGGATTAGGCAATGAATATTTTTATATGCAATCATTTGCATTGTGCTATGTTAGGTATTGATTCAGACGATCAAACTTACTATTATAAATGTGATATAGATAAGAGAGATAATATATTTTATTAATGTCCAAGAATAAACCACAAAAGTATGTTGGAAGGACTAAAGATAGTATATCCATTGTCAATACAAAGTGGTTGTGCCAAGTCAATATGGTACGCAAGAGTAAGGATTATCGAGGAATGTAAAAGCTGATTGAACTTAAAAATTTACATCAGGTCACTGCATGCATAAATGAGCACTTAATCTTTGTATCTTTCCTTTCTATTTCTTTTATTCTCAATCAGTAAAATACGAAGAATTTCTTTATATATCAAAGAAAAATCAGAAGTGGGAAACTAAGAGCCAAGACCTAGATGAGCAGAGTCTCGAAGAATTCAAAACTTTAGAATCCATTTCATACCAAATAACAGTAAAAGCTATGATGGTTTTGTTTTGACACGGTTTAGACCTCTTTAGGACACAAAAAATGATGTAAATAAGGCCAAAATTGAGGTAGATTTAGGGCCTAAGCTTGCTTACAAATTTTTCAATGTTTGACTGAATAAATCAACTCTCAAATCTATTTTAGTACTCTGTTTTATTTTCGGTTTTAGTTCCATTTGAGGAATCCATCGATAGTACATTTTGAATCAAAGTGTTTCATCGCAATAGTAAGAGTTATTCATGTTTTTTGGAGATTTGAATTGAAAGTGCATACCTTGCTTCCTTTCTCTTTTTTTCATAATAAGCCAATATGTTTGTTGAATTTTACTTACTTTTTCATTTATTTATGTGAAAAAACAGATGGAATTGTCTTATAAAATTACTATTGATGAAGGGAAACCTGTCATTGGCATTGTCAGGTGTCGACAAGGTTGTACATTTGCTGAAATCCGTGATGAAATTGTGGATGATGGAATCATTGAATACCCTTTTGATTGTATCCAGGATGGAGTAGCTCTAAATCCAAAGAAAGAGAATAAATGGAAAGTTTATACAACACTTTTAGGCATCAAGAGGAAACTAGGCACATTTGATGTGGAAACAAGGTGTTCAAATGCAGTGGAAGCAATACCAATCTTTGAAAACATTGAAGAGAATGTGGAGGAACCTATGCATAAACAACCAAGAGTTGAAAATATGCCTTTGTCAATGGAAGCAGCCACAATTTTTTATCCTTGTGTACTGGCATCTTGGGAAAAAAAAGTGAAAAGTTTAATGGGAGAGTTTGTTAATGAGAAACTTACTCTCAAAGTATATTCAGAAAAGGGAGAATCTAAAATAAAGATCCATTGCGAAAATTTTGGCATTGATTATGGAACAGGTGATGTATCCTTGGTAGCGCGAACAATGCGCAGCTTCAAAAACCATCATATGAAAACAACGTCTCATCAAAAACGCCTTTCAATGCCGACTGGTAGTGAAATTCCTTCATGTAACAAAGTACAACAAACAACAACGGTTGGAGATCGATTTCAAATTGATCAAGCAATCAAACTTCTAGATGATTTCAACAAGACACAAGAGCCTAATTTGTTCAAGGTGGTGGAAGAAACACTTGTAAACTATAAGGACATGAAAAAAGTGAGAGTTGAATGCACATGATGCAATAAATGGTTTTGTTTAGTTCGGACAAGTGGTAATATTGTCAGTTCTTTAAACTAACACCTGAAATCAAAGAAGCACACTACTACTACGACAAATGAGGCTTCACATTAGGAGATTGGGCTGAGGAGTGGCATAGTTGGGAGACCTAAGAAGCCTACCAATGATAAGTCCCAACAAAGTTTGACTAGGTTCTTAGTGCCATCATCACCATCATTATTACATAGGGGTTATACAAGTGTAACTCCTACTTCAGGTGTGTTAATTAGTGGTTAATTAATAGTTTAGAATAAAATTTAATATGAATTTGTATATTATTTTATTTATCATACTTCTAATTATTTATTTATTTATTTATTGTGTTGTCATCTTATTATAGCTCAATTGTCTCCCTTGTTACTACAATGTTGGGGGTATTGGTATCCTTATATTGATAGAAATGGCGGGAGATTGGAAACAAAGGTCCTAATGGATGATCAAAGGGGTGGAAAATTATGGGCCATAGAGAAGCATACCAAGATCATGCTATGTTATGAGGGTATTGAATGTCGTATTGATGGTACATATAGGCATATTCATTGCCAGAGGGGTTCTGAAATAGGGACCCCTTTTGATTCATTAGCATGTAGATTTTTTAAGTTGGTTCTAGAATGTAATGACTTCAGGATGTGATTATATCGTGAATTAAGGTGCACCAATAAAAGAAGTGAACGAGATATAGGAAAAGGTAGAAGATTGGACTGTTTGACTCAAAACGAATTGAATAATGTTGCAAGGGTTATAAATGCTAACCATAGATCAACAATGCGAGCTCTTTGGTGGGAGAGGAAAAAGGTTGCTACACTCTCTATTAGAATGAGATCTCTAAAGGAAAAGTTGTTTGAATCGGCAGAAATGAAGGATGTCTTTAGGTTTTGTAAGGATGTTTGTGAGGCACATAAGCAAGGAAAATTACAAGGTAAAGATGTAGTTTGGGAATTTTTTCAAGGATATATTTCATAACTTGATTCATGAAAAAGCAGGGAGAAGGTATAGTACATCCAAAAAATCCCTTTATGAGATGATCAAGTTATGGGGAGGTCCTAGATTACATAAATTTATTAGCTTGAATATGGATGGTCCTTAAATATCTAAAACTTTAAGGCAAGTTAGAAAGTCATTGACATATATTCCAGGGGAGCACAAACATGGTATAGATGGACCAATTCCTATATGCCTCATAGAAGATGAAACAATTTTGAAAAAATATGTTAGGTGGGTCGCAAAAAGTGATACACTGGTGGGGTTTTGTGGTTTGAAAGAAGAACATCAATGCCAATCACATTTCTTGGTGACAGTTGGTGAGGGAGATGCAGGCTATGAGATTATAACAAATTATTTTAAAAACAATGTTTTTGGACACTATGCACATGTTATTTTTGCAAACCCTTTACATGAAAAAATTCCTCGTTTGGTTGTGGTTGTTCATCCAACATGCAATAAATTCAATGAAAATTTTGTTTATCAACAATGGGAAAAGGTATAATTTATGTGGAAGAAACACATAGAAAACAATTTGGGACGTATTGTTGGTCATTCCTCGGATGGGGATAGCATAAGAAGACAAATTATGTTGAAGGATTATTCTTCAACATGAGGTCTTTGATATCAAATTCCTTGGGAAGGGTGGAGGCTAAATGGGTTGTACAATGGTTGCAATGTAACAGGATTGCATGACCAAGATTACATCCACTACGGCAAAAAGCTAGTGAATCCTTTGTTTAACAGTCGATGAGAATTGGTTTTAGGAAATGAGTACATAAGTTTTGGCCATGTCAGAATGGTTTATCACACTTTTAAATTCGATGATCACAAGCTTAAGTGTGAAGATATTGAGAGGATGGATCGAAAAAATTGGAGTTCCGCACAACGCATTGCTTCAAGGCATGTTCAAAGGTCTTTGAAAGAGTTGAGAAGTACACCAAGTGGAAATTTAGAGAGGACACTAGCTACAGAGACTTACCTAATGATTGTTGCTTACTACATTGACATCTTTATGTCTCATAATTTGAGCCTTTGGGAAAGAGTGCAAAATGCTTCACGAGTTCATCATTTCTTTGCATTATGGTTATGTTGGGTACAAAAACAATCTCATACTAATGTCAACATAAATTTCATCAGCAGAGAGGCATATCAAGATGTGATAATTTCTTGTCATTTTGTAGTTTTTCTAATGAGATTGTTTTGTGATAAATACTCTAACTTTCCATGTGTTTTTCACTTGACTGGGTCAGATGTATGTGAGAAATTCTTTAGAAAAGTTGGTGGGATGGTTGGAGTGGAGAGGGCCTATGATTTCACTGACTTGCTTCATGCTGTTGGAACCATTAATAGAGTTTTTAAATAAAAATCAAATTACCAAGGGCTTCATTTTAATAAATTCCATAAGAAACAAGAAAACATTTGGAATAAATTGCACTAAGAAACAATACAAAACATTGACATATTGTCGCAATATGATTCAATATCCACAGACGCTGAAATTGTAGAAGCCCTTAAGAATGGATTGAAGGATGCACAAGACATTTTATCAACTCTTGGAATGAAACCAGAAAATTACACTCAATGTTCGTGGTGGGTTAAACCATGGACAGAGGATAAATATTATTCAACACTCCAAATTGTGGATGAATTAGTTGATGATTCTCCACGGAGATGTTCCAACTCTATATTTCAATCTTCATCTTCATTGGTACACAATGAAAGTGAATTACAAATAATGGAAAGTGAATGGAGATATGAGTTCGATGAAATTTTAGATTCCACTGATGAAAATGTAAGCAAAACTATAAAACCAGTGGTGAATCTTGATGGTAAGGATATGTTCAAAGCATGTTTGGTTAGTCAGTTGAATGGAAATCCAACATTATCCAAAGATAGGTTGTCAAAAGTGAGAAGTGGGGTCTACTTTAGGCGAGATGGGAATAATCTACAAAAGGGTGTTTCAATTGGCTTTGGAATTGGATCAGATTGTGGGGTGTTGTTTGAAAACAACTCAATTCCTCCCACTGAACGTACTGTAAGAAAAGGTTTTCCTTGAAGTACAAAACAAGGTGTTTCTTGTGGAATGTGGTACATTGGAAGGGTTCAAAGAATAAGGAAGAAGGATGGTAATAGGGTGTTTGATTACCATAATGACATCGACCTTTTGGATAGATTAGAAGGCATCGAGCTTCAATTATGTTGGCATAATAGAATAAAGGGGTAGCATGTGTATAAGTATGATTTGACTGATCATGCTTTTGTACAACTTGAATCTATTATAGAAATTTCAAACTTATCATACAATGCTAAGAATGAGACATACAAATTAGAAGAAAGTGATTACAAAGTTTTTTCAGATTTTGTGAAAAAATTGAACAAGGTTAATTTTCAAAACATTCTACTTTCACTTTCCTTATGTATTTCCATATGTTGGATTATTTATAAATAGTTTTTGGTTATATTTTTGTTGATTTGTTTGTATGAATCTGATGTTAATTTTGTACTTTTTGGCTTTAGGTATAGTGAATACTTGAAATGGTGAATATTCGAGATAACTCAACCTTTTTTTGCTACCTACTTTTTGGTGTAAGTTTCTTTCACTAGCCATTTATATTTTTGTAGTTTTGTTTCATTCAAACATTAATTTGGTATTTCTTCCATAAAAAAAATGTAATTACATACCTATATAACTATATGTACCCCTTACCTCAACACATATATACATTTTAAATATAAGGGCATCCCTTACCTCAACACTTATGTTGGATGCCTTCTACTATGGTTCTTCTGAAGTTGGTCCATTTAATCACGAAAAGAAAGAAGAATTGGTTCCTTTTTTATGAATATGTTTTGAAGAAACGTATGTGGTTCTTCTCACTAATGTTAATGTTTTCCTTGAGTTTTTATATTAATGGTTCGCTTGCTAGAAAGGATATCAAGGATCTAATGGCACGAGGTTCAATCAGGATGGTTTCTGTTCACTCAAGTCAACAAATTTACACCAGAGCAATGGCTAACACATGAAGTGAATTTGATTTTGAATGTTTTTGTGGTAGTTGGATTTCCTATTTTTCAAATTGGACATATAAATCAGAGTTTGTAGCTCAAAAAATGTGCCATCGGAGTCTTTTTGCAAGTATTTATATTTTGGCCGCCTTGATATCATTTTTATTTTTATTTTTGCAAAAATACATTTATTGTTTTGGAAAAATAGGCCCTTGTAATTTCGCCTATAAAAAAGAAATGTTTTTGTAATAGAGGGGGGTTGGATATTGGATATATCGCAGGAGAGATATTGTACTTGGAGATTTTTTTTGATAATACAGAGGTAGTTGTAGTAAGAATTTTGGGATTCATGTGGTATGGCTTTATAGCATTGTATCTCCTTCGTGTTTCATTTCATCGAATGCCTTCTCAGTTCCATTTAAGATCTTATGCTTTCACTGATTTTTCTAAAGAGTTATAAACAGAATTCATAAAACAATTTATGCTCTGTTTTGTAAGGGCAATTATGTTGTGTTACTTTCTTCTTATAGAATGAGTTAATTATCTAAATTCTCATTCTAATTCTATTTCTCATCCTACACTGCAATGACAAAGCCTGAAAGCTATCAAATTTTACCTATCTTGCCCCATTATCGCTACTGTAATTCGTTTAGCTAACAACTTTATAACACTATCCTTACTAGCAACAATAGGTTTGAATTAGTGTCATTATCACTGCAAGGAAAACACCTAAACTTGAAACTGATCCAGGATTTTCAGATTGTTGAACACCATTTCCACAACTCTTTATTGAGTTGTTGAGCCTCATAGTTCTATCATAGCTCGATGCTTATTAAGCACCCACGGTCTCATCGTGGTTTGGGAAGTCCTCATTAGTCGCTTACCCTGGTAGTTCCACACCGCCTGGTTACAAATATGTTGATTTTTGAGTCCATATGTGGAGGATGCCTCACCTCCAGCACAATATATGATTGTGGGACACAATGGCTGATGTTAAGACCTCATTCAGGTGTGACCATGCTAATCGAGTAAACAATTTTAGTTGATGTCATAGGTGATATTTTGTCCAAACATGTTGGATAAATATCATACGTGAGTTCAAGTAAACAGGTCTACCTATTACATGCACAGGTCAGGTGCCACAAAATGATATGCACTTTCTTAAGTGTAATGGTCCTTGAAGAATGTATCCATTTCAAACAAGGCAATAAGCCCAGTCAAAATTGTGAACTGCCCAGTCAAAAAAGTGACTATGATGCATTAATGGTATTCAAGGCTTCAACTGACTCAAACAATAAAATTCGCTCTTGGAAAACCAGGGAACCATGCATAGGAAAATGTATTGGTGTCATCTGTCTAAACAATAGGGTTATTCAGCTTGTGCTGTACAGCCTTGACCTCACTTGTCTCATAGAATCCTTAACTGTTTTAGACCAGTTTATCGTCTTAAGCATCAAGGGGAATTCATTAAATCGCACCCTACCCGACTTATCAAAGTGGAGAAGCATTAAATTATTATTTCTCTCATAAAACCAATTCTGTGGTCCACTTCCTTCATCTGTTTCACTGTTAGATCAGCTCTAGAGATTGGATGTTTCAAACAATAATTTATCTGCTGAGATACCATTTTCTTTGAATTTTTTTAGCCATTTGCTCACTCTGAGACTGGAAACCAATCTATTTTCTGGTACTATCACAGCCTTGAACATGACTAGTCTTCAAGACTTTAATGTTTTTGGTAATCAGCTCACAGGGGCCATCCCTAGATCTTTGTCCAAGATTCCTTATTTGACATTTTAAAGGGATTTATTTCTTTGTGGCAATCCCTTGCCAAGTTGTAAGAGCATAATCAGTAATCCTACCACTCTAGGAGGCATTGTGAATTCCAACCCCATGATGCAAGATCCAAGTATTGTGACCTCAACTCCAAGTTCAAAGCTTGAGATGGCACATAGTACAAAGAAAAGCATAAAAAAATTAAGCAGGGATGTTTTTATTATCATTGTGGTTGGATATTTTGCCTTGTTATTGCTAACTTCCTATGTTTTACTTTGTTATTAATGGAGAAATTACTCTTGGAAAATGATGGATGAGAAGCATGGAAGGAGATTAGAAACACAAAATATTTCTTATTATTCAAGCCCATATCCCCAGCAATCAAGTGCTGCAAAGAGGGGTAAATTGGTTTTCTTTGAGGGAACTCGACAATTTGAGTTGGAGGATCTTCTTCGTGCTTTCACTGAAATGCTTGGGAAGGGTAGCTTTGGAATTGCATATAAATTTGTGTTGGAAGATGCTAACGTTTTTGCTGTGAAGAGGTTGAAGGATGTGCATGGTCCAGGGAGAAGAGATTTTGAACAACATATCGAACTCTTAGGAAGGCTGTGGCATTTGAATGTAGTGAGCTTAAAGGCTTATTACTATGTAAGAGATGAGAAGTTACTTGTTTATGATTATATGGCAAATGGAAGTCTATACTCCCTTCTACATGGTATGTTCATCGTGCTTCTTTTTTCCTTTTTAGTTGTATTCCCCTGTTGCCTCATTGATTATTATATGTTCTTGGTGCAAAAAAATGGAAGTTGGTTTTCATAATTGAAAATATTTCATGAAGATGGTTGTTTGTTCTTCTTTCACTGGAAAATGGGTCTGATGCCATTTTGAATATTGAATGTTATCACATGTTCAGTTTGTATTTTTATCTTTGGCCCAATATCAAGCCATCAAATGCAACTCTGATGTAATTTCAGATCATAGAACTGTGCCTGGAAATTGATCCTCTTTTACCAATTTTAGATTCATCTCTCTGTTGTGTTGTTGTAGGCAGTCGTGGTCCTGAGAGAACTCCTCTTGACTCGACAACTAGAATGGAGATAGCATTGGGTGCATCTTGTGGTTTGACCTTCATTCACCACTCATGTAAATCTCCCAAGTTGGCCCATGGGAATATTACGGGAATATGAAGTCTTCCAATGTTTTGTTTGATAAGAGTGAAAATGCTTGTATCTCATAATTTGGTCTTGTTGTGCTTATTAGTCCTGCATCTGCTGCATCAAGAGCTGCGGGATACATGGCTCCAAAATAGGCCCAGACAAGAAATATATCTCAGAAAGTAGATGTATATAGTTTTGGAGTGCTACTGCTAGAGATTATTACTGGGAAAGCCCATGTTCAGCTACATGCACCGGATGAAAGCAGAGATCTTCCCAAGTGGGTACAATTTGTTGTGACGGAAGAATGAACAGCCGGGGTATTTGATCTAGAGCTCATGAGGTACAAGAACATGAGGAGGAAATGGTGGGCATGCTTCAAATCTCAATGGTCTGTGTGTCCGTGTCCCCTGAGAAACACACAAAGATGAGTCATGTTGTGAAGATGATTTTTCATACTATGCATTTAAGACCTGAAATAGATCAAGTCAATATTCATGGTTTTTTCTTGCTCTCTGATATAAGGGATGATGACCATCTTAGTATTGGCATGAAACACAAAATCCTTTATAAATGGGTGTGAGATCAAGCAGCTTAGTGTCATATTTGTGCACATACTTAAAACCATGTTGCTGACTCCCAATGAATAGCTATTGAGGAAAGCCATAAATCATGATATCATGCCACCAACAATACATTTTGAATCCGATCAAATAGTGATAAGATAAATAAGACTTCTGCCAATTTACTGTGTAGTGTTGCATCCACTAGCTTTGAGTCTTTAAGAATCAATAACTTCATATCCATTTCGATAGGAATTGTTGCTGATTTATCATCATCAATGTCAAATATGTTTCAAATTTCAATATCTTCCTTACATACTTAGCTTGGAAAATCTAAAGACATTGGAGCTATCATTTCGAAAGCTTCATGTAGGAAGCTCACCTTTTATCACTTCCATCATTCTTGGAAGTTGGATTCACTGAAATGATGCCATCAACATATAAGATGCAATCAATATTTCATCCTTCACTTTGCTTTTGAAAATTTGACAGGTTTTCAAAACAGTTATCCTTGACTGGTCATCAATGCTTGCATACAAGGCTCTATGAGCCTGCCTCAGTCCATATGAGCTATAATGCATATACATTTCCTCTGCAAAAATTGTATTATAGAAGGCAATTTGGACATCCACTTAATAAATCTCACACCTATGCCTAGCTAATTGTATTCATCTAACAAGTGTAAAGTTTATTCAAAGTCTACACAGGCTCCCAAGTCTGATTTATATGTATCTTGGTATAATCCTCTGGAATTTCTTTTTGCAACTCTTGATTTATGTTCACTTATTCAAATGAGTTAGACTCACGTGAGTCAATAATCAAAAGAAACACTTACTGGATATACAATTGACTGTTGTAGGATAATTGACTTCCAGACTTCTTCACTAGTGGTAGGTAGTTCTTGGAACTTTGAATCCATCATCATTCTTTATGTAGATATGAATTTGGAATTTTCTTGAACTTTGGTCTGATTTGTTACTCTTTGTATTGTTGGCACTAGCTTCCTCGGCATCACCTAATGTTTGTTTGGTCATATTTTCATGTTTTAGATTTCTTTCATTTACTTCTGCGACCTTTCTTACATTATCTTTTAATAAAAACCATGGTACAACAATATAGTCTGATACTTCTTACAGATTATATTTAATGTTTATCAAAAAATTATTTGTACCTCCTCATTCAAATAGCCTATGCACCTTGGACTCTTCACATTGTCCTACAAAAATGTGTATTTTGCTTTTGTCTTCTAGCTTTTTCCTAATTTTATTTTTCCACGAGCATACAACCACATCATAAAAATGACTCTGAGACAACTTGCTTGTGATTTCCTTCCACTCCATGTGCCCTTTGGTGTAATGAGAGACTCCTGGGAGGAAATGTTTCCCAGAGGTTTTTCCCCTTTTTAGATGATGTATGGGAAGAGGGTAAATTGAGAAGAACACATCTAACAGATCACTCCAACTCCAAAATTATTGTGAGTTCCAAGGATGACAGAGCACTACACAATAGCATTGTTAATTCTCGCAATTGTAGAAACACCCACAATTTCAATGGGGGATGTGATGGAATATGAATGCAAAAATATGGTTGAATAACAGAATGCAGAAAAAGAGGTTCACCTTATTCTTAGATGATGTATGAGGAGAGGGTATTAAGATGATGGAGGAATTGGGTATACTTCAGCTAGTCGAACACTCTAATTCCAATATTATTGTGAGTTGCAGAGATCACAACAAATTGTTAAATATTAGAAACTCCAACTCCAAAGTTACTGTGAGTTCAGGGACCACACACACTATTAAATATGGTAGTTGCAGAGACATAACCAATAACAATGGGGTATTTTATAGAATAAGAAGGGAGAATTATGGTTGAATGAGAGAATATGGAGATATAGATTTTCCTAGTACTTAGATGTATGAGGAGAGACTGGTAATGGAGGAATTCGGTTTACTGTAGCTAGCAGCTCCAACTCCAAAGTCGTTGAGTGTTGAGTGTTCCGGGGATTATGTAAGACTATGAAATATGGGAGCTGCAGATAACACTGGGAAATTTGATGGAATGTTAGAATTAACAGTGGTTCGCTAATCATGTTTTTCCATATAACATTGGAAATTTTTCTGTCAATAAACGAGAAATAAGTCAAGCTTGTGGTCGATAAGAGTGGAGGGATTATGCTTACACTCAAAGTTTCAGGCAGGACCATGTCAGAGACTACTGATCCACAACTGTGGGAAATTGAAGTCTATAGGTTGTGCGATCCCTCAAAAATGGCCACAAATCATTTTCTTTTGTATGTTTTACCCAGATTTAAGCTTCCCAGGGCTACTGCAACATTGTTCTGCAATTGTCTTTTCTATGGGTAGCTGCTTCCTTTTTTTTCAGTGAAATTGTTTATTCCAAATTTGGCGTGATCCCATTGTGTATAGCAGAAGGGTTGAATTCAAGGAAGAAAAACTACAAGAATATGAGTCAGGAGGCTACAACCCAATCAATATTGCTAGCATTTACTTGGACCTTTTGGCCCAAGGCTAAGAGGTCTGCCCATAGAAAGCTATCTGCATCATTTGTAAATCTACTAAGCTTCAAAATCCTACTTTTTAATAGTTCTAACATCAGAGAATTATCCTATCGTTTTAATAAGCTGAGATCCATGCCTTTTAAGACAGTCAAATTTTAATTTTGATCTTAACACTTGAAATATCAAATATAATTTTTTTTTTTTTTGAAAATAAAGTTGAAATCTGCCATTTATCTTAGCCTTAAGTTTTATGAAGATTTGCAATATATCTCGTAGAATCTGAACCTTTCTGTATTTGCAACGTTTGCAAATTTATTATTACAAAAGTTTGGTAATGGGATGCCAAAAAGTGTCTTCCATATATGATTGGGGAATCCTGGCACATCTAAAGAAGTTATACCTAGAGATAGATGGAGAAATAGAAACACTTGATTTGAAAATCATGATTATATATAACTGATGTAAACATTTTTGAATCCTCACACATTCAAAATCTAAAGCAATATGACTATATGTCTAATCCTGGAAATTCTACCCCATGACAATGCTAGCCTGTTAAAGTTAAAAATATGTGGCATACAATGCTCCCTCCTCTTTAAAATTGAGTGCAACATTTTGAAATTTTTTAATTGTGCATCAGATATCTTTGAATGTCCTTTGTTAAAGAAGTTTACCATGGGATTCATCAAGATGGGGGCATTTTCTTTGTTGGAGATACTTTCATTAGTTTGGATGGATGAGGTACAGTCTAGTTGCTCGTAGTAGAGAAGGGTGCAATACCTTTACTTGAAAAGGAAAACATATAGTTGTTCAATGGTATTAGACAAATTAAAAAGGGTCAAGATAGCAAAGGAAAGGCTACAAGCTGAAACAATGTAGTACTACAGACGCCAAAGAATCTATAAAAGGTACTTTGGTTGGATCTTTAGTGAATTTTGGTGTAAGGAATTTTATTTTTTTTCCTGCGAATTGTCTTTTTATGTAAAATAGTAAAATGCCATGATTTTTATTGATGATCTGTATAGCAGACCATTGCTCTAAATATTTCAATACGTTATTCAAGGTAATTAATACTTCATTCTTTGTAAGCTATTGTTTTCAATTTCACTTTGGTAAGATTTAGTAGCAAAATTAGTTCAATAATCATTGTGATAATAGAGATTGAGAAAAAATACATGTTTTTTCACCTATAGTATTATTGCCACATATTGTTGTCATGATTTTTTTTTTCCTTTTCATTTTAATTCTACTCTATCACCGCTACAGGACTTGATATTTACCGCAATTGTTATTTTACCAATATTTCACCAACTAATTATTCTGCAGAAATCCTATGAAAAGAAAAAGTTTGAAACATATCTCGTAGACAGAATGCAAATACCAAAAATTGCGATTCTTTTTCTTTCTTTTTTCTTGGAAATACTCCCAAGAAAACTCTTCGGCACTTCCACTGTTCCAATGATGGTACCCACTGTACCCACTGTGAAGTGAAGTATAGACTCAGTGTGCCTGACCCATGGAGATTGTAGTGGGTTTTGCATAGCATGCTAGAATATCGGCAACAACCTGGCAACAGTAACACCAATCAATTGAACTCACTTTTGAGGCTAAAATCTGTTATTAAGCAACTCTGAGTTCTCTACATCAATAAATTATAAAAAATAAATAATTAAGGATTTCATAGTTCAATTGGAATTTGATACTATTGTATGCAGATATCTCTTTTCTACAGGATATATAGGGTCCAGCTCTGCAAATTAAGATTTAAGAACACCATATCCAATCGTTTGACCACTAGTCCATATTTCAGTACCATGTTTATCGGTGCTCTACAATGACTCGTGAGTAAAGAGAGAATTTTATTCAGCTCGCTAACCTGAGCTTCTAGAACTAGAAAAATCAAGAAAAATGATGTTCAAATGACCTCAAACAATTCACCAAGCCCTTGTTAAAAATCAAAATGTGAAATGTTGTCATATATGAAAGAAATAATTTAGTATAGTTAGTATAGTTTTAGCATTTTTCTTCATTGCATTGACTTTATAGACAAACTGTAAACTATGTTATAACGGATATGTTTATTTAAAACTATTTATTTCAAAAAGGGATAGAACTGATTAAAAATACAAGACTATGCAAGTCACAATTGTAAGTTACTTTCTTAATTTTCAACTGGGGAAGGGAAAACTAACTGCATCAGTAAGTCTAATAAAAGAAGGATAAAAATCATAGAAGTTTGTTTCATCCACCTCCACAAACCAATTTAATTTAAAAGGAGAAATTAAGGATCTTTACTTTTGGGGAGGTCAGCCTTAGCTTCTGCCTATTGTAGTGGTCATGTTGTTCTTTTGCATGACACCATATGGTTTTTGTAAAGGGAGGGTTTGTCTGATTTGTCAATTATGGTTTTTATGTCCATGTTTCTACCTTAATAGTAGTCTGGCTTTCTAGTTTTAGGTTTTTTTGGATATAGGGTGTTATGGTTTTTGGAATTGGGTCCATGAAATTAAGTTTTTTGTGTAGTATGTTCCTATATCTAAGGTTCAGGGTAAATAATTGAGATTGTTTTTGCTAAAATGGAACTGATGGGAGGTGTCGCTCAAATAGTTGTTTTGTACAGTTTAATTTCTTGATGTACATTTGGATTACGTGGTTCATGGTATGTAACTGAGATTGGTGTTGCTGAGATGGAATTGATATCATATGTCTCTTGAATACTTGTATTGTACAGTGTAATTCCTCGATTTACATTGGCCTTAAATATAGGAAAGAAATTATAGGCACTAAGTGCTCACTCCTAGATGAGGATCTAAATTGGTGAGAGTTAGTCCTGGCTATTTAGTATTATTTTAATATTACAGTACCATTTCCTATTAACGGACGACAGAATACAAGATAAGACTAGTTTTATTAATGGCAGTGGATGACAAAAAGATAGGTCAGTGGGGCTCAAAAGTACACCAGTTACAACATACTGTGGGAGTGCCCATTACTTGTCATTAGGGATAGATGTAAAAGTAAAGGGAGAAGAAGCATCCACATCTATATCAATCACTCTGGAGCTACCGATGTGCTGCTTGATAATGTCAGCTAGGGAGTGCCAATCTATAGTCTACATATTTAAATTAGTACTGGAAAGGGGTTTGACAAATCTCAGTCCTTGAGTAGGGTTTGATTCCCAACTTGAATCATAACCTAGAATGAGATTCTTGATTTTTCCCACAATGAAACTGTCTACATTAGCTAATTTGTAATTCTACTTCAATTGTTACCAACCGATATCCTTTTTGAGTTGGATGATAGGTATCACGCGTTGTTACCAAATACAAATATTTTTTATTATCTTATTTTTGAGCCCTGAGGATTGGCTTGATTGGCCTTAGAGTTAGACATTGAACTTCTCAAAAGTGGGATGTCACGAGTTCAAATCCCGTGATTCCTTTGAAGTGGTATGTCACGAGTTCAACTCTTGTGATTCCTTTGGGGTTATGCACTGTAATCAATACTGATGGTCTACCTGGTTTACCATTTATGAATAATTGGAAAGTGACATGTATTTTTTATGTATTGTTTTGCTATTGCTAGCTAATCAAAAATTAAAATTAGACATGATTAAATTGGAACAGGTTCAAAAGCAAGGGCTTCTATGGAAGTGAAAAGAACTAGTGGAAGGCTATGTGCTTGTGCATTAATGACCAAGCCTTAAAATATACAATTGTCTAGGATTTTGATATATTGAATTGTCTAGCTAGATGCAAATAAGTCTTGAGTATATCTGTGTATCATAGATAGCATGTTCTAAAGCTTATTAACAAAATAAATTTCAGTTGGTTGCTGCAAGATTTGATTCCTAAGGCAATATGGTTGAGCATGATGATTGAGCATTTAATATCGTCACAATGTCTTGACACCTTTGGTAACATAAGAGAACCTTGACTTGAAAATGGCATTTATAATAATCTTGTGGATAGATAGTAATGAGACTGTCAAGGGAAGTAATCTATAGACTGTGAACTATGTGTCAGTGGTTGACCCTATTTCATATTCATATACTAATGTTTAATGACAACATGACGGATCTTGCTTTTGTCACAATAGCCTTGACATTTGTATAGCAACAATATTCTTCGTGACATGGTGATAATGATGCCATTTTGTGAACACTATTGAAGATTCATCTTGAGGTTGTTGAGTATAGTTGTTATAGTAATTATGACTGAAGATTAATCTTTAGGTTGTTGAGTATAGTTGTTACAGTAATTATGACTACATCTCCAGTGCTTCCAAATGGGCCTTGAAATTTCTGGTATCATTTTGAAAACACATTCTTGTCTTAAGCTAGTGAGTATTGGGCTTATTAAATCTTCTCCAATCCAACCAAGATAGTGTTGTGACACCACATATCCCTCCAAATGTGAAATCCCATCTTTGAGAGATGCTTACTGAAAAACTTGGGGGTATACCTACCTAGCATGTTGATGTTGTGAAGGTTCACAAAACATAGCCACATAATACCATCCATTTTAACTTGGGGGAAATTGTCTACAATGCTTACAAAATCTTTTTGATAATCTTGAAAACAAGAAATATAGCGGTAAGAGCTCTTTAAATCACATCAACAAGCTTAAAAAACCATTAATGCTATCCACATGGGTCGTTTCCAAATGATGTCTTAATAAAATATACCATGGGGCTATCATTAAAACATTTAAATTAAAAACAACAAAGAACAATGTTTTTAGTTTTTTTTTATTAAAGCAAAGAGAGGGTCTCATAACTCTCATCCTCACCTTGCCTTTTCCTCTCTATATTACTCCCTGAAACTGTAAATTTTGTTGTTCCACCTTAATAGGACACTAGTTTGAGTACATGAGGTTGTATTTGGATTTTTGAACAAGAAGCTTTCAAGGGAAGAGGGTCTAGACTTGTGATTGAACACCTATTTGGTGCAAACATATTCATAAAGATTGATCAATTGATTTTTCATCATCATATAGATCAATTTCTTTGTAATTTTATAGACATGCACATAATCAATCATCCTAAAACATGGTTGATCTTTGTATGCCTTACACCATTAAATGCAACAAATCATAGTGGGATGTGCTTGAGTGTGGATTGAGTAATCACATTGTGGGAATACTAATATGCATCTCCTATATATATCACAAGAAGAAAGGTTAATTGTAGAATGGATGTGGGTTGATAAGAGAGGCATCATGTCATTATGTTAAGGATATAAATATAAAGGGGTATAAAAAATGTTAATGAAAAAATGGATCCCTACAATATCTAGTGAAAGTAGGGGGTTTTTAAATTGGGAAAATGAAATGGGTTAGTATTGGTAGGGGGTTAAATAAAGTGATTTTTAGAGGTATTTTCCAATATGTAGTCAAACTAAGGGTATTGTTTAGTATGCCACGAACGCACGTGCTATGTCATAGGTTAATTGAATGATGCCCCTGTGGAACTAGTTAACTTAAATACGAATAGAATAATGCATTTAGTTATGATGATTCAACTATGAGTCAATTGAGCTATAATGATCTAACTGTGAAAAATATCTTAATCATCTAACACATAGTATTGATGGAGAGTGAGTACACACTATGTCACAAGAGGGGAGTTTTTCCCAGAAGAACGTCGAACATTGTAATTATTGAAATTTTATATAGAATAAGGAAAATTAGAAACTTATATCACATATCAACCAATGAAAATATTAGAATTTAAAAAAAAAAATTTGTCTTGAAGTTTCTTTCAAAAATGCATACATATCTCAGATTATTCAGATCAATCTTCAACCCTTAATACAAAATTTTAAAATTCGAATAATTTTTCAAATAGTTCAACCAGCAAGAATAGTTTCACTAATTGGGATGATTTTGTTTACATATTCCATATTCATTTCATTATAATATATCTCTAAATTCGCGAAAAAATTATTTTTAAATCTATGTTATTAATTATTAAGCAATAAAATATTTGATATATTGGAAGACACATTATCAAAAGAGTTTATGTTAGATGAAAAATATTCGGTATACATTCAGGTTAGATGTCTACCTAAAGATTTTCATGCAAGATTAATGTGAAAGTACTTATTAGAAGCATTCTTTATACAACTACTATGTTTACTCACATAAATGTCCAATACTTTCATACCTCAATTACTTGTCATAAATAACATTTTGAGTACGATAAAACGTGTTGAAAAGATAACTAAGATGTGTTTCTTAGATATTGAGGAGGATTCTATTACATAAATATATCCATTATTCTAAATGAAAGAAATTGAAAAGGATCTAAATTTCCATACGACTAACCTTGTTACAATTTCAAATAATTGTATGAAAGGTATGGTTATGAAATTGTTGTATGAAGTTTTATTTAGAAAATGTTCTCTCAATTGAACATTCACATAAATTACAACGTATTTATGGAGGAATGCATGGACAATGTTTTTAAAAGAGTATCAACGTATTATCACGCAAACGTCAACTTTTTTTGGGAGGAATGTTAAACATGGCATCTCCCTATTTCTTATTGTGGCTTAACATGTCATTATTATGGATAATAATGAAGCATCAATGTAACAGGTATAGGGCCCATACGTTTCTAACCCAATTTCATTTGTTTTTTTGAGTTCTTTTTTATGTTTTTATTCAAACCATAAAATGTATATAGATTGTGTATAAATAAATATCTTTAAAATTTTGATCAAAAATAATTTAGGGCTTTAGAAAATAGAATTAATAAATAAAGAACCTTGGTTTCACAAACATCTTAAGTAATTCCAGAAAGAATGATATATTGATTTATGGCCCCTTCTTTGTAAACATTGTTTTAATGAGTTTGGGAGAATGTGACCATAGATATTTTTCTCATAAAAAACCTGTGGAAATGATGTTTACTTTTTAGTATTGAAACCATAAATTATACAGAAATAGACTTATTTTAATTTTCATCACGTATATTTTATGGCTTTAAAGTTACAATTAATAAATATGGAACACTTTAATTGATCTTATCAAGAATGATCTATTTATTGATTACCCTTACTTAGTATACATCATCTTAATTAGTTTGTGTAAATGTAACAAAAGAAATTATGATCGTCAAAGTATAATGAAATGGGTTTACTTTTGTTAACCATATTGTACGAATTTCTTAGATATGCGGTTCTAGCTCACCACTTCTAATCAACTCAAATTTTTACAACCATGTACCACATTAAAATATAACTAGTTTATGTCTTGGTAGAGTTGAAGCTATCACAACCTCACATACAAAATGAGAAATTATGATATCTTTAGTACACGATCTTACCTTCATCATTATTTATCACGTGTGTCCAATAAATAAGAGACTAGACAAGATTTATAGACCCTCCACCTAGGATATAGACGTTCACCATAACAAAGCAATGTATAGGGCACTAGGGAAAGACCTAGTGTATAAACATCGCAATTTAACACAAATTTATATTAATGAACCTTCAACTATTGAAAGTACAAAATGTAGGTATATATATGAAGGATATACATTCATATTTGAATAGAAACAAGGCCTACTATGTGAGAGTGAATATAACATGGGGTATGGATGCTCTGTGTTAGTGTAGTGAAACTAAGAAGAGTAAGAGGATATTCATATCAATATTTACTTTATTTCCTTAATCATCATATGTTTCTCTCAGGATTAAGTCTATTTTACATACTAAACTGGTTATTGGTATGTCTTTTATAAACATAGTTACATAGCAAACCAGCAATATTACCTCAAAACGAGAACTCTAGACCAAAAAAACTTAAAAAACATGATAAAATAACCGAAAAAAGAAAAGCGTCTTCCAGAACCCACTTTCTATTTTTAGGATCAAATTTCAACATTTTTTTAAATTATGCTAAACACCAAATTTTTTCATGAAAAAAGGATTGAGAAACACTCTCGAAACAGAAAGTGTTGATGGTGGAATAACATCGCCAATTTTTTGTGTGCCAAAAACAACTTGAAAACAAAAAGTGTTGATGCTGGAATAATATCGTCAATTTTGTGTGTGCAAGAAGCAGCCTGAAAATGAAAAGTCTTGTTGCTGGAGTAACGTCGTAATTTTTTGTGTGCAAAAATAAAATCTTTTTCTTTTCAGGGTAAATTGTCAACAATTTTTAATAATGACATTAAAGATAAATTATCATGACTCTAAAAAAACCTTTAAATTTCAACGATAAACATGACATTAAAGATAAAATATCAAAATTCTTAAATTTGCAACATTTTTTACGCATGGTATTAAATGTAATCTATTATCATATCTCTGAAAAAGCCTTGAAAATCCAAAGATGACATTCAAGGTAAAATATCAGCTTTATGAAAATAAAATTTCAACTGTTTTAAGCATAATATTAAAGATAAAATATCACTTATAAAAATAAAAATAAAAACACAAAAAAATTCAAAAGAAAATAATAAAGGAAAATTAAAAAAAAAACACAGAATTTAGAAAAAAATTAAAAATTAACCCAAAACAAAAAAACAAAAACAAATATATATATTTTTTAAGTTATAAAAAAATAATAAAAAAACACAGAATTAAAAAATGATAAAATAAAATAATTAAAATAAAAAATTTAAAATAAGTTAAAATTTAAAAATAATAATAAAAAAATAATTTAGATTTGGACATTTAAATAAAAAATTAAATTGAATTTAAAAAGCAAATAAAAATTTTAAAATAAAAAAATTTAAATTAAAAAAGAAAAGAAAATCGAAATAATAATTAATTAAAAAAATTACATATTAATCTATGAAAAATACATTTAAAACAAAAATTAACAAAAGGCTTTTTTAATTAAAAAAAATACAAATTAAAAAAAAAAAACATTTTTGAATTCAAATTAAAAAAAATAAACAAAATTAAAAATATATATATATATATATATATATTAAAAAACATATTCATTAAAAAAAATTAAAAAAATTAAAAAAATTAAATAAATAAGTAAATAAAATTAAATAAAATTAATAAAAAAATAAATACAAATCACTATTGTTGCTCATTGTAGCCACAGTGGGCGGTGGCGGTGATTCCCGGAATCGACCTCGGGCGACAATGATTCTCAAAATCGACCGACGACAATGGTGATGCCCAGAATCGACCCAGTGCAGCGGTGATTCTCGGAATTGACCCAAGGTGACGGTTATTCTCAGAATCGACCCAGCGCGGTTGTGATTCCTAGAATGGATCTACAGTGGCGGTGATTCCTAGAATCGACCTAGGGTGGCGGTGATTCCCAAAATCGACTCCCACTGTCCTGAGGCCATGGGGCTCGGTCAATGGGCGATGCAGAGCTATAAAATCTACACCACCCATCCGCTGAGTCCCATGATCCTAAAGGTAGCCGCGATGATTTTTATTTATTTTTTTCTTAATTTATATTTTTATTATTTTTTTTAAATGTATTTTTTTTAATTTTTAAATTAACATTTCATTTTTTATTTATTGTTTTAATTTTATTTATTGTTTTATTAAATTTTTTAATTATTTTATTTTTTTTAGTTATTTTTTATTTTTTTTTAAATTAATTTATATTTTTAAATTTTATTTATTTATTTTATTAATTTAATATTTATTTATTTTTTATTTTAATTTTAAAAATTTGTTTATTTTTTTAATTTAAAAATAAAATCATTCATATATATATATATATATATATATATATATATATATTCTAACCTTTCAACTTTCTACTAGCACGTGGCTTAATGTGATCCTCATCAAGCGAGCCTGTATTACATTATAATTTTGAGTTAGTTTGTTTCAATACCACTCTTGAGAAGTTACATGGAACTATTAACTCGGATTTGGCGTGATTGCAAGAGGCTGTATATGTATACAAGCGAGGTCGTTGTATAACAAGTGGGCCTGAGTTGTTATCTATTTCAGAGTCCCTCTCAGTTTAAGGTCTAGGGAAGGCAAACGTGCTTTTAATATTTCCAATTCTTATTCGGATCTTCTCTATGGCTTTAACAGTCTCTGAGCTCTTATTTTTTAATGATATACTTGTTTATGATGTATCCTCTCGTATTAAAATTCCTTATGGAATTGAAGTATATGTTAATCCTCATCATAGGGATGAATGTCTGGACAAATTTTTTTTCAGAAGCTGATGTATTGTTTATTCAATATAATACAGTTGTTTTTTTTCTTCTAAAAAAAATTATGGCTTACTAGTTGCATCTCACTATCAAGAAATCAAAGGGTATTAATATGTTTAAGCAAGAGGTACCTTTAAGATTGACAATTATCAAAATAAAATTGAGTCCATGCCAAAAAATATAGGGCACCTACTCTAAAATTATTTTTGCCTCATAGGTAGGTACCATACCCAATAGCAGCGAAATGTTGTCATCCAATTTTACCCTCAAAATGATGGAGGAGCATTAGGCTCAGAAAATTCTTTGTATTTTAATAGGCTTAGGGGTCTTGTGTTTTCAAAGAAGATTGGTTTTCTATGTATTAAATTAATATAATTATTAAGATTTTGAGTGATTTTAGTGAGAGATATTTAGAATAGGAATTAATTAATTATTGAGAGGAATTTTGTAAATGTTCTCGAATGTTGGAGAACATGAGAAAATTAGCATAGTTGATATTCCATAGGGAATGAGATATTTGAGAATTGATTGTAAATCTTAAGTTAGAATTGGTTTCATGAGTTTATGTGATTAAAGAGGATCCTTAGGGATGAAAGTGAGATTTTAGGACTTAGAGGATATTCAGGATTTTGTTGAGAAGATAGAGGATTTGAAACCAGAATTGGTTTCAGAACCATTTGTATAGATTGTAAAGCCTCAAAGGCATGGAAAAGAGAGGATTTAGATAGAAAATGATTGATTTGGAAGCCTATGTGCCAGAGAGGTGGAAAAGGCCATTTAATTAGAAAATCGGGCCTAAAAGAGAGAAGACAGAAAACAGGATGTTCTGAGATTATGTAAATATTGTTTATGAATGAAAAGAGGGTTTTCATTGTCTTCAGAATTATTTTCTGCATTCACCATAATTGAATGAAACTGATCTTTGTTTAAATGAAGCTCCATAAATGTTTTTTATTTGAATGTGGAAGATTTTGTGAGGGGTAAAATATTTAAATTCCAGCTTAATCTGTCTAATGAAATATGTAGTGGGGATTTGATATGATGAATTCCATAGTAAGGTTTGAATGGAAATTCAAATGATAAATGACCACAAATTGGATCAATGATTGATTCATAAAAGAGTTAATTAAGGTATGAATTTAAACTTTGGAGAGGTTGTATACATATCTGCGAAGGAGTCAAAGCCATAAATTCTCAAGCCACTAAAAATAACTTTGCCCTTTGAATTGAGGTCAAATACGTATTGCGTAGAAGTGTGATATCTTCATAAGTGAACTTAGATTAATGCAGAAAGGAGATTTAATTGCAGTTGATATTTAGTATAAAAGAGAAGAAATATATGTTTGTTGACATCGCATTAGTATGTTGTTTTGAACCCTCGCACTTTGGCATGGACTCATGAGTGAAAGGAATTTTGAGTCAACGGTGCAGTGGAATGGTGAAGAAATAAGGCATAGTTGTTGGATCAGTTAGATCAAGGGACGAGATTAAGGGAGATAGATGGCTAATATTAAATCACACATATTAAAGTCAAGGAGTAGACGGATTATATTAATCCACGTGCTAGTAGAAAGTGGGAAGGTTTTACGGAAGCGATAATGGTTTTTTGCACAATTTTAGAGTGGAAAGTGGTAAATATTGAGGATGTGTGATAGTGGTCTAGTGATGACACGTCTCACTTAAAAACCACCCATTTTGCACAACTTTCAAATCATTAAACAGTGCATGAATTGAAATGTGATATTGATGAAAACCGTCAGATCATGGAGTGTGAAGACCTACGGTGGATATTTAAAGTGCAAGTTATGCATCGCATACTTTGGAAAAGTTAAATATTGTGATAGTTTGGGCGCGATATCCGTCGGATGGAGGGTATAGTGTGTAGAATGGTGGATATGGATACATACAGATCGAAGGACAAGATACGTTGACAAGAGTGTCGGACCCAACATATACATGTGGGCACTTTGATTTTTAAACAAAATAAGAAATCATAGGTGCATATTTCATTAAACGGTATCTTATATGGTTTAAAACCCATAGTTGTGATAAAGGAATTAATTTTTGGTAGTGGTTCACACTTAAAGTGTTTTAAGACACATGCATTGACTAGTAATCATATGCATATTATGTTGATATGCATATTGTGGGTAAACACAGTTTTAAGCCGAGTCAAAGTGGTATCAGAGATGGAAAAATCTCTTTTCAGGGTTCAATTTTTTGTTTTTGTTATTAAATTAGCATTGTAAATAATGCATGTGTGATGGAGAAAGTAAAAGGAGATCAGATTTGAATGTGATAGATTGCAGCACGTAGAGATATAGTGCAGATGAATGGTGAAACAATATCACAAAGAGATCTTGAAAGTGAGATGGTAAGTGTTATTTTAACTCTGGTTTGAAGATTATGTTTTCAAAAATCAGATTGTAGATATTTGACGAAAATATCAGCAAAAGAGGATCATAGTATTAAGAATAGTGATGAAGGAAGCTGGTAATAGTCTCTGAGTGAAAGAAAAGTGTGGAACAGAACCTGGAAGAGTTCCAACTGAGGTTGGAAAAAAAGGACAGTTGTGTTCTTAAGAGGTTCAGATGAGTTGAAGCCTAGAAGGAGCAGAGAAACTCTCAAGGAGGTTCTAGAGACAGAGAACCATACTTGCTGAAAGTCCCAAGTCCACAGGAAAAAATGCTGAGGTAAGTGGCAACAGGAAGGACTTGTTGTTGCAGAGGCTTAAACAGATCATAGTGAAAGAGTGAGTGATGCACTCATAGAAATGGAAAGAAGAGGATGATTACTGATAGTCATAGTATGGTTTCTGAATAAGACCACAACAAATTAAAGGAGTGGAAAGTTGACGCGAGATTGCAGCAGTGAGACTGTAGGAAGAAATTTTGAAAGTTCTTAGAAATTATAGAAGAACCTTATTCCAGCTAAGGCTTGGAATATAAAGGGGAAATGGTGTCTTTAAATGAAGTGAGTGCAGTAACCAGAGAAGAGAGAAAGTTTGCTCAATACAAGTTCTGAGAAGGAGAGGATTTGAAGACCAGGAAAAGGAAAAGCTTGGTGAGAAGATCAATTTGGTAGAAGGTTGATTGGTTGAAGGTGTACGAGCTCACATAGAAGAGAAGATGACTGTGGAAATTCATGTGAAAGGTTCAAAAGAAATATACAAGATGAATAATAAGGGTGTTAAAGAAATCTACAAGAACGAGATGAGTCAAGAGGAGCGTGACAAAGAGATTGCTGAGATAAGAGAACAATTTAATAAATTAAATATGTCTATAGAAGAAAACAAAAGACATGGTTGGACCATGAAGAATAAAGTAAAGTTGTCTAAATTACAGAGAAAGCTACAACAGAGTCAAGTGAAGTGGTTAGAGGAAAAACATAGAGAAGCAGAGTCAAAAATGGAATTTTTCATTTGTAGACTAGAACAGGGTGAAATTATGGGTGAAGATGAAAGATCTTATGATTTATTGTATGAATTCAAGACAGTAAGAAGTTTACCTTATTGAAAAATAAATTATTGATGATTTCCTAAACTATTGGGCAAGTTCAGATCAGCAGGAAAATGTAAAGCCTTGTATTTTTGTAACTAGTTATTTTGATGTGATTACAGGTTTCGTAGAGAATGAGCAATATTTTGAAGTTTTAAGAAGTGTGGAAGAATATCTTTAAAAAGATAAATACTCTGAAGTAGAGAGTAATGATGAAGAGTGTCTCTTGAATGAGAAAAGAAGTGATTTATTACAGCAGAGAGAACTTAGTAATTCATGTGAAGCTGTTACAACACAGGAATAATTTCATGTGAAAGGAGATTAGATTCAGTCTGAAGAGATGATATGTGAAGAAAAATTTGAGACTATTGAGCCTTGTAATTTTCAAACTGAAAATTTGTGTCAAAACGCAGAAATTGTAAGTGATGATGAAGTACTTAAGAAATTTCAAAAAGAAATTGCATTGCTGGAATATTTGTTGGAAAACTCAAAGTATGATAGAGGGATTGCAGAAGATAGAGTTCACTACAATGGATAAGAACATACATACATCATGGAAGCATATGATGTGGAAGAGAGACTTGTTGACAATCTTTAGATTCCTTTAGAAGATTCTTTAGGGAGAATAAATCAACATACTGATGTGCTAATAGAGGAGGAAAAATCAAAGCAGCATACTGAAATGTTGGCATAAGAGGCAATAGGGCCTTATGTTTTAAATTTTAATAATTTTCTTTTGAATGAAGGTTTTGTTGCAAATGCTGGAGAAACTTTGGCACAGATGAAAAACCAAATAAAGAAAGAGGAAGAATCTATGGAAGTACTTAATCCATGGAACAAAGAAATTAGATTGTTGGAAAATATGTTGAAGAATCAGGATTCAATAGAAGAAGAAAAATCTCAATTTAAATATTGGGAAATGCAGAACGTGAAGATCCAAGAGTTAGAGGACAACATCAACAAACTAAAGCAAAGAGAAGGAGATAGAAAAAAATGGCATACTATGTGTCAGTCCAAGAAATTATTGAAGAGAGAAGGCAAAGAAATTGTCATAAGTGACAATGAGGAAGAAGTTACCATTTGCAATAAACAAGAGGGTAAGGATGAAAGGGTGGCAGTAAGAATAAAATTTCAGCAATCAAGAGGTGAAAGTAATCAGCAGACAAAAGATATATTGGATAGAGAAATTGAATAGATAAGAAATATAATGATGAAAGTATCTCAGATGAAGATAGCAGTTAGAAATCAAAGAAGTAGCAACAAGAGAAAGACAGTAGCAGACTATAAAAGCATAGCTAGTGCAACAAAGCAACATAAAGTGTGGATACGTGGAGAAAACCAACAAACAAAAGCAACAACAAAAGATAAGTTACAGAACAAGGTATGGGATCCAGGAAGACAAATATAAGAAGCACATGATCAGGAGATCATGATTATTTTTAATCTTGGGAGTCCGATGTAAGAGCATTAGGCTCAGAAAATTTGTTGTATTTTAATAGGTTTAGGGGTCTTTTGTTTTCAAAGAATATTGGTTTTCTATGTATTAAATTAATGTAATTATTAATATTTTGAGTGATTTTAGTGAGAGATATTTAGAATAGGAAATGATTAATTATTGAGAGGAATTTTGCAAATGTTCTTGAATGTTGGAGAACATGAGAGAATTAGGATAGTTGAGATTCCATAAGGAATGAGAGATTTGAGAATTAATTGTAAATCTTAAGTTAGAATTAGTTTCATGAGTTTATGGGATTAAAGAGGATCCTTAGGGATGAAAGTGAGATTTTAGAACTTAGAGGATATTCATGATTTTGTTGAGAAGATAGAGGATCTGAAACTAGAATTGGTTTTAGAACCATTTCTATAAATTGTGAAGCCTCAAAGGCATGGAAAAGAGAGGATTTATATAAAAAAAAGTTTGATTTGGAAGCCTACGGGCCACAGAGGTGGAAAAGGCCATTTAATTAGAAAATCAAGCCTAAAAGAGAGAAGACAGAACATGAGATGTTATGAGATTATGTAAATATTGTTTATGAATGAAAATAGGGATTTCATTGTGTTCAGAATTGATTTCTGTGTTGACCATAATTGAATGAAACTGATCTCTATTTAAATGAAGCTCTATGCATAATTGTTATTTGAATGTGGAAGCTTTTGTGAGGGACACAATTTTTAAATTTGGGCTTAATCTGTGTGATAAAATCTGTACTGGGGGTTTGATATGATGAATTTCATAGTAAGGTTTAAATGGAAATTCGAATCATCATTGATCACAAATTGGATCAATGATTGGTTCACACAAGAGTTAATTAAGGTGTGAATTTAAACCGTGGAGAGGCTACATACATATTTGTGAAGGAGTCACAGCTGTAAATTATCAAGCCACTAAAAAGAACTTGGCCCTTCGAATTGATGTGAAATATGTATTGCGTAGAAGTGTGATATTTGCATAAGTGAACTTAGATTAATGAAAAAAGGAGATTTAATTGCAATTGATATTTAGTATAACATAGAAGAAATCTCTGTTTGTTGACATCACATTGGTACTTTGTTTTGAAACCCTGTACTTTGGCATGGAACCACGAGTGAATGGGACTTTGAGTCAATGGTGCAGTGGAATGGAGAAGAAATAAGGCATAGCAGTTGGATCACTGAGATCAACGGATGAGATTAAGGGAGATAGACGGCTAATATTAAATCATACAGATTAAAGTCATGGAGCGGACGAATCAGATTAAGCCACGTGCTAGTAGAAAGTGGAAAGGTTTTATGGAAGCGGTAATGGTTTTTCGTACAGCTTTAGAGCGGTAAGTGGTAAATATTGAGGAGGTGCGATAGTGGTCTTCTGATGGCACATCACACTTAAATACCACCCATTTCTCACAACTTTCAAATCATTAAACATTACGTGAATTGAAATGTGATATTGATGACAACCGTCAGATCATGGAGTGTGAAGACCTACTGCAGAGATTTAAAGTACAAGTTATGCATCGCATACTTTGGAAAAGTTAAGTATCGTGCTAGTTTGGGTGCGATATCTGTCGGATGGAGGGTATAGTTTGTGGAATGATGGCGATGGATACATATAGATCGGAGGACAAGATATGATGACAACATCGTGGGACCCAACATATACATGTTGGCTCTTTTATTTTTCAACAAAATAAGCAAGCATAGGTGTGTATTTCATTAAATGGTATTTTATATGGTTTAAAACCCATAGTTGTGATAAAGGAATTAATTCTGTGTAGTGGTTCACACTTAAAGTTTTTTGAGATGCATGCTTTGACCAGTAATCATATGAATATTATGTTGATATGCATATTGTGGGTAAACTCAATTTTAGGTTGCATCAGAAAAAATGAGATATCTTCAAATATTTCACTTAACTTGGAACCTTACGTCATGATTGTGGGTCTTCTTTTAACTATTAAAACTTGTCTTCCTCATTCTATTTTATATTTTAGAGCTAATATCTACTTTATTCAAAGCATAAGTTATAATCACAGTCCCCTATACCATTTTTAACATAATAATAACATAAAACAAGATCATGTCCAAATTACATGATCTAAAAGTTACATTAAATATAAATTTAAAATATCCAAGATAATAAAAAGTACTAACCTTAATTAAACCATAATAGCATCAATTTAAAAACATTAATATATAAACATACAAAAAATTAATTCGATAATATTATTATGTGATGTTATCATATAATCATATTATCATTATAAATATAATCATGCGTGTTATATATATATATATATATATATATATATATATATATATATAACATTCATTTGAAGATAATAATGGAAACCATTGAAAATGGTTGGAAATCATATTAATGAATATGATAAATAAAAAATTACATAATTGTAAGATAAAGAGGAAACATAAATAAAGTTTGTATTTTGCACCATAAAGTTTTTATTTTAATTATTAAAATCAAATCATTATTTAAGTGGCATTTGAAAATATCACAATGAGTAACATTTATTACAAATATGTTTAAAAAGAAATTCAAGTATGACTTAATTAAGGGAAGCCACGTGTTTTTGTTGTGATCATATTATACCATGCACGGAGATTAAAATTGATTCACATTAAACTTGAGATTATTGGGAGACATTCATCACATGGAACTTCATACTCTTCCTAAATTAGGCTAACATATCATATTTATATTTCTTTTGTTTTGTTTGTTAGGTTTTCTAAATTCTAATATTAATGGATATTTATCATTTTGGTGAGAAATTGTGACTTAAGAGTGTTTAAGTCATCAAAACATCCATAGATCTATGGATAATACCGAGTTTGATTCACACTATTTTTTAAAATGGTTATATTTTTTATTATGAAATTTTAAACAAGTGACTTTCACATTACAAAGCTCCATAACAATACACCCCATAACTGTATATTCTACATCTCATAAGCACATATCATACTTAAATTTGACTAACCTTCGCCTAATATCAAAATTTAAACGCATATCTATCTCCTCCCTACTTTACACTCTTTTAATTTTATTTTTCATTAAAATTTACAAAACAAATTTTATAAAAATTATACCTGAAATAAGATCATATTATATATATTTCAGATCATATTATATATATAGATGAAATTAAGAGATAATTTTCATATAAAACAAAAATTCACAATTTTTGTGCTGTTAAAACGAGTTTTTTCTCTTCAAAACCAAAAATAACCCAATTATATTTCGTATTATGAGAGGCATATAAAATATACATTTTTAAGCTCAAATGACATTTTCTTTCCATTAATTTTACAACTACAAATCTATAAGGGAAAATATTAATGTTGCATGTTCATAGTTAGAATGAAAATGTGAGTCTCCACATTACAAAATTCATGTAATCTAGGACATAGATATCTTATTGAATGTGCAGGTTATTCGATGAAAATCAAGTTTATAGCTACAAATCTATAAGGAAAAATGTTAATGTTGCAGGTTCATAGTTAGAATGAAAATGTGAATTTCAACATTACAAAATTCATGTAATCTAGGACATAGATATCTTATTGAATGTGCAGGTAATTCGATGAAAATCAATTACAGGAAATAATAATTTCAAATTGCATGACGAGCGAAATATGATACCTACTAAAGTGAGTTTTGGAAATAATCATTGTGACTGAGTGAAATACTTAAAGATATAAAACTAAATTACTTTGAATACTTTTAGCTCAAGATTCAAATAAATGGATGTAATGAGATAAATTTACTTTACTTGTTTTTAAAATAAATATGACTCCTATGGAACTTATTGCCACTTTTACATGATCCAGGAAGGGTGATTGGAGATTACTTTAATTTCCCAGGAAAAAATACGTTGGAATAAAAATATAGCAGGAAAATAATATGAAAATTGAGGACATCAGATATAAAACCATATTTATATAAGTTACCAAATAAATAAAAACAAATTTTAAATTGTAACTAATATTGTGATTTTAATTGAGTAAGTTTATGGAAGTTAAAACATTGTATTGTTTAAAGACTAATTATATAGCGAGAAAGTTATTGCAAGACTTCAATGAAGTAAAAAGGGCTAAAAGAATCAAAAGAAAAGGAATTTTATTCAAATAAAGGAGATGACACAAATGAGAGCTCGCTGCAACAAATTTGTAGTGAACTAAATTGAATATCAACTCATAAATTTGTCTTCTACACAGTAGATAAAAGCTAAATTTTCGTTTTGCAAATGTAAATAATTTTCTCAGGTAAATTGAAAACTTATTTATTTTTCAATGAAATTATATAACTTTGTAAAATATAACAATTTAGTTATTGAAATGTTTATTCATATATCATTTTCATATATTATTTTATTCTTGACAATTTTAACCAATGATTAAATTATTGGAATGCTTAATATATATGCATCTTTCTATGATAGTGAATGCTAAGATTATCCATTTGGATATCCTTCATAACCTTTCTCATATTTTTTTTCATAGATTCATCTATTTGATATTATTTGATTAGTATGGAAAAATTTCAGTGTTTATTATCTTGTTTTAGTTATTAAATGTTCACATTTGATCTTACATAGGATAATCTATTGGAAATGAGACTAATAGTGAGAAGGGTGGGGGATGCACCAATATTTATTGTGATTCTGTAACTTTTAATTCTTTCTACCAAAACATTGAATGATTAGTGATACAACATAAAAACAAAATTAATATAATGTAGAATCATTATAGAAACAAAGTAAACAAACAATTAATAATCAACCATAAACCATACACATAAGGGGACATAATTGTTATGGTGGAAAACCCTTTGCCAGGAAAAATCCCACCCACTATTGTTGTTGCTCAAATATTATATTAAGTATTGAACAAATTTTTGCATGGAAGAGATAGAACCCACTACCTAGAATAATCGACTATTATGATAGTATGCTAGCAACAAAAAATAGAACTACTCTTATCTCATGATTCTACAAACACCTATTCTGTGGAAGCCACAACAACTAATGAGCCTTGTCCAATTCTACTGGTTTCTGGAGAAGCTGCTTCCCATATTAATATGCCTACTATAATGCCCCACCTTATCTACACACTACCTGTTATGAAGCCTCAATGCTTTCACTAGCTCCATGCAAACCACCTTTCATGCATTTTAAAGTTGGGCTCTCAAATCTACTCAACATGAGAAACCCAACAACCTCTCAATCTGATTTGAAAATGATAAGTTGATAAAAAAAAAATAATCAACACAACTACATATATTACATCATGATAGAAAAAACATCGTAGCACCATTCACTCCAAAAACATCCTCCCACACCATCAATTTGCTAGGTTAAAACCCTCACACAAGTTTATGAAAAAATATCCTAAAAAATTATTGAATTCTATACAATAGGAAAATATCATGGTTATGTCAATACCCATGACACCTATACTATGGTAATATCTAAACCATTACCATGGTAAAATACCATGGTTATCCCAATAACTAGGAAACTTATACCATGGTAATATCTAAACCAATACTATAGGAAAATACTATGGTTATCCCAATAGATATGACACTTGTACCATGGTAATATCCAAACCAAAAAAGACCCTTTGGCACTAATGGAAACCCTAGCTAAGCCATCCAATTAATACTAACCAGGCTGACCTCTGAAAATTGATCCTCATAGACACTTCCCCTTTCACACCAATGGGAAATGGCTAAATGCATTAATGGTAGTGACACTTGATTAATTAATAGCTCCCCCTAAACAATAATAGAATCTGACCATAATACATTTCCAAGAAAGAAGAATTATTTCTCTTCTATGAGTGCATGAAAATAGGTAATAGAAAAGAAAAATCACTCTCTCCTGAAACAAAAAAAATAAAGCAAATTTGATCACCAACATAGAGCATTAGCAAACCATATGCATCAGAAATAACATAGTGTCGGTAGCAGCACTCTCTCGCTAAAATCAATGAGCAGCAACAATATCATAGGTACCAAGAGCACCAACATCACTTAACTCAACAGAAACAAATAAATATAGCATGAGAATCAAGAATAGTATAACATGAACAATAGTACTCTCTCCATCAACATCACCAAAAATATACCATACCCATCAACAACATCGATAAAACATGAGAAGCATAAAACTCTACCATATTCTCCTCATCAAATCATGGTAACAACATGTAAATGATGAAAAAATAAAAACAACAATATAACCATCCATATCCATCAAATAACAACACCTGAATCGCAGCAACCATATAACAAACAAGATCCATCTAACCGACCACACTAGCAACAATCATATCCATCAAGCATATCTCCTCAAATAACAACATAGTATCCACTAATCAGCAAGTACATGATATACATTCTCCCCCTAAGCATCATCCTCATCATACAATGAAAGCCTCTCTCTACACTTCATGGACTAGAAGTCTGACTTTTGCCCAAAGACTTAACTAATGTAGTACAAGGTTGTGCAATGAACATGAGTCTTCTTATCACCAACAATGGAAAATATGGACCCAAAAACTTGAACACATGATTATAGGGCTTCATAAGTATAATACATGGCCATTGTGAAAGTACATTTTCTTGCTTTCTTTCTCCTCTTGGCGCTCCTCTCTCTGAAACTAATTCCAAATGAAAACTGAGAAAATGCTATTAATTTATGCTCGTAAGACTTTTTATTATTAAGGCCTCTATTTTCTTCATTTCCCTTTATTTTGCTTCAGTTTCCCTCTCATGCAAACGTGTGGCCTTTCATTTCCCTTTTCTCCTATTTTGTCTTTTTCATAAATAAATTTCAATTAACTTCTCTTTTCCTTTTCCAGATTCCTTAGACATAGAAAAACTGAAAATTATTCCCACGATAGTTATTTTACCAACATCCAACTTGGAATATGTGGCCCATTAATTTGGTCTTATTTTTTCATTATTAACTTTATTAAATTAACATTTAACCTAGTGATGTTACCACCACACCCTCTGAACTGAATATTTTGGGATATAATTGAATGGAGGTAGTGTTGTGCATGTGGTTGGAGGCCTATAATCGCAACCTAGCATTGTCATCATGCAGTTGTGGGATTAGGATAGTGAAAAAGAGCCGCATATTAGGGTTTGGCCACTTTTGGTGGTCCTCTTTCTCCTAAGTGTTCTGTAGCCCTAACGGATGTTCTGAGTTATGATTTTTTCATCCATACTTCCATAACTAGATCATGGAGGTTGGGTCATGCCATATAACTCTTTGTCTCATATTTACACTGGTAGGATAGTGAAATTGGCTAAATGTGGGAGGTATTGGTTACAAAGACCAAATATTATGCATGTTTTTGTTGTTGTTACATTATATTAATCAATCCCCATTTAAATTCATCTCCTAGCATCTAAAGGAATTCTTAGATATTTGACAGCTCCAATGGGTTATGGATTATGATATCCTCGAGGTAGCAAAATCTCATTAACAACATATACATATTTGTATTGGGAAAAAAATGTAGATGATAGGAATAACACAAGTTCAGGCGCTTTCTTTCTTGTAGAATTCCTAGTGGCTTGCCTCAGAAAGCAACAAACATCTATATATTTTTCTATTGTTGAGGTAGATTACATTGCAACATCATCTAATTGTGTTTTGATTTTGTAGTTGAATATAACATATATGATATGACGGTAACATATACATATCCTTATCATGTTATTTTTGAAAAAATAAGTGTTACCGACATATCTAAGGATCAAGTTCTGTATGCAAAGACTGAGTATTTTCCCATAAAGTACCAATTTCTTATAGGACACGTTGCACATTAGGTTTTGAAACTGGAGTATATTCCCACAAAAGAATAGCTTTTTAATATCTTAAAAAAACCCCTAAGGCCATAAATCTTGATTATTTAAGGAAAATGTTAGTATTCACATGGCCAATAGACTCCAAAAGGTTTGGAAAGTTACATAATATAATTCTGAGCAATGAAAAAAATGAAGGAAGGAATTAGTCAAATGACACAAGTCCCTATAACTTCCTCCCATAGAAATAGGATGTGAATGAATATATATGTGGAAATATGTGATTAAATTATGAGAATGATTTGGCAGGCAGTTTGCTAGACAACTAAATAGGGTGACATGGGGGCATCACTGAATTAACCTACGATATATCAATGGTTTTCAAGGAATATTAAAAAACACCAATAATTTGAATACATATTGGAAAATACTTCTAGAAAGCACATTATTTAACCCCCTACCAATACAAACCCAATACACATTCCCAATATAAATAACCTCTACTTTCACCAGATATTATATGTATCCTTTTTCCTAGTAACATTTTTTATACCCCTTTATATTTTTTCATTAATTTTGAGCTCCATTTTTTATTCCTAACAATACAAAAAAAAATCACCCCCTATTATATGTTGAATATATTATGTCATTTTTTCCTCAATATATATTCACCAATATGATCACATTTAGTAAGGTATTTTTCCCCCAGTGAATCCCTCGTGTAGGTGACAAAACACACATGGGTTTAAAATTTTTGGGTGCCCAAGTGGCATAGATATGATTGAAATGTGGCACCACCCTTCAAATGACACTTGAAATAGTGAGGATTTGGTATGACACATCAACATGCCTTGTCTAATTCAGGTTGAATAGCATGTAGAGGTTGGTGTGTTCGTGCAGTAGAGTACTGGCACAACATATAGGGTGCAAGAGACGAGAAACTTCCAATAATTTGATGGAAAATTTGACATGATGTTGCATCAAATTTCAAGACATGGGGTGTTGGCCCAATAGGTGCAACACTAGACAAAAATCGTGAGATAAAAAAAATATTTCAATAGAATGGTGGAGAATGGCATTAGATGGAAATTTCATGAGGAAAACAATTTTTTATTTACAAAGGAATTCATTTCAAAACACATAATTTGGGACCCCATTTCATACTAATACGAGTAGATGATAGATGGTGATGATGAAATAAGAAAGACATTATATCCCAGTGATAAGGTAACATGTGGTAGATAAGTAGAAGTGACATGGATAAGAGGTGGAATTTCTGTTACAAACAAGGACTATACGAATAGCAGGGTGAATCAGTATTATGAGAACTTTAAAATTTTCTTTCACAAAGTAAATAAAATCAAAAATCTTTGGAAAGCATTCATATAAGAATCATAAGAGTCAACATAATTACAACATATTAAACACATATATTCCTCAATCATTTCTTCAATGACTTTCACAAAGGAAAGATTCAACATATTTTATTAGTTACCGCTAAAAGGAGCTACTACCCCTTATTTATCAGTTGCTACTAAAAGGAGTTCCTACCCCTGATTGTTTATCAACTCCTACTAGAAGGAGATACAACCCATGGATTGCAATCTACCAATTTTTTGATGTCCTCAATTCATTTTTCATTCCATTTTCAATCTCAAATCACGAAGGCCACATCCTTTCATAAAAAAATTAAATTATATCCTCAACAACACATCGTGATCACTACAAAATCACCTCTAGCATTTTATAATATCTACTGAGTTCACCATTACCCACCAACAAAACCAAAAAAATAAAAAAAATTCATGGAAATTAAATTATTCTTATAACTAATTAGAGCTAATTTTATTAGGTTTAGAACATTAGTTAAGTTCAACGATTATTATTTCACTTCATAGATGTTTTGATCTCATTATGTCCATGTTTTTCACTTTCCATATGTATTCTTTATTTTTTCAACTAGTATTCTATCCCTACACTCCTCTCTCTATGGCATAATCTAAGTTAAACTACCCTTTTTTTAAAATTTGGAATACTATAGGATTTAGTGGAGAGCTCTGCCAATTTTTTGTGAAGCACAAGATATGACATAAAACTGAAAATTTTTCCAACCCATTCATGTTTGGACTTTTTTATAGCCCCATAGGAATTAACCCATTTTTATAGACTCAATATTGTAGATCAGGTTTATTCGTCGATGGATTATACACATAACCCCCCCCCCCCCACCCAATGCAATTTTTACGCATAAAAGGGACCAACGTTAATACACATGAAACTGTCAAATATATCTAGTGGTTGCGTTGTTTTCTCTATATCCCCGAGGGCTTAACGTCAAAAACAAACCTTTGTTTCCTCAATCTATATTCCCACACTCAACCAAGTCCTATAGCTTCACCTTTCGCTCTAGAATTTTATTCCTCGTGAATAACAAAATGATGCACCTTTTTTTCATCTAAGATCTATTTGTTGTAATTATGTGTCTGAGTTGGGCCATGCACTTACGATTCACTAAATTTTCTAGGTTACATGCCGGTGACACTTGGATAATGCCATGTCCCATAGCTACATTATCCCATAAATAAATCATGCAACTTGCTTTGAAATCGTTTAGGTTCCTGATATTCCAAGGTCATGCATGACATGTCCTGTGCGGCCTTCAAATTTACACCCAACCAATAGCAAAACCATCAGGGTTATTTCAATCCCACCATGTTTTTCACTCAGTAAGTGGCTCCATGTGTGATCTATTTTCAGCCTAATTTTCCATAAAAAGTATTCTAGAAATGCGTACCACATGTCATGTTCTTATTGGTGTTGGACATTGGGTTCAATTCTCCCCATGTGCTTCACGACATGGACTAACCGCCTCTCATGGATCCTAACTCTCGCGATTGTAGCGGAGATTAATGCCTGCAGGTTTTGGTTTAACGACAATCGTGAGTCCAACAATTGGAATCAGAGCAACAGGTCTCGAGTTCGAAACTCACACGGCTTCCGTTGGGGGGATATTGTTGGACATTGGGTTCAACACTCCCGATGTGCTTCGTGACATGGAATAACCACCTCTCATGGATCCTAACTCTCGCAATTGTAGCATAGACTAATGCCTGCGGGTTTTGGTCTAACAACAATCGTGAGTCCAACAACTGGTCTATGTCATGGTAACATCATCCAGCCATCACGGCTACCACCTATGATGCACATCACCTTTGTAATCTAATTAGATACATCCATGTATCTTCTGGTGATTGTTGCAGATGCCATTAGTGGTACAAAGGCAAATAGTCCAGGCCTATTTGTTTCCATAAAATTTCTTGTTAAGATTTTATAGGGATGGGATGGGAATTTTTTTGTCACATGATAGTTATATTTCCATTTCCCTAGAACCATCTCCCTTGAAATTTTCAACAATTCTCCATTTTAATCTTTCGGGGAAGAACCTATAGGATGATGTGGGTTATTGGGTCCACGAATAGGTAAGCTTTCACCTATCAACATTGCATACTAAAATTATTGGCTTGAGATGTTAGGTGGGGTCTCCCTACTATTTTGAACTCTGCCAAACACCACTCTCGTACACTTCACTTTTCTCATCCACATACTCTTTCTGCCCTTGTCCCTAAAACTTTCACTCATAGTCTCCCTTGAATATCGCTAGGGAGAATCTATCTGGGTGACCAGTCCTTAGTGGGGCCCTCCACTCACTTATAGCTAATGTGGATTATTTTTGGGTTTTTTTTTGACCATGCAACCCATTGTTAGATTTCTATTGGTCCACGTGTGTGCCTATGGGGCCATCACATATATGCTGACAGTAGTGTGGGGACCTTGTCCTAAAAACAAAAAACAATTTTCTTTTACCTGAGTAAATTTGATTGTCCATATATTTCAACCCGGGTGGATCTTTTTAGAATTCAATATACTATTTGAAATATCCTTCCAAGATCTATCCATCTATGTGGTTTCAAAGTTCATATGATTTGATCTTCTGAATAAAAAATGACTAAAAATTCTTTGTTTAACGAATCTACTTGAAACCAGTCCTTTGACATCAATCCCAACATCTTTTCAACATTCTCCCCCTTTGGCATTGATGTCAACACCAAAAACAAAATCATAAAAGAAAAGTATAATTCTCTTACGTATCATAATTCTCCATGTTTGTGTACTCCTCCCCCATTGAAATCAATGGAAAATAAAATAATATGATATCCCTACAACCTATCTCCCTATATATTTCTGATCTTATGGACTAGGAAACTCATTTTTTAAAATTAGAATGCTTGCTATATTTGATTCTTCCTTTTTTGGAAGATATAGAGGAGGCATGTATGAGGAACTAGTTCCAACCTTTTCCTTATGTAATCAAATTTATCTCTTGGAAGAGGTTTGGTGGATATATCATCAAGTTATATTTTTTTAGTTACATACTCCAACCTAAGAATATTATTTTTAACTTTCTCTCTTAGGAAATGGTATTTCATTGGAATGCCATTTTTCTTGGAGTGAAGAATAGGGTCCTTGGACATGTTGATGGCACTTATACTATCACAGATGATTGGTATTGGTTTATAATAGATCACTTGCATATATTCTAAAGGTTTCTTCATCCATAATAGTTGAGTGCAAAAATAAGTTATTTCTATATATTTTGCATTCACAGTAGAGAGAGAAATTGAATATTTTTTCTTACTCAACCATGAGACAAGACATTCTCAAAGAGAGAAACCACCACCACTAGTGATTCTTCGATAATATAAATCACCTACCTAATTAACATCAATAAAATTAGTTATTTAAAATATTTACCTTTGGGATGTCAAAGTGCATTGTCCACTGTCCCTTAGATATATGATAATCCTCTTTGCTACTAGGAGATGAATTTGTCTAGAGGCTACTTTAAATCTTCTTACAACATCAACTGCTTGCATGATTTTTCGTTTATAGGTTCTCAAGTATAAGAGGCTACAAATAATAGATCTATATCATTTATGATCCACCTTTGGTGATTCATCAATATTTTTGAGTTTTCAACCTATAAACATTAGAGTGCTTACGAAAGAACATTATTCCATACCAAATTTCTTCAAAACTTCCTTGAGGGACTTACTTTATGAGATAAAATTTTCTTTTTCATATTTTCCAATCTACAAACCATGGAAAATAAAAAAGTTCTCTAAGCATAGGAATCTTTAATTCAAACTTCATACTAGTTATAATATGACAAGTTAAATGATTTGAATGAGTAGGAAATATAATATAATCAACATAGAGAAACACCACTATAACGTTTCCATCATTATATTTCACATACAAGTTACTATCATCATGGCCTCTTTTAAAAGAACATGTTATCAAATGGTTATCCATATTGGAGGAAAAACTCCTTGGGGATTTCTGAAGACTACATAAGGAAATTTTGAACCTGCAACAATAATTAGGTTTGTTTAACAATAAAAAACCATTAGGATACTCAATGTAGACTTCTTCTTGCAATTATCCATTAAAAATGGTATATTTGGCATCAATCTAATATACCTTAAACCTCTCAAAACTAGAAAATTTGAAAATCATGTGAACTGCTTCTAATCGAGCATAAAAAGTATCATAAAAAAAAAAAACCTTCAATTTTGCATAACGTTTGCAAACTAGAATTAAATTTTTTCTTACCAATATGATCAAGCTCTTCATTAATGTACTTTAACCAATTTTCATCTTGGTTGGCCCAAAAAAAATCCTTTTCTTCCATCATAGATAAAAAATCTACATGCACTTGAGTAGAGGGATTTAACAATCTTCTTCTTGTCTATAACCGAAATTCAAGTCACAAACAATTTCGTAAACTCCGTGGTGTTTTTGCACATGCATTGTCGGGTCTTTGGATGGGACTGAACGGTTCTTCAATGTCTTCATCTATAAATGTCTCGTCAACCTTGTTGACTTGATCATTGGAGTTGATATTAAATGGAAAATTGTCTTCAGATTCAATGCCGACATCAACTTTACCATCAATTCAATCAATTATCTATATCGTTTTCTTATTGTAATAGGTATATCCCTTGTTGTTAAAATATTATCGAATAAAAATACCTTCATATGCTATTAATTCAATATTATGAATGTTTTTAGCATTCTTCTTGATATAAAACTTTCTTCCAAATACTCAGAAATACTTAATTGTAGCAAGTCTACCATACCATAGCTCATATGGAATTTTATCACTATTTTGGTCTAACGTGTGCCTTTTCTGAAATCACTGCTAATGTGTGAATGGATTTAGCACAAAATATTTGTGGAATGTTTCTTTATTCCATCATGGATCTAGCCAACTACTGAAATGATCTATTGTCTCTCTCTACTACTCAATTTTGTTGTGGAGTTTCTAATATGGAAAACTTCGTTTTCATTCCATGCTGGTTGTGAAATTCATCAATCTCCTTTCAATTAAACTCACCACCACAATCATACCATATGCACTTTATTTTAAATTCAGTCTCATTCTCAACAATGGCCTTAAATTTCTTAAACTTTTCAAATTCCCCTAATTTCACTCTTAATAATGGCACCCATATCATTATGTTAAAAGAAACAACGATAAGCAAAAAATACAATTTACCTGATTGTTTGCAATTTCTTTAAGGACCACAAAAGACAATATGCATTAATTAAAAATTTGTCCTTGGATTTAAATGATAATCACACTTATTTTCCCATTTGAAAACATTTGCAAATAGTGTTCCCTGGCTTTAAATATTTTGGCAGATCTCTAGCATCATTATTCTTGCCCAATTTTACAATCTAATCAAAGTTAAGATGTCCTAGACTTGGATGTCGCAACCAAATATCATCAATATTTGTCAAACAACACTTCTTTATCTTCTATTTTATAATATAGATAATATTATGTGCTCTAATAGCTTCAACTACTATCTTTCTCATGCACCAAACTTGATTTGATAATTTTTTTATTTTAACAACACATCATCACCTTGGTCACACATATGAGTTACAGTTAGTAAATTATGCTTCAATCCATCAAGAAATACGACATACTTGGAATTTCCTCTACCATTAGCTACGCTAACAATTACTTTACCCTCAACCTTACGTGGTGCATTTTTTTCAAATGTTACATTACCTTTCTAGATAAGTTTCTCAGAAAAAACTTACTTGTTTCTTTAGACATATGCCTAGAACAACCAATATCAACATACCATCGACTCCTTTCATTTTGAGCCTATAAAACCACATTATTTATTTCTTCATTTTCCTTTTTCTTCCAAACTTTGGGTTGTTGGCTTGTTTTCTTGATTTTTGGATTATGCATTTTATTTCAAAGTCTGTAATCAATTACTTTGTGGCCGTATTTTTGACAGACATAGCATTCAAACAAGTTATTCAATGGGGAAAAGGTATAAAATCCATGTAGATTAAAATTGATAATTGTAATATGCTAAAGCAATATACTTGAATCTACTCTACCAATTGCCAAAACCAATTACAATCGTGACATCACAAAACATGAAGGAGAAAAAAATTCATTCACAAATTACAAAAATATTTACTAGGGAAAGCCTCAACTGAAAACCTCGCTATATTTTTGTTTCATAAGTAAGAAAATATGAGAAGATTACAATTCCTTTCTCAAACCAGAAAAACCTCTACACTATATATATTTGTCTCACAATGCTTTATACACCAGCCTTGGCCAATACTTAACAAATTTTCTGCCCTCTAGGATCCCTATTTACTTGTGTCGTTTCCTGGGTAATCAACCCCTATTAATTAGGGAAGTTCCCAATATGAATTTTAAAATACATCTAGGGCCTTCCTCTAACTTCAAGCACCAACTGTACAATTTGGAGGATTAAACAACTGATATTACACTTCCCTTGAACTCCTATATTAGTTGGGTCTTTCTCATAACCAACATGCATGAGTTATTTATGAGTGAATCATCAGTTATATGATTGATAATTATATTTTTTTCAAGTCCAAGTGACACTCTTTGACCTCTCACTAGTTCCTCCATCAGTTAGAACTACTTAAACTGATTTTAACTCATATAAAAAAAGTTAATTAATTACAACTCAAAATAAACTCAGCCAGGGCTCCTATAATGTAGGAGATACTCTACATGACTCAAGTTAGATCCTCAAATCAAATTAACTAAACAAACTCAGTCATACTAACTTATTTAACTAGCAGAAGTTGTTGTCTGATGTGGAATTACAGTTTTTTTCTAATTTAATTCAAGGGAAATTTACATTAGAATCTTTATTTGTGCCATTTTCAACACTCACTCTTAGCAAGAAATGGATTATCTGATACCTCGATCCAACCCCTAATGAACTTGAACTTTCCTCTTGACAGTTTCTTCCTCACCATGTATGCATCTTGTTCCTCAGTAGGACTTTACTCTAGCATCATGCTCTTCCTTTGGACACAATATCTGAGATGGTTGTACTAGATGTCAGTATTCATGGACCTATAATGAAAAAATGAATTAACCGAGAGTTTGATGCAACTATGGTTGTCATAGTAAATCACTGTAGGATACATATTTTGATGAAACAACCCAATAAGGATATGACTCATATAGATAGCCTCACAAAATTCTTGACTAAACATAGTTATCGATCAATTAGGTAACTGAATAGGTACCTACTTTTTTGAGGTACCAAAAAAGGTACTCGATCAAATAGGTAATTAAACTAGTACCTGCTTTTGAAAAGTGGTGACGCAGAATCACCCTTTTTTTGGAGCATATTTTTTACACTTTAAATTTTTTTATTTATGAAGTATGAACAATTGTTTTAAAATTTAAGTAATTTTCCTGCTAACTTTTAAAAGTGTTGATGCAGCATCAACCATTGTTTTTTAGAGTGGTTATTTTCATGTTGGTTATAAAACATAAAAATAAAATTAAAAACACACACACACACACACACACACACACACACACACACAGATATATATATATATATGAAAATATGTAAAATAATAAAAAATAAACCAATACAAATGTAAAAAAAATAAACAAAATTAACGTGTAAATTTATTTCTTTTTATAGAAACTAAAAAAAAATGGGAAATTTAAAAAAAGAGTGGGGAAGAAATTTTAAAAAACTCATAATTTAAAGGAAAAAAATAACAAAAAAAAAAAAAACATCAAAAACAATTTTTTTAGTTATTAAAAAAAACACACATAATTAAAAAAATGATAGAAAAAAAAATTAAAATAGGAAATATTAAAATAATTAAAACTAAAAAAATGAAATTAAAATAAAAAATAATAAAGTAATTCAAATTTTAAAAAATATAAATTAGAAAAAAAATTAATAAGAAGATAAACATAAAAAATTCAAAATAATAAAAAATTAAATTTAAAAAAAAAAAAACTAAAATTAGCTTTTAAAAAAAAAAAAAATTAAAAAAAAAAAAGAAAAAACCATTTTAAAATAATTAAAAGAAAAAAAAAAAACAAAATCTATTCTTTGAAACCATTTTAAAAGCTTTAAAATTAAAAGAAAAAATCTAAAAATAAAAGTAAAAAATAATAAATAAAAAACATTTTTAAAGTTAAATTTTAAAAAATTTCAAAATAAATTATAAAATTAAATAAATAAAAAATAGCCTAAAAATATTAAATTAAAAAAAAAAAAATTAAATAAAGTTAAATTTAAAATATATAAAAAAAAATTAGAAAAAAGATATTAAATTTTATTAAACGGAAAGAAAAAAAACTGAAAAGAAAATATTTACGATCACTATTTACTTTTATTTTAAAATTTACTTTTTATATTTTAATTTTAATAGTGTTTTAAATTTTTATTTTTTTTTTAATTTTCAAATTTATTGATTTATTTAATAAAAGTTAATATCGTCTTGTTAATATATATATATATATATATATATATATATATATATATATATATATATATATAATATTTAATTTTTATATTTAAAATTTATTTATTTTTATTTTTCTTTTAATTTTTATTTATTATTATTTTTTAATTTTAATATAAAGAATGTGTTATTTTTTTTTAATTTTTAATTTTAATTTTTTAAATTTTTTATTTAAAAATATATATATATTTTAATTTAATAACATTCTTCCTTCTTATTTTTTAAAATTAATTTGTAAATTTTAAACTTATTTTATTTTTTGAAATTTATTTGTTTTTTTATTTATTTATTTTTTTAAATCATTTTTTTTTCAATTTTTTTTATATTTTTAAGTTTTAATTTTATTATTTTGTTTTAGTTTTTTTTTTTTTAATATATGTTACTTAAAAAAAAATATAGTCCATTTTTTTTTGTCAATTATTTTAAAACGTTTTTTTTTTTCATTTAAAAAAAAATAATATAAATTTTTATTATTCTAAAATTTTTGTTTCAACATTTTTCTTTTTCAGGGTGTTTTTTGCACAAAAAGAAAATGACTGACTATCATTTTTAGAAAATGTTGAAAATTTATCTCGATAAAAAAGGGGTTATTGTATAATACAATTTTTCTAAAAAATATTGAAAATTTACCCCGAAAAAAATGGTTATTCTATAAAACAACATTTCCTTTTCAAGTTGTTTTTTCATGGTTTTTTGATGTTTTTTTTAGAGTTCCCGCTATGAGGTAATAGTTCCTGTTTGATCAGTAACTATGTTACTAGAATCTATGTACTCTTCTTATGCTGAAATTAGTGCAACTGATCTCTACCTCTTTTTGTATTAATAAATTGTTGTTGACCCAATAATGAAGATGTTTCATCATGTACTCTTCATGTAGAATGGACTCCCTGCTCAATATGCATATGTGAAGTCTTGTATCTTTACTCCCTATTGGCTTGAGGCTTCTTAACCCAAGTTTGAAGTTTAAAGAGAAAACCATGAGTGTCAAAACATAGTTTGAGACCATGATGTGTGCGTCAAGATAATATAAATATCCAAGGATTGAGTTGAGAAGATTAAGTGAAAAATATCAAGGTAAACTATTTTGTTTAACATTTTTTGAGCTAATTTTAGGTTTTTGGGTAGAAAGACTCCTGCTGCCTATGTTCGTGGAGACCTAAGTCCTAGATGTGTGCATGAAAGGATAGATTGTACTGAAGGATTGAATGTACTGGAATTGATAGATCTCTTAATAAAGAAGAAAAATTTGGCGAACCTGAACTTTCATGTGATTTCTGTGTTAATTATCTGTTATTTTATTTAAGATTCGAATTTATACTATGTTACATATTTATTTATGTTATGCTTAATTGCATCTACATGAATATCAGTTAATGTTAAATGAACATATATGATTGAATTATACTTGATTACTGTATGCAAATATATGTATTCAAGTATTCTGTAATAATATGAAAATGATTGTCATCTGTTGACCCATGCATTTGTGATATTATTTGTTATAATTTTGTTTAGGGCCACTACATCAAAAACATACAATATTGGCTTCATAAGAAGATACTTGAATTCACGATCCAAGAGAATAGAAGCTCTAAATTGTCTATTGAAGATTGGGTACAAAAGAATATCTATACAGAGGTCTATAAGATTTTCTTTGCTTCCTTTCCGATAGAATTTCATGAGTGGTTGTCTAGACTCACTGAATTTTAGACCCGCACAAAGGAAAATGTGATCACTGAGTGGACTCTCAAATCAATACAAAAATTAGAAAATACTAGTTACAAGGTCACCCGCACAATAGATCATTGAATTGATCGTGTTCTAGGAGGATTTGTAACTGAGTTTTCTATGGATCAGTTTGTGTGTTATTCTGAAGTTGAACAAAGGTTCTTCAAGGGTCCTCAAGGTACGTTCTCGCGCTCTTTGAAGTTGTGGATTAAAATTATATTATGTGACTTGGGTACTCGGTGTAGTCATATTGAGTTAATGTCTCGAAGAGGCCTCACTACGTGTAGTGGAAGAACTTACCACGTAGATATAGAAGAAGGATTTATTTACAATCCTCTCAAGGGTTGATTTAATAGTGATGAAGAATCAGATACTAGTAGCTCTCATGAATCTGCATAATCTGAAGAAGAAGTATCGCAAGATAAGAATAATCTTGGGTCGTTGGCCACCGTTCAGATCCCATCCACTCCACTTTCGAACTCATCTCACAAGTCATCCACTCCACCTCCACCTCCACCTCCACCGCTAGGCGCAGAGATGGCCACATACTTGAAGTTACCTACTTTCCATGGTATTGGGAACGAATATACAAACCAATTATGGCTTGTCACTGACACTCTGTGGATAGAATTTCAGGTGAATAATGATGATGTTAAGAAAGCACAGTTAGCCACTATTTTTCAGGATCACACACTGGACTGGTATATAAGGTATGTAGCAATGAATACTCATGCCACTATTGATAAGATGAAGGTCGCTCTAAAAGACGAATTTAAGAGGCTCAAATTATCTGCGTAATGGGTCACGAGTTGAAAGAGATTGGTCCAAAATTGAATGAATTTGTAAGGGATGCGAATCAAACGTTGAAATGCACTATTATAAACGATGAATTCACTATTGATGATACCCAACACAAGGAATGCTTTATTTCTATGAACCCCCCACATCTGCACTATCCCTTGACTCAACAGAAGATTGTCACATAGTGTTATGTCATAGACATTTCAATGAAGTTAGAAGCTTCTCCTATATCAGCTACATAGATCGAGGCCTGGTAGATTTATAGTGAGTTGGAAGTGATGCATTTAGGAATACAAATTTTGCGCAAAAGATAAGGGAAAGGATGTGTGCGCAGACGTATGGTTCATGCGATGCAAAGTTATCAGGCATCATAAGGATCAATTTCTTGTATCCAATGATAATCTACAAGATGAAGGACCAATCCCACTAAAGAGTGTAGTCAGACCAAGTGGGACACCTACATTATGGTGCACAATTTGTCAGGATATGGGTATGCATGTGAAATTGATTATTGTTTGAGGATTGGAAAATATGCTCCTGAGATTAAGAAGCCTTTTTGGAAGTTTGTCTCACCATTGGGACATGATGAAAAACATTGTCATAGCTTCGGTTTGATGATCGATTGAGTTAACCTATGTAGAATGCATGTTGAACCTATCTCATAAGCATCCCTGTCTGGGTGTGCTAGATTCTAGACTAGAGGATGAGGATGAGGAGGAAGATGTGATTGAGGAAGGCGATAGCTCATCTCCTACAATTGTGGAGAAGTTGATCATTATGTGCGCGATTGTCCAAATCCAACATGACAATCTTCCAAGTACTATAGGAAATCATATCACGTTATTGAAGGTTGTCCCATTTTGACTACCAATATGCAAGAAAAGAAAACACAGGCCCCTACTTAGAATATTCATATGGTAAGAGTGGAGCTACGCTAAGAGGAAACAAGCATGAATTTTGTCACTAGGAGTGGTGTATTCACTAGCGAATTCAAAGGGAAGAAGCCAGATGATGATCTCTGGATCCGAAAAGCACCTGAGAAAAATGGTGGAGTCAACTTATAGTGCAAAAAAAGGTACCTTTGTAAAAGTGAAAAAGGGATTCGCAGAAGAAAGTGCATCAACATCAATAAATCCTATGGATGTGGCCAGAGTAGATGAAGAAATAAATCCATTTTTATAGGCTTGTATCAAGTTATTGTCAAATAAAAAAATAGTTGAGAACCTCTAAGCATTGATAGATAACTGCGCGGAGAAATAAAAACCCCATATGGAACATAAATTTTTCAATAAGATCTTTAAGAATAAAAGAAGAACTGAAATAGAGATGCACTTGACTGCTCATATTGGTGCCTATGCGATGGATCAGGTCATTCTGAATCTTGGATATGACGTGAATGTATTACCTAATCAGACTTGGCAGTGCATGGGAGAACCTAATTTGGAATGGTCTACTATTTAGTTGCGCATGAAAAATCAAAAGAATATTATTCCATTAGGAAGACTGCCATAGTTTGTAGTCGATATTGAATGAGTAAAAGTGCTTGAAGATTTTGAAGTCATACAAATTGTGGATATTACTGATCCCTATCCTACGTTGTTTGGTTTATATTGGTCCATTGAAATGGATGGATTCATCAATATTAAGTGAAGAAGTATGGTATTTGAGAATAATTGGACCAGAGTTGTGGTTCCCCTATATCCTGTAGAAGATGGAAGATATACAGAGCTTGTGCATGAAGATGATGATTTTTATCACATCTATAAGCTAACTTCATGAGATGATGATTCGATCAACTTGACAACTGATGGATGAATTAATTAGTAAAATGATAGTTCTTGTTCCTTAGATTTGGATGAAAAACTAGAGAACTAGAAGAACCAACTAAGTGAAGTATCTATGATGCGTTGCAACGAAGTGACAAGAGATCTTTGATGCAACTCATTAGAGTTAGGGGAATTTCCTTATTATGATGGTTTTAATAATGTTAACATATTTTTAGGAGAACTTGAAAAGACCGTTCTAGAAGCACATATATTCCATGCACTAGATATAGCACTACACTCTAGCCTAGCATGTTGGTGGGAGACACAGAAAGGAAACGTGGGTAACTGGGAAGAAGCACCCATATGATGAGACTGAAATTTGAGTGTTTGAATAGTAGTATGGAAGAGAATTACTCTGGAAAACATGATTCACAGATACATCTGGCTAAATGGACAGAAGCATGGGGTGATGAACCGAGACCAAAATGGGTACACATGTGCATCCAAACTTTGGGGAAGGTGCCGATGGATTGGTACCTGGAGATTGAGTTGTGACGACGAACCAATGAATGGACTACTCTGATGGACAGTTTTATTTAAAGCTTCATCTTTTAAAATGGGTTTGATTGCTTAGGTAAAGAACTGCAGGGTATTTAGGAGGTAATATTTGAAACATTGAAACCGAAGTTAGAGCGCGCCTCACCAACATGGGATGCAAAAATGATGGACATTGTGAATTGAAAAAAAATGACATTTGAAGAAAATGAGGAAAATCCAAGTAATATTACAATCCTTGAATATGAAGGAAAATGTGCAGTTGTTGGGCCTTTAATTAAATCATTGGATGTCACTAAGACCATGAAAATTTGGCAATTGAACATTGAAAATGAGGAAAAAATAAGATTAGAAAATATTGGGGATGACTAGGATGATGATACAGTGGGAAAGGTCATTGAGATGTTGACTGAGTATCAGAACATGTTTCCTACAAAGTTGTTGGGAAAAATATTGAGCGGGGGGGGGGGGGGGGTGAATAAGTATTTACAACAATCACAATATTTTCTTTTGACTTTAATAATTTGTATATGTTCCTCTAATTAGTCAAACTAGCCTATGCATGCAGCTTTTGTAAAGGAAACATGCGTATACCTAGATAACTTTAATGTTCAAAAAAATCTTTTAGAAACTTTACTTAGCCCATATCATTAGTGATGCATCATACAGTTAAGAAGTATTTATGTGCAGTAATAATAGATTAAATCATCACAAAAAATAAATCACACGTGAACACCAAGATTTGAGGTGGAAACCCAAGTCACGAGAAAGCCACCGATGTTGTCGTCTCTGTCGTCAATATTTATTATACAGAAAACTTCTTACAATGTTGTACTGATGCAAACTCATAGAGGTATTGTTAGTAGGTGAAAAGGCCTCATTTTTAACCCAATTACTACCTTAAAATCATGATCATAAACCTTTGTTTTATCCTCATAAAATTCCTTATACCTGCAATAGTGCAAGAATCTTATCCTATCCCTGCAGTAGTTTTAAATTTCATACTTAAGGTTTAGTAAGTACTTAATTAATCATTTTAAATAGATTTTATGACTTTTATATTGCTGTAACTAATATTTCTCTTCCTAAAGTATTTCGATAAGAAAATATATTAATCTAGAATCAACATGGTCTAGTGCAGGCATATTCCTGCACCGTTGGTAGCCGACCGCTCCTAGACTTCCGCAACAACATGTTACCTGACACGAGTTTTTTGTTCTAGCTCAACCCATTTAGTCATTTTCATATTGAGTGGAATTTGGAGTGGAGGTTAATCAGGGTTATGGCTACATATTGGATCATGGCCAATGAATAGTTTTGGCATTTTCTTATAGCCAATGGCTTATTTTTTAGCGTTTGTTGTTATTTCGTTCAAGCTGAAAGGCTTGAATTAGAATGAAAATATGTAATTTTGTTATGGCCAAGGCCAAAAGGGTTGTATAAATGTACATTTCATATACGGAATTAAAGAGAGATAGATATGCTACTGTAACTCTTAAAAATTTGTAATTTTGTATTGTCGCCCTCGTTCTGGGCTAGATTTGTACTTATAATGTATTTTTTCTCAATCTAATTAATACAAGGAGCTACGCCATATTTTTTACATATTACATTTTCATATGTAAATGAAGCATCTCTAAGAGTTGAATCTTTAAGTTTCCTAAAATGGGAAATTTTTTGGTTGGCTAGGGCCCAACGAACCCAGCTCGTTTTCCCTGTCGTGCTTTCGTTCAGTTAAAGGTGTGCATGTTGATTTTATTTATGAAAGGTTTTGATTGAATTTGTAATTCATTTCTTTATAAGAATTTTTGTCTCATTTCCTTAATATTCAAGTGTGACAGATCCGGGGTGTGCTTAATTACAATTTGATTTATTTTCAGCCATTTTCCTTTCTACGAATCATAATTGATTTCTGCCTGGAATAGTACAAGCACATTCTTGCACTAGTGCGATCATAATTTCGGAAACTTATTTTTTCGGTTCATCACAACAAGATTGTTTCATTTCTTTATTTTACAAGAATTCGATTTATTTTCGAAAGTGAATGTTCATTATTAAATAAGAGTCTTTTCAATATTAAGAGTTAAATCTTAGGAATTAAAATATGTCTTGTTAACTGATGAATAAATGCTATTACGACACATCGATCTGTGCCTAAACTTCATATTTCTAAAAGTAAAGAATTAAAACATAAATCTGAACAATTAATGTGAACCTTTCTGAGTCTATAAATATTAGAGTTATATCTAGTTTATGTGAGTAACTATCACAGGGATAAAATCCTCTTGTCATGCTTCAGTTATTTCATTCATTGCATTGAAGAAAGTGTGCCTTAACTTTTGAATATTGTTTTATTTCAAAGTTATTTTTACTATAATATTCAATTTGGTTGAAGCATTATTTTTGGGTGCAAGTTATTTCAAAATTATAATTCCCCTTTGCATATTTCTTCCATATATTAACATGCCCTTTATTTTCTCGAAAATAATTGGAAACTTGGTGCAAGAATATTTGTTCTGGTATTGGAACCAATATCCTGTTACAGGAATACAGTGCTCGAAGCTAGAAGCTTCGAGCCCCCTGTACAAACACATAAATCTGCATTGCAAGTGAAAAATATACTTCCCCCACCTATGTACTGTACTTGCAGTAGTGAAAGTAGATTGCAGGAGTGCATGAATAAAGGCTTGGTGCAGGAAGAAAAATCCTGAAGAAGACAGATCTTTCGAAAGGCCCACTTGTGAACTTGGCAACACCCGTACAGGAGATAAACATAGAATTTCATTTTAGTAATCAAGTTTGTTTATGGAAAGTGTGAAAGTTCCTTTATTAGATTTATTTTCAAAGTAATTTATTTTGCTTTCTAACACTAGAAATTATTCGGTGTAAATTTATGTGTGACCTTTATTTTCAATTTTGCAAGATCTTGATTTGAGAATTAGGAATAGATAGAAAAAATTCATACCACTTCTGGCATTTCCTATGCTTCGCCTCTAAGTTTATGAACCCCAGGTTGACAACTAAGTGTTTAAAGGCGTTTTATTAACTACGATTTATGCACCCAACATTTTGGCATCGTTAAAGGGGAAGAAATTTGAACTGGTAAGAATTTTCTATTTTTCTTCTATTATTTTTCTGTAGTGTGCTTCTATTAATGGAAGGAATTTTTAGGTGTTGAGTTACTTGTTAATTGCAACATTTTATTGAATTTTTCTTTTTTCATTTTTTGAAATGAATGCCTAAGATGGGTAGGGGTATAAAGCCCACTAGGGGTTGTGGAAATACTAGTAAATCTGAAAAAAATTCTCATATTGTCCCTTCTTTTGCAGGCATAAAGTCCAAACTAACCCATACTCATCACACAGGAATTGTCCACTTGGACTCTATAAATTGTAGTCTAGGAGTGACACAACCCACGAAGGGGAAGAAGGATACTATTGGAACCCATATTCAGCCTTCTTAGTATGTTGAGAGAAGTTCGATTGGAGGAAAAATAATGGTAGATCACGAGGAACATGCCGAGGGAACTAGCAAAAATCAGGTAAATGAGGAACAATCAACTTTTGGATTCCCAATTGTGGATCCTGATGTAACTGTGAAAATGAAGAATATACCACCAGCATCTCTCCCTTATTTCTATGGTAAAGTAAATGAAGACCCAGACACTTTTCTATTTGAGTTTGATTTTTTGTGTAGGAGCTATGATTATTCATCTTATGCTCATAAATTAAAGTTGTTTCCTGCAACTCTCAAGGATGAAAAATTACGCTGGATCGTGGGACTAGGGGGAAACACTATAGATTGTTGGGAAAATATGAAGAGAGTGTTCTTGTCAAAATATCAGGAATATTGTAAAACTAGAGATATTCAAGATAAAATCTTTACTATTGTGTAAAATGATGATGAAACCCTAGAGGAGTAATTAGAGAGATTTTTGTATATCCCTGAAAGGTCAAAGCACAAATTTGATCTGAGTACCATTAGGACCTTGTTCTTACATAGACCTACTGATGATGCTACGAATAATCCCAATTTGTTAGGACAAGGAGATATTTCCCGTAAACCTTTTGATCAAATCTTTGATTTCTGCAAGAAATTCTCAAGGAATCAATATAGATCCAGTAAAGGAATTCAAAATAGAAATAAGAAAACCGAATATACTGATGGTATGGTCATTGGATTTGAGAACAAAATGGATAATATGAAAATTGAAATAATTAATACCATTAGCAAAAAAAATATACTCTTTGAAATTTCAACAAAAACTTGTAGAGGAACAAGATTCATTACCTATGTTTTGTCTAAAATGTGGAAAAAATCATCTTTTCAGAGAATTTCCTCTTTGTGTTAAAGGAACTAATAAATGTGCAATTTGTGCAGAGAATCACGCCATGGAGAAATATCCTTCCATACCTGGGTTGAAAGATGTATTCGAGGGAGGACAACCTGAAGCTGAATCATTACATGCTATGGGAGCACAAAGAAATTGGCCTGAGGTAAGTGAAGGTATGGCTCCTAAACTTCCACCACATTTTTTTGGTTATAATGCACATCCATATTCCTATCCTAACACTAGTCACCCTCAACATTGGCAGCATGGTAACCATTATCATTATGGACAACCCTCCCAATCTTGGAAACAAGGATGGAGAGGGCCAAACCATTCACAACATTTCTATCCCTCGTCGATCCAATCATGCCCACCAACACATGCACCTTACCCAATGCCACAACTTTCATTGCCCCAGCTGAGTCAACCTATTTCACCGTTAACTTTAACTCCACTGTTTCGACCTCCTAAACTTCCTGCCTAACCCATACCAAATCCCAATAATTAAGTGGTACAAATTGTTCGTCCGCTAGTTTGCCATTATTATTATCACTTTGTTATACATATTCCATCCATTTCTACCATTATTTATCACATCATTTATCATGGTTTATCATATCATTTCATCTTATAACTATTTATGCTCTTATGGATAAATATTATTTCTTCTCCTTTATTTTTAATAAATTGATGATTATTATGCATGATTTTATCAATGATGGTTTATTCATATATTTTGTAACATCACTCACCATTTTAGCCTCCAAGACATTTTCCAGATTGTAGATTTGATCTCCAGCTCATCATCAAATATTCCAACTCATAAATTCGCTAGAATAAGAAGTGTTAGTTTTGCGTTGGACATTTTGGGAAAATGGAGAAGAATCTGGAAAATCAGAAACATGGGTTTTGTCCAGAACGAAACGATTAACTTGATCAAAGAATGGTTTGCCCAAATTTGATCCATATTTAGAGAAACTGAAGGTTCTTTGAAGATGATTTTCCTAGATTCACTGTTGCGGCCGTTTTCCAAATGATGTCAATTGCAATACCAAATTCGACTTGTTCTTGTTGAATGATTGACGGAAATATAGTTTCTTGTTGATCAAGTTGTTGGGAACAATCCAATTTTGTTACGAGGGATCACATTTACTATTTAATTTCTCCTCTTTCTGATTATAAAAGGAGAGCATATATTGCCATTAGGGAGATTTTCCCTATTGTAATTTTTAGAATTGTTCATCGACTCTTGTTAATTAAAATAGAGTATGATTTCTTGTAAACTATGCTACTAATGATTAATATATAATTCAGCTGTTGTTCAATTATCTGATACTAGAGTAGTTTGGCAGTGCTCCACTAGCGGCAAAGGGCTCGGCCCTGGTGGATCCACTTGTCATCTATACTATTATCTTTTGATTATAGTTGTGTGACGGTTTTTATTTATTTTCATTAAAGTTTCAAGTTTAATATTTTACTATTTTATTACTTTATAATCTTGGTGCGTTGCATTGTTAAATTGCGTTGTCATTCCTTTCCAATTTAACAAGAATATTGATCCCTGTATAACTTATCTTGTTATGCTTTAACAGAGCTTCGCTATTCAGCATCTACTGTTCCATTCCATTTGTTGTTCTGTTTTGATTGTTGTTCATTTCGGATTGCTGTTCAATAGACTTTATTGTTCAAATCCATTAGATAGAGTTTTTTGTTCAATAGAATTTGTTGTTCAATTCCATTAGATAGAGTTTGTTGTTAATTTCCATTGTTGTTCAATTCTAGTAAAATAGATCTGGTATCCATTTCAGTTAATTAATTTAATGTTTATTTCATAGCTGCAAAGAGTTTGGTTTTCTTTTGAGATCTTATCTAGTTTAATTTCATTAGCAGCATTAGTGATTTAGTTCATTTTCCATTTAATTGCTTTAGTGTGGAGTGTAAGATCATCAACTGTAAAGGACATTGGTTATTGCTACCTACGTTCTTAGATTGATTGTATTTTTCTTATTTGATTTCATTTACATTAGTTGCCAAAGGAAAGAGTTATTACTACAGCATCCTTGACTGATGATTGCTGCGTGAAGTGATTGACTTTCATAACATTGAGTTTCATATTGTTGTAATTAGATTTCATTTTCAAGCATCAGTTTATTCTTATATTTGAAAGATATATACTACATTTTAAGAAACATTACTCTCTGGGATTATAACGTGCACATAATGTGTACACTCCTGAAATAAGAGGACTTGTCCAGGTTGATAATCAATGTGGGATAAATAGGAGTTATAAAAGGCACCTTTTAGCACCCAACATTTTGGCGCTATTGCCAGGGAGAGTGTTGTTATTTCAAAGAGACTGATGTATGTTTTATGTTTTTCTGTTGTGAAAGAATTGGGTATTAAAAAAGGAAGGTAAGAACCTATGTAACGAGCAAGTAAAGTGCTTGCTCCTCCGCCCACTTTTTAGTAGAATTTCTAGGAATTTAAGGTAGAAATGAACATTTGTATTTTAAAGGTAGAATTTTTGAAAAAAAAACTTGTAATTCCACTCAAGTGGTGATGTAAGCACCACCCATTTCACTAACCAATTGACAGGAACATTGGAAGGAGGATCCTTAAAGAAACATATGAAGAAAATCTTCTATTATGGTAAGAAATGGTTCACATTGCAATTTTCGAATTCCCTGTCAAAGATCTAGGAGGAGTGACACAAATGCACATAATTCCCTCATTGTCTCTACCAAATTTTTATGGTTTGACAAATGAAGATCCAGATACATTATTATTTGAGTTTGAAATACTTTTTAGAGGATATAATTATTGTACTAATGATCAAAGGTTGAAAATGTTTCCTCTTACTCTAAAAGGAGAAGCTCTCCGATGGTTCATGAGCCTAGGTGGGAACTTCATCCAAACATGGGAGGACATCAAGAACATATTCTTGAAGAAGTACCAAGACTACTACAAATCTAATGAAGATATTTTTGGTATGATACAAGGGGAAGATGAAATCTTGGAGGACTATGTAGAGCGATTTCAATATAACCTTCAAAAATCAAAGCATAAAGATTTGGAAAAAGAGATCTTGAAAGCACTCCTTCTTAAACAAATCAAAGATGAATTTTTAGAACTCTTAAATCTGATAGGAAAAGGTGATATTTTTCAGTTATCGTATGATGATGTTTGTGAATTTTGCATAAGGTATTCAAGAGTAATTTCCAAGGCTGGTAAGAATTCTAGAGAAGTTTCTTCTTTATTTTCCAAATTTACTACAAGAACAAGAGACATAAGAGCCAAAATCAATGTTTTATTTAAAAATTTTAAATATGATTTTATTAGCTCTCTAAATTCACAATTGAATGTTTTGCAGGTTCAAAAAAATCAAGAATTTGATGAAGTGTTTTTCCCTCATTATCGAAAGGAGGATCCCATATATATTTTTTCTTCCTTATCTAGGATGGAAGTAGCATATCAAAGAGATGGGGAAGTGGAAACACAGTCAAAAACATGGAAATCGTGGCCTAGAGGTATGGTTCAAAACACTTCATCTCCATTCTCTTACTTGTGTAATCCATTATGGAATACTCATATGTTAGGGCAGCCATGCCAATCTCAATATAACCACCACCAATCTTGTCTACAAGTTTGGCATGGTTCATCTTATGATTGCATGACTACTCTCCTTTATTTTGTAGCACAAACACATCTTCAAGATCTTTCACAACATTTTTCTTGTCTGTCAAAATCATTCATTCAACCCAATCAACTACGTCATCAAAATGCTCTATTCCCTACATAATTTCCTGCTCAATTCATTCCACACCCTCAGAATAATAAACCAATACAACATGCTTACAGTGTTAAACTGCAAAATTTACCCACCCTTTCCACTCATTCTATCTCACATGCACCATTGGAGAAAAATTATATTCAGATTCTGAATGTATCAAATCCAAAAATTGTAGAGGTTATGAAAGAAAATGAGGTTTCTTCTAGGTTCCATCAACAAGCCTTTTTAAACACTCAAGAACTTCATGATATTACGGCTATGGGAAATCAAAGAAGTAAGGGATACATTGAATATTGGTTTCACTCCATTTGTTTGCAACATCACTCCATGCTTCAACAATTTTTGGCACCATCTTTTCAAGGGAAGTTGGCTTCTCATACCCTAATTTTTATTAACATGCATTTTTCAAATTTGGGTATGTACATAATTGAAGTCTTATTTCAAAAATGGTTACACTGGAAATACTCTTATTCGTAATCATATTCATTTTCCAAATCAAAGTAGGCTAGTGAAAAAATAAAATAAATAAGGAAATAAAATAAACACATTTTTTTTTTTTGGTAAAAATAGTTGTTTTTGTTGCAACACACTGTGGAAATCAACATCGGTGATAAATATTTTAATTTATTTGTGTATGTATATGCATTATATTGAAAATAAAAATTCTAAAAATACTCATATTCATTTTTATCACCAATATGGAAAAATTGCTTGAATATCATATTTTTTTGGCTTGCGAGCTTGATGAAATTTCTGAAAACAGAATTGGGACAGTCATGTTTTGAGGGACCAAAAGTGAATATTTTAAAAAAAAAAATTCCATCCTAAGTATCTCTTGATGTCTACTTTCCAACCCAATTTGAATCACTCCATTTTGATTTGAAACGAAAAAGTTATAACCAAAACATTGACAAGGTCTCTAGTAGGCAGCTCAACAACAGAGTTGGGACAGTCAGTTTTTGGAGGCCTAAATGACTATATTTTTAAATCCTATTTCTATGGGATATTTCTATATGAATATAATTTACAACTCAATTTGAATCACTTGATTTCGATATCGTATGAGGAATTTATGACCAAAATGCTCACTGTCTATCATAAATCAGCACTCTTGAAACTCTGTTTTCTCGGCGGTTCACTAGCGTATTTGACCCATCAATTCTTATTCTCTTCAAAACTTGTTTCTATTGGAGATACGCAAATGAATCTAATTTAATTTTCAGTTTGAATTTGTTCAATCTGCCATCAAACGAAAAATTTATGCTTGAAATATCCACTGTTGGTCTAAGCTGGAAAATCGAAAAATGACTATTATGCAGGTTGTTCTAAGAAAATTTGACATATCATAGCATTGAATTTTTAAAACATATTTCTATTGGAGATAAAAATTTGAATTATCTCTCATTTTGCTTTCGAATCACTCAAATCGGACGAAAAACAAAGAATTTATAATTGAAACACTGCTAGTTAGCATGATTGGCCATTGCTCTCCCGCGGGTAATAATTTAATTTTACTTTGTCCATGGATTTGTTCTACAGAGTAACTACTTCTTAGTTTTTTACATAATTCTTGGATTAGGGGAGCCTGCGTACCTCTCTTTCTCCATGATTTAATGTTTTATTGCAAGTAGACACTCGTTTTTTACAGGTCTTAGCTGAACAAAGAAGGTCAATTTATGGACGAGCGATTCTTGAAAGAAATTTTAGTGAAACAAGGGTATTTCATCCAGTTCATTACCTAATATATTAATAACAAGAAGAAGTGAAGAATTGGTTTCCATTTGAATATTCATGTCACTGCTGCCAAAACATTTTCAAAAAGATCATTTTTTTTTCCATTAACAGATTGATATTCTCTTAGGAAATAACATCATAGTTGTTGTAACTTAATAAAGTGTTGTTTCATTTCTGATTTCTTTTATGTTTTTGTGTTTCAGGTGTTGATCCCTTCAAATTGTAGTTTATGCTCCATTGGCAATTGAACAATAAGGACTCCACCATGCAAGTTTCACGAGGCAATTCTTTGGCAGCACAAATTTTGTAAAAATTTACTTTTTCTTTAGACCTGTACATAATTTTTTCTTTCTAAGTTGATTGGATTTGTTTGACAATGAATTTGTTCTTTCCTCTATTTTTTTTCCTTTGCTATTCCCTACAGCAATTTCCGCGTGCATTTTTTGTTGTTGTTTCCTATAGGGAACAACACCTTTTTATGTGACTTTATTTTTCATGTTGTTCCTCTTAATGAACAGTAATCTTGCGTGCTTATATTTGTTTGTTGTTCCTCTTAAGGAACAACAGCCGTTCCTCTGAAGGAACAACGCGTTTGTGTTTTTCTTTTTGCCGTTCCTTTAAAAAGGAATAGCAATTTTGTTGTTCCTCAAAGGTAACAACACTTTTGCTGCTTGTTTTTTATGTTCCTTTCCGAAGAAACAACAATTTTTGCCACTTGTTTTTGTTGTTCCTTTCCAAAGGAACAACAATTTTTGCCGCCTGTTTTTGCTGTTCCTTTCCAAAGGAACAACATTTTTCCCGCTTTTTTTTTGCTGCATCATGTTTTTTGCCGACTGTTTTTGCTGTCCCTTTTCAAAAGGAACAACATTTTCGTAGATTTTTTGTTGTTGTTCCTCTTAAAGAATAGTAAGAGGAATATCAATTGTTCCATCTAAGGAACAACACTTTTTAAGTGCATTTTTCTTGTTTTAGAACAAAATTTTGAGGATTTTTGTGAATTCTTTATGACTTTTAAAGGCAAACATACAATTTATGCAAGGACACAAAAATTAGAGGTTACTGGAATCAACAAATCAAGAGAAATCGTAATTTTTAAGAAATTGTTTTGTAGTGATAAGAAAAGGAAAGGACACAACCATCTATATCACTTTGCTGTCTTTATTTTCACTAAAATTAATATGATCGGTTATCTTTATCATGTTGGTTCTTCCCTAAATCTTCATAACTCTCTTTGATTTTTATTTATTGAATAAGAATAAGGGCATACTTTCTTTATTGAGATGTTCAGACTTCTTCCACCATCCCTACTCTTAAGGAGTGTTGAGCCATCCTCTATACATAAATAGGGAAGTGTTACATGAAAAAAGAAGAAAAAAAATCTCTATATGATTACTAACAATTCTATGATATGCAGATGGAGGATAGGGGGTCTCATCAAGAGCCAACCTACCATGATTATAAGGGAGAAGTGAAGTGGCATTCCCATTATGGCCACCACACCAGGGATATGATCCAATGGAGAACTCAAAAAAATAAAAAGTCCTTGGAACAAGAGGTCTCATCACGAGCCGACCTGCCCACCTTTCATTCCTTCTTGGTGAATGGCATTGTGATTCATCTGGTTCCCAAGCTAGCATAGTGGCCTCCATCATGACATCACATAGCAATTCCCTAGGCATAAATAAAGGATAATGGTTCCAAGGGTGAGAAAACAACTTTGTCAAGGTTATAGACACCTGTGGGAAACAGAGCTCTGCTGATGGTATTGGAGTCATATTTTTCACAAATCAATAGTAATGATAAACCCTTTTATTATATCTTTATCTAATATCAAATGAGAGTATGCTCCTAAACCCTTTGTTCAGAACCTCTTATGCATGAAATTTATTTAGAAATCGATCATAATGGTTTATGTGGATAATGACCGCATAAGTACTTTTTTTCACATCAGCTGTCATTTTCCCTTATTTTCGAATCAGTACATAAACATTTACATATCTACTCACAATTTCAAAATATGCATTGATTTCAGTAATGCGATAATTTGTTGATCATATCATAAGTATGTATGTCTTTCCATGTTGTACAATTGATGGGTAGTACACTGCTCTTCTATTTGTCGATCGAGGGTGACATATCATCTTTCAAGGGGGGGCACGGATGTATTTTAAATATGTGTCATGTGGTCGAATCCCGCATAGGCCCCGCATTTCTACAGAATTTTTTCTGATTGAACTTTTGGCATACATCTTAGCTGTTGCTCTTCAAAATTAACACTGTGGATTCAAGAAAATTCAATGCAAAATTGTGATTTGGTTATAGGAGAATAACAAGTATGGGGGGGGGATTTTATTCGCAGCACGACCACACTATTGCAAATAATAGAAAAGGCTCACGCAACTCATGAATGCACACAATTCTTCAGACATGATGTGCTTGCATGGCTTCCACCTTTTGCATCTCTTTTAGTATCCGCAGCCTACATCAGCTTCAACAAATGCTAGTTCCTACATGTCATTCGACATTTTTTTTCGAAGGTAACAATTGAGGTAAAATAACATAAATGTCTGATTTATTACGAATTTAGGAGAATTTCATGAAAATCCATTCAACATTATTTATCATCATTCCTTCCACATCTTTACCACTTCCCATTTTTCAGAGACATATCATCCTTCAGTTTGGGGGAGTGTTGCTTTCCTTCATTTCTTTCTTATGACCATGTCAGTAATATTTTTTATCATCCATTGATATTCTTATTCATTCTCAAAACCTCCCTTATTCCATGTTGTTTTACACCAAGCATAGATTTCAACAGATTGTAGCAACCACCTCTCTTTGTTTTCTAGTATTGCATGAGGACATGCTAATTCTTCAGTTTGGGTGAGGAATTACTACACATGATGGATGTTTTCTACTTTCTTTCTCATTTAAGGCATACAATTTTATTTTTATATAGTGCAGAAATTGATTTTCATATATATTTAAAACTATGAACTGAATTCTTGTGATTTTTGGATAACAAAGAGGTATCATTAAAATACAAAAACCCAGATAATTTCATGCTATATTAGTTCATAAAATTTTGAAAATTATGCACTATCACCTACAGCCATTTTGTTTATATCTCATGGTCCGTGCATCAAAATGAGCTGATTTTTGAGAAAATGGTTAATGAAGTTTGTTATTAATTATATCATACTTTTTTGCAACTTCATATACATTTAGTTGAACGTCAACTGTAAAAATTGTTACGCCTTCATCAAAATTTCTAAAATTTAATATTCATTATTTGAGGAAAAATTCATTTGTTCCATCCATTTCATGAGTTGGGATGATTTTTTTTTTTACTTAGTTAACACATGGGTTTTGTCTTTGGGTTGAATGATGACATGTTATATATTTAGTTATGGGTTGCATGAGGACATGCAATATAGTCAGTTTGGGGGTATGTTGGGCCACTAGTTTGTCATTATTATTATCACTTTGTAACACCTATTCCATCCATTTCTACCATTCTTTATCACATCATTTATCATGGTTTATCATATAATTCCATCTTATAACTATTTATGCTCTTATGGATAAATATTATTTATTCTCCTTTATTTTTAATAAATTGATGATTATTATGCATAATTTTATCAATGATGGTTTAATAATATATTTTGTAACATCACTCACCATTTTAGCCTCCAAGAAATTTTCCAGATTGCAGATTTGATCTCCAGCTCATCATCAAATATTCCAACTCAGAAATTGGTTGGAACAAGAAGTGTCAGTTTTGCATTGGACATTCTGGGGAAATGGAGAAGAATCTAGAAAATCCGAAACATGGGTTTTGTCCAAAACGGACCGAGTTAACTTCAATGTAGAATGGTTTTCCTAAATTAGGTCTGTATTAAGAGAAACAAAAGGTTCTCTGAAGACGATTTTCCCAGATTCACTATTGTGGAAATTTTGTAAATGATGTCAACTGCAATACCAAATTTGACTTTTTCTTGTTGAATGATTGATGGAAATATATTTTATTTCTGATCAAGTTATTGGGAAAAATCCAATTTTTTTATGAGGGATCACATTTACTATTTAATTTCTCCTCTTTCTGATTATAAAAGGAGAGCATGTATTTCCATTAGGGAGATTTTGCTTGTTGTAATTCTCAGAATTTTTCATCGACTCTTGTTAATTAAAATAGAGTACGATTTCTTGTAAACTCTGCTACATATGATTAATATATAATTCAATTGTTGTTCCATTATTTGATACTAGAGTAGTTTGGCAGTGTTCCAATAGCGGAAAACGGCCTGGCCTTGGTGGATCCACTTGTCATCTGTATTATTATCTTTTGATTATAGTTGTGTGACGATTTGTATTTATTTTCATTAAATTTTCAATTTTAATAGTTTATTGTTTTATTGCTTTATAATCTTGGTGTGTTGCATTGGTGAATTACGTTGTCGTTCCTTTCCAATTTAACAAGAATATTGATCCCTATATAACTTATCTTTTTATTCTTTAAAAGAGCTTTGTTGTTCAGAATCTATTGTTCCATTCCATTTTCTGTTCCACTCCATTTGTTGTTCTGTTCTGATTGTTTTTCATTTCGGATTGCTGTTCAATAGAATTTTTTGTTCAAATCCATTAGATAGAGTTTGTTGTTCAATAGAATTTGCTATTCAATTCCATTAGATAGATTTTGTTGCTCATTTCCTTTGCTATTCAATTCCAGTAAAATAGATCTACTGTTCATTTCAATTAATTAATTTACAGCTTATTTCATACCTGTAAAGAGTTTGGTTTTGCTATTGAGAGCTTGCCTAGTTTAATTTCATTAGCATCATTAGTGATTTAGTTTAGTTTCCATTTAATTTCTTTACTGTGGAGTGTAAGATCATCAACTATAAAGGACATTGGTTATTGCTACCTATGTTCTCAGATTGATTGTCTTGTTATTATTTGATTTCATTTACATCAGTTTCCAAAGGAAAGAGTTATTACTACTACATCCTTGACTGATGATTGCTGAGTGAAGTTATTGAATTTCATAACATTAAGTTTCATATTGTTGTAATTATATTTCATTTTCAAGCATCATTTTACTCTTGTATTTGAAATATCTATACTACATTTTGAGAAACATTACTCTCTGGGATTATAGTGTGCACATATTGTGTGCACTCTTGAAATAAGAGGACTTTCCCGGGTTCATAATTAATGTGGGATAAATAGGAGTTTTAAAAGGCACCTTTTAGCACCCAACACAAATGATCCATTCTATGAACCCACACTTTCCATCTATATATCAGTCTATGCCAGTTGGAGTTAATGATATCCAATTGAGATCAGCGAAGATTGTAACCTCAAAAAACCAGAACCAGCCTATGGTGATTATCGAAGAGAAAGGTGAGGAGGAAACTCCTAACCATTCTATAAGAGATGTCACCATTCAACCCATCCCTGTACCTTCATATCCTTTTATATCCTTTTAAAACCAACCTCCATATCTAGAGGGGCTATTTGTGGAGAGGAATGACCCCATTCCTGATTCTAGCTTGGCTTCTGAGCTTAGGAATCTTTTTATAAATGTGCCTTTGGTCTAGGATATCAAGGAAATCCATAATTGTACAAAAATAATTAGGTATATATGTATTAAGAATCCATGAAGAAGAATATTTGAACCAAAACCATTCAATTTGTTGGAAGAGTGACAAAGTTAAAGACCGGATGTATGCCCATTAGAAAATACACTGACCCCGGAAACCCTGTTTTCTCTGTTCAGATAGGTGATGTCCTTGTCTCTAATGTACTTATAGACCTAGTGGAAATAATTAATTTTATTACCAAACAAACCATCAATCAACTTGGATTGATCCATATTCATCCTACTCCCACTCTGCTTGAGTTGGAAGACAGATCCAAAGTCAAGCAAGAAGGGGTGTTGGATAATGTGATTGTTTCATTAGATTCCTGGGAATATCCCACAGACTTCATTTTTATTGAACCAAAGAATCATGTGGGAGGAAATCCCTTGATCTTTGGATGACCATGGCTTCCTACAACCAATTATTACATTGAATTTCATTTTGGTGATATTAATATTTCCCATGGAGATTATAGGAATAAGGTCACCTTATGTCCACCTGCTACATCCATTCAGGACCTATAAGACACCTTCTGGCTAGATTACAGTATTGATGAGTAGACTTAGTCTGTCTCCATGTTACATCATTGTTCTTAGTCCTCACAGGAGAGTGAGCTACATGAATTCTTGAACAATCAGGACACTATGCCTAATTTTGAGTCATTGAGCCAAATTTTTACTTTGGATTTTCAGGAAAGTCATAATTCTCAAACTCCCTCATCACTATCTCTAGCAATTCCTATGTGTAATCTTGAGCTTGATACCACTCTTGTTGAGATTAGTCCAAGAAAATATTTGCATATTAGTTCAGACTTGGATTCATCCTAGCAAGATCATCTTGTGAATTTTTTGTGGAACCATCTTGATGCCTTTGCATGGGGTTACAAATATATGAAAATCATCCCTCCTGAAACTTGTACACATCATATTTATATTAAATATGTAGCCCGACCTGTCTGACATCCCCAAAGGCATATGAACCTAGCTCTAAGAGATGTTGTAAAAGAAGAATTGCAACAACTCTTTGATGTTGATTTTATCTATCCTATTTCCGATAGTGAGTGGGTCTCCCCATTAGTGTTAGCCCCAAAAAAAAAATGGGAGATGGCACATTTGAATTGATTATAGAGAACATAACAAACCCACTCTTAAGGATTACTTATGCCTTCCTTTCATCGATCAGGTGCTTGATACCCTTGCTGGTAAGAAGTACTTCTCTTTTCTATATGGCTTTAGTGGCTATAACCAGATACAAATTGCACCCGAGGATCAAGAAAAAACCACCTGTATATGTCCATGGAGTACATTTTCTTACCGAGTTGTGCCCTTTGGGCTATGTAATTCCTTGAATACCTTTCAAAAGGCGGTACTGGCCATTTTTGCTCACCTTGAGTGTCTATAAAGTTATATGGATGAATTCTCTATGTTTGGTGATTCATTTCAGGAAGGCTTCAAAAATCTAGAGAAGGTTCTTATTCATTGCCAAGAAGCTCATCTTTCCTTAAGTGATTAAAAGTGTAGATTAATGTGCAAAGAAGGTGTAGTTCTTAGCCATCTCATTTCTAACAAAGGTATCCAGCTTGACCATGCAAAAATATAAATTATTTTGAGTCTTCCTGCACCCAAAACTCAAAGGGAAGTGAGAGGTTTCCTAGGAAATGCAGGCTACTCTAAGAGATTCATTGAGAAATTATCTATGGTAGCTATCCCCCTTTTTCGAATTTTAGCTAAGGATAGTGAGTTTTCTTGGTAAACAGGTTGGCAATAGTCGTTTGAGACACTGAAGCAAAAAACTAGTACAAACACCAGTTTTGAGAGGACCAAACTAGTCCCTGCCATTTCACACTTCCTCTGATGCCTCAAATATTGCCATTGGTGTAGCTTTAGGACAGGAAGAAGACGAAAAATCGCATGCTATCTACTTCATCTGTAAAAATTTGTCACCCGCTGAATTAAACTACATAGTTACTGAGAAAGAGTTTTTAGTTGCATTTGCTATTGATAAATTCTGACACTACATTACAGGGTATGAAGTCTTTGTGCATATTGATCATTCTGTAATAAAATATTTGATGAATAAACCATTAACTAGTGGTATAGTGACTAGGTGGTTATTATTATTATAGGAATTTAGTATTATTATGATTGATAGACTAGGAAAAGATAATGTAGTAGTAGATTATCTTTCAAGATTAAATGATCCTGGTGAAGTAATTCCTATTGATGATGATTTTTGTCACGAACATGTTTTTTTTTTGCCAACATAATCTCGATGGTTTGCTAGCATAACTAACTATTTAGTCACTGGAAAGACACCACCTCACTTATCTGCTCGTGAAAAGCAGAATATTATACAAAGAAGTGTTGCATACTCCTAGGTTCAAGGAGACCTCCTTTACATTGGGTCGGACATCATTATCAAAAGGTATGTAAGAGAGGAGTATGTGTTTGAAATATTAGAATATGCTCATAACGAACCTTGTAGAGGCCACTTCGCTGATAAGAGAACTTCATACAAAATTTTACAGGCTCGATATTTCTGGCCCTCCTTATTTAAGGATGCTAAACAATATGTCAAGCGATGTGATAGTTGTGAGCGAGTGGGCCAACCTAATCAAACCAATGAAATATATGTGTGTACTCAAGTTATGATTTCATAGGACCAATAAATCCGACATCATCAAATAAAAAACATATTTTGGTTTGTATAGATTTCGTTACAAAATGCGTAGAGGCTAAAGATTTTTCTTTTGCTACTGAAAGAGTTGTTGTTCATTTTATTTTTATTGAAATATTTACTATATTTTGTGTGCATAGAGATATTGTTTGCGATAATGGTCCGTAGTTTGTTTATAATATGGTATAGGGTGTGATGGAGGAGTACAAAATTCACCATAGGAACTCCACACCATGTCACTCGCAATAAAATGGTCAGGTGGAGTCCACAAACAAGGTAATTTAGTCCATCCTCATGAAGACAGTAAACATGCATAAAAATGATTCAGCTAAAAAATTACAAGAATCCTTGTGGGAATAACGAACCACTTGGAGGAACATGTAATATTCCTTTTTCAGTAAATTCTACAATATTGTCCTAAAGGACGCTGTATAAGGAAGACAGTGTGAAAATAATTATAAAGGGGGCTTGGATACCCTTGTTAAAACACTAAAAATTTCTCTTCCAGAAGTTGAGCTCAAAGAAATAAGCCTAGAAGGCTTATACAGATCTCCCCGAAACTAGATCTCTCAGAAATTTCTCAATGAGAGAGCTTACAGCAATACATGAACACAATCATGAAACTATGAAAATCTGAATGTAACATAATATGAAATATATTACAGCCATCATGTATAGCAACAATATACAAAAATATAATGAGGAATAAACCCCTTATTAAATGAGAATCGACCTCCATTAAGTAAGCCATGAAATACAAGAGATGCAGCAACTGCATAAAATGCGAGAGAGCAGTGACAGCACTATCACTAGAAGTGTAGCTTCTGCTATAGATGTACATACATGAGATATGATTGAAATATACAAATAAATTCCCAAGAAAGGAAGAATGGTCTCCAATACAAGATTTCTAGCCAATCTAGGAGAGATTGCTAGAAATGCCGGAAAATGTACAAATGTGACAATCTAACTTGTCACTACAACTGAATCAAAATATAAAATGAGGCTATGGAAGATCTAAGATAGTGTTTCCTCCTCTGATAATTTTCTTCAGCAAAAGGCTGATCCCTCTAATCGAGAACAATCCACCTGATGATCCCAAATGGCTCTCCCAGAAACTGCCTCTAAAAATAAGGCAGTTTCTACCCAAGAATGCGTTATTAGATATGGTGAATGATTGGCCTAATGCCAAATATCTGAAATGAAGCCCCGCAGTATCCTCTGCTGCTCTTACAAATAATAGACAATATCTCCATAGAAGACAAGCCAAGGAAAGACTCTATGAATTCCTCTGTTGCTACTCTCAGCAACACAACATTAATCTACTGCAGAAATAACATTGTAGCTGCAGAGATAAGCTTGGAAAAATACCGGAATGAGGAAATGAAGTCCAAACCCTCTCCTTCTTCATGATGAGGTAGGGATTCCCGACCGGAAATAGCCTTTGGTGAAGAACACTACAAACCCTGCTAAACAACCCAGGGGTGCAAGTCTTTGTAGACCATATGAAAATACTAAGCCAATGCATAATGGAAATGGGCTGCCATCTCCTACTTATAAAGCAAAGGAACCTTTCTCACCATGGGTCCCATTCACACTTCCTTCTAGCTCAAGCAAGTGAAGCCTCCACTAAAACTTCGTTTTCCAAGTAGGTGAAATGTATCTAGACAGTTTTAGTTGACTTGGTCAAAATGACTAGATCAATCTTGATCCAATCCTGTTCACATCATGTGGTTCTCAATCCAGCTGCTTTATTATCCCTCCTTTCACACAAGGAGTGTTATTTCTCCATCAAAAGTGGTTAAGGTGTCTCCTTACCCATTTTATTTAACAAAATAAAATTATGATAACTATTAAGTTCCATTTTAGCTTGAGGCTAAAATTGGGAAGATTACAGTCCTCCCCTCCCACATGTTGCTTGTCCTTAAGCAACTGCATAGAGAGAAAAAAAATTATCCTCCTCTTCTTATGGCCTCCTCATCAATAGACCCCACCATAGCTCATCAAGGTATGCAATAAATCTATCCTCCATGTATCCCTCCAAGTATGTAGAACCAGAGAATACATCATGAGATAATAGAAGGTGCAAGTGGAAATCTCCTTATGGTTCAATGGCCTCCTCAAGGTAGGAGTGATGAAAAACATGGGAAGTCTTATTCCTAGTGAGTGACTCCTTCACCTATGCAATCTTCCATATGAAATGAGAAATCCTAAGTAGCTCAAGAAAGTATCCCTCAATCCCGGATCTATGCAATATGTTGGGGCTGAATGGAGAGTTTAGATTTTTCCATTGAAGTAGTTTCTCCCTCCATTTATGATAAGTGTGAGGGGGTCGCTGATATTGGGCTGAAATTTCATGGCCTCCATAATTCGCCCAAGCCTCCCCACATTATAACTCAACCATGAAGTTCCTCCTCGAATAACGCATTCTCTTCCAATAGCTCCTCCTATGTGAAGAGAAAATTAGTGACATGGTAATCATGGTATGCCCATGGTTTCTCCTGAAACATACAACATGTGAAAAAGGGAGAATCATAATCCCAATGGGAATCTCCAACTCCAAGCCTACTCTCCAATAAAATCCTCCCATGAGTACACAAACATAAACAACATATGCAAGCAATATACAATGAAAACAAGCTGCCACCTGGCAACCGGAGAGTGAATCATAGTTCCTCATAAGGAGCCAGCACAGTGCACCTTTGGCCTGCATCAAATCATAAATCAAATAGTTCCTTTCTAGCCACTTTTTTGCTGCCACAAACACGTTATAAGGTGGAAACATGTAATTATAGTTTGGTGCCAATGGTGTACACCAAGAAGTATGTGGCTTCCCCCACAAACCATCATAAAAATAGCCACTCCCATAGCTGCAATGGGCCACAAGTACATCATAATAAGTAGCATAAGGAGATGTGATCATCCTTAGCTCATGAAGCTACTCATAGAAATTAAAGAAGGGTAAACCAAAATGTAAACATATACCCCCTTTACCATGTACTCCGGTCCTTGAGCTAAAATGGCTCATCTGAATGCTCTCCCTCACCTCAAATGAGTAGGGGAATGGTTTTGCCAACCTCTCCAATATCATCCAGGCTATGCATCTATCCATATGCTAATATAAATCATGTTGAATGCCCTCCCGAATGAAATCTTCTAGAAAATCAAAGTATGCGTCAAAGTGCTGCATGCAATAATTTCTCCTTGAGACTAGAAACTCTAGCCAAGAAGACCCTACCATCAATATAGATGACCATCACATCAATCATGTACCGATCATCTCTGTCTGGATCATAAAGAGTCACGCATGCATTTGGATCCTGGGAGTACTCTACCAAGATCTAAGTCCTCTATCTTGGACCTATCCTCCTTATAGACAACACTATTGATCTGCAATGTGATGCTCCCCTCATGTTGCTTCCTGCTACTTTTACATCCCCCATGCCAAAGTAATCCTCAAAAATACTTCCATGCCCATCATTCAGTTGCTCATGCTCAAATAATGATGGAGATCCTTGAAAGTTAGTCTCCCATGAGAAACTGTCACCCAAAAGGAATCTCTCGGTCGTGGGCAATGCAGGCATGAGTAACCTCCATCTACTCCCATGTGTGAAAGATTCCTTCCCCAAAGGAAGTATCCTCCTCCTCATAAAATATGTGGAGCATTCATCCTGCATCATGAATATCCAATCCTCCATCCCTGCAGAAAACTCTGTGAGCGCAGTATAACTGGTGAGAGTGGGTGATAATGAAAATGAGAGAGTGTCTCCCTCCTCCTTGGGTTTATCCCAAAATCTCTGCACTATGCTAGACTCCCCCAATGTCTTCACCTCCCCAGAATCAAAGAGTGGTGAACTGTATGACAAGATGCCTCTCATCAACTCTATATCAAGTGGCCTCCCAGGTGGAATGCCTCCATATAGAGAGACATCAAGATTGGAAGTAGACTATATGTATAAGAGGACTGATTTATCCCTCTCTTCACTACACTGTATAGCCTCTCTCCCATGTACAAAGACTTTCTGTAATAGATAAGGGTGTATCAACCCTTGATGCTGATCCTTCTCTTCCTCCTCCATCTCACAATCCCCACAAGTTGCTGCAAATGACTACGGAATTGTGCCATTTTTAAATTTAAGAATAAATCCCATTTATAAATAGGTCACCTTTTTATATTTCTTTATAGATAGAAATAAAAGATTCATTTATAAAAGGATACATTGCATATTTTTATTTACAAAGTGTACAAACCTTTAAAAAAAATTATGATCCGATAAAAAACAAAGCTTTAAATCATATCGAAAATATTGTATGACGTCTTTATATTTAACAATGTTTGATATGAACATTAATCGCAAATTGGAAAATTGGAAAATTCTTTAAAGTCTAATCTCACTTCGTAAAAATCCGATGTGATCGCTCTCAATCGAAATCACATTTCAGATAAACTTTAAAGTGTTATGTTTCTTTTGCATACTCCCGATGCAATGCGATTCAATCGCAATCACATTTCGGAAGAATTAAAACAATATATTCATGTGGTATAAAGACTCCCATGCGATGGACCCCACCTCATCGCAATCACATTATCGGAGAAGCTCTTAAGTGGTTCATTTCATTTGAAAATCTCCAATGCGTTCTTCGCAATCGGAATTTGGCATAGGTCTTAATTCATTTTCCTTTTTAAATGAATTGCGATGCGAATAAAACTTAAATATCCATATATTACTATTCATCGTGTTTCAAAGGTTTAAAAGATAATATACCAACACTTATTTCGAAATATGCCAAATCTCCGATTGTACGTTAACATTAATTCACAAATCAAACAAATAAAAAGTATTTGTTTTGTTATTGAATGCATGAGTGTGACTCCCTAGAGGGCATTTAAGTTTTTAACCACGGATATAATAAATACAAATCAACGAATAATCCTTTTGTACAGTTGTTTTCATTATTACGTCTTCATTTTGGATGAAAGATTTTCTTTATTGCAGAACAATAGAACATCCAATTTTTCCATTCGTAAAACAAAAGAAACATTGCCTGATACTGAAATGTCGAAGAGATTCCGGAAATCAAAGGTTGCCATTCCTGCAAAAGCTCCTATGATCACTATGCCACCTAAAGAGAAACCAGCAAAGCTTAAGCTGGTTACAGACACCTCATGCCAGGGACTTGGTTAAATTATGTGGAAAAATGTATACAATTTAATAGAAAAGGAAAACCCTAGAGTTGTTGAAGCTAAGGCCACAGTTCCTAATGAAGCCGACTCAAACTCTGATTCTGAAAATCCTCTTGGTGCATTGGAAAACTCATTTCTGCACCAAGTTGCAGCTCGGGCAAACATTTTCTCATATTATGATGTTATTAGATGGGTGATTGATAATGTGGCTATCAAAGACAGGACTTTTGTTTCTGCATTTGGAGTAATATTTGGGTCATTTAGACCAGAAGACATCAAAGAAATGTACCACCTTCCATACCCACATAAGATTTATAACAAATATTTTATCAAAGAATCTGCTGCAAATAATGAGAATCTGTCAGAACCAATTAGAGAATTGAGAAGGGCTCCTGAAAATCATAGATACGAGGCATCAGGTATGTACTTTGTGGAGTCTCTTTTCCCTCCATACTCTTATGCCGCAGCAATGATGTGTAGATTGTTTGGAAATGATAACTCAGCTAGGTTTTCCATTCAAATGGTTCCATTAATACATTATGCTCTTAGTTCTGAGATAATGGATTGGGATTTCATTCAGTCTAATAAGATAGCCAACAGAATTCTTGAGTACAGGAAAGACAAAAATTTAGGAAATTCCACTCCTTTTTATTTTTGTGCTTATATCCTAGATGCCCTTTGTTTCAATTCTGAATTCCCCTTATTAGGATGGAAATGGACTCCTAAAGAACCTGTTCCAACTCATATATATCACAAGTTCTTATGGAAGGGGCAATTCAGAAGTCATGTTTACAGAGTCTGTCATGGTTTTCTTATTCTGATTTACCAAATATTTTTTGGTCGATTCCCTCCTAGACTTTCCGACGAAGCTAGAGCTAATTTGTCCTCAATTAGAGATTGGTTCGGAGAGGAAAAGTTCACATATGTCAGATTTTTTTTGAAGTAATGTAGAATGAGACATCCTTCCTTTTTATGTTCCAGACAAACTGTTAACAAATGAAATTTCTTATCAGCTGACAGTAGAAGCATGTCTAGAACTTTGAAGAATAACAAGAAGCTTATGTGGCCTACTTTTCCTTTTAAATGTGGTGACTATACTCTAAAAAAATTTGTCCATTCTGAAAAAGAAATTGTTAAGTTAACAACTCTCAAACTTTCAACAATCCTTGGAAGGCAATATGATCTGAGGAAGGTGGAATATGATTTTACTACTTTTGTTTCAATTGCTCAGTTCGAACATGAACCAGATTTTTTTGATGATTTATTTGTTTCTGTAGATAAAGTGTCTCAAGTTTTTGATTTTTCCATGTCTAAACTACAGGCTGAAGAAATGAACAAATTTTTTTTATTTAGAAGTCAGAGGTTACTCAAAGTTCCTCTGGATCAATTGAGAGTTTGTATACAGGGATATGAATCACAACAGGAGGAAACAGGAAGTTCATATGGAAAAGAAGTAACAAGATTTAATCTTGTTTCAGAAAATAAAGATATTAGCAGCAAAGTTGATATTGAAAATACAGAACCAACTGCTAAAATTGATATACATCAGTCTTCGGCTCAGGAAAGAAAAGAAAGCACAGGTACTGATGCCAATGTGCATACTGAAAATGGAGGCATAGACAGTAAGAATACTAAACAGGCACCTAAAAGTGATATAAAAAATAGTGAAAATTCTCAAGCTAGAGGAGAAGAAGCTACTAAAATTATTGTTTCTCTTCATTTTTTGAGCCAATATGAACAATTTTCCCAGCAAATAGGACAACAGAATACTCCCCAAGTTGATGATCTGAAAGACCAGGATATAGAAATTATCCCTGAAAATTCCACAGGTGAGATCATGTTGAAGATAGAAGAAATACCTCCTTTGGATATATTTACTGTCCTAAACATAGGGTTGTTGTGAGAAAACAAAGGAAAAGTAGGAAAACTGATCAAGATGCACTTTTGACATCACAGGTGGAATTCATGAATATTGTTTATAATAATGCTGAGGTGAATCCATTTGAGGATCTCACCAAATTATCCCAGTATGCAAGTGCCTATGGTGCTACTAATATAGAAAAAGCCTCTGAAGTTACACAGTTAATGAAGAAAAAATATGTGCAAATAGCCATGTTAGAAGAACAGGTTACAGAGAACCAACAAAAAATCATTCAGTTAGAACAGCGATTGCAGGATGGAGAGCTCAAATCTAAACAGTTAGAAGTGCAGCTTGCTGTTGAAAAGGAAAATATTGATCAGCAGACTTTAGAAAAACAACAACAGCTAAATCAAGAAATAGAAAAATTATAGGCTCTTCTACAAAATGAGCAGACTTCAAGGATTGAGCAAGAGAATATGTTTAAATCTAAATTAGACAAGTTTAAGAATTATCCCAGTTTGGATCAATTCAAAAATGAATCCCTGGATACAAACAAGCTATTGACTCAATAATTAAATGAATTTTGTCTAAAAATTCAAGAATCAGAATCCCTATGTGAATTAACATCTTCCTTGGTAGATGAAGGAGTCACTCTTAAAATTGAATTTGATGAAGCCGATGAAAATATCTCTGAATTTCTTGTATGGCAAGACTTATAATGAGGAAGAAAAGTGAATCTTCCCAAGATTATGGAGAGACATAAAGAAATTATTTTTGCAGAATGGGAATAGGGTTTGATCAAAGTAGAAAGAGCCACATCCAGAGCTAAAGGCATAGTGAACAATGTAACAGAGCTCGTGAATGATAACTTATATGCAATCAATTTAAGTTCCGATTGTACTCCCGGCCAATTATCCAGGGTAAAAGAAACTGATCATAGATGGAAAAAAGAGATAATTAATAAAAATCAGAAAATTGTCCAACTACAAGGAATATCATGCGATATAATGTGGACTTATCTTATCAAGCCATATAGTCAACAAACAACAATAAAATTTCTTTCAAATTCCATCAATTGCATCATTCCCGAATTCTCCGATGCTACATATACAGGGTAGTTGAATTTAAAGCTTAGTCATCCTAAAGAAGTGAAGGAAATGCTCAAAATATGCCATCTAGGCACATCAAACACAACATATAATCAATGAGTCAGTTTATCTCAAAATTGCATTTATGTTCTAGATATTTTTTATTTAGATAGATTGTAGGAATAGTTTTAATTATTTTTTGTTAAGTATGTATTTAAACCCCTTTCATGCATTTATAAAGGGGTCCTGAATTTGTAATATTTTGACTTGGAGATTACATTTCTGTACTCCATTGACTTCTATATTTCTATAAAGGATCACATCTAGTGATTCTCTGCGAAACTGCCTTTAAGAATTGCATTTCTGTATCTTGGAGTTGATTTTACATTAAAGTTGTTGGATTTGGATATTGGATTTCATTAAAAAATATCGAGAGGGATATGGTATTTCTATCTATTCACTATTAGTTTCTTATGTTATGTGATATTCTCTTTTAAATTGCTATCGTTTATGTGTACTTGCTTTACAATATTTCTTTATACATATCATTTCTGAGTATGTAGAAATATTTATCTTTTACAGTATATGCAAGCGATATATGATGAAAGCAATATGTTATTATAACTCTGTTTAATTTCTTAAACAGATTTATCTTTATTTATTACTGCATATTTCAATTAAGCTATAATACATTTTCATGGTTATTGTTAAATTGAAACATTTAAAGTTGTATTCACATTTAATGCCCGGGTTAGTTTTAGAATTATCTTATCAGTTTTTGTTAGTTTAAATAGTTTTATTTCGGTCATTTAGTCCCATTTTTCCTTCATTCAATCATTCCATTACCAACCCATTTAAATTACTAGGAAACTGGTCCTATAAATCCCATCGGAGCCACCACACAAAACGAAAAAGGAGTTGTCCTAAGGTCCCGATTGGGTGGTTATCCCCCAATGTTTGAAGCAGCGATTTTCGAGGCTTCAACATCTTTGGCTCTAGAAGGAGGGCCAAAGATATGAATGGTAGATAAATCTGAATCTGAAAGCCATTCTAAGAGCACATCACCCTCATCACCTTCAATTTCTTCCACATCTCAAATCACAAGAGAAGAAATTGATAAAAGTATTCAAACACCCACTACCAAGGTCTCAGATCAATCAAATAATCCAACTCTTGAGTCCCCTGAAGTCGAAGCTTTAGTTCATAAAATTTAAGGATTCTCGTTATCATTTGAAGAATCAGAATTATCTGAGGGTAGTGTCACCTTGCATTTTTTTTCTTCCAGACCTCTCACTAGGTCACAGAGTGAAAAAATTGGAATTTCCCCAAAAGAATTTCCTATACCTAGTAGATTCAAAACAATAAAAACTCCATTGGAAACAAAAATTGGTACTATTTCTTCATCACTTATTCAATCATCTATTTCCCAAGCTCGAAATAAGAAAAGTGCAACAGTCTCATCTTCATCTGCTCAAACTACACATGTTCAAACATCAATGTCTCTTCCAGTACTTCAACTGTTACTACTCATACACAAGTTATCACTTCTAGTTCTTCTACCATCATCACAACAATGGCACCACCAGCACAAAGACCATGGACTAGACCAGGAGCTATAAATATGGCTACACATTTGCATTATCTACCTAATCATCCTGAAAAATGGCTGCCAAATTTTAGTCCAGATATTGGTATACCAGCAGAAGAACATATCAATAATTTTATGCTTGCTATAAATCTAAATCAAGTAGAACATGAAGATGTAGTCAGGCTATTTCCCTATACCTTGTAAGGAACAATAGGATCTTGGTACTTTTCCTTACCTTCTGATTCTATCACAAATTGGGATATGTTTCAAGAGAAATTTTTAACTAAATATGGAGATGATAGATCAATTGCTACCCTAATCAACGATCTCTCCAATTTAAATACTCAACCCAAGGAACCCATTAAATATTTTAACTTTTGATTTAATAAACTATTGAATAAGATCCCTGCAACATCTAAACCTAGTGAACAGGTTAGAAGTGAATGGTACATTAATGCTTTTCCCTCAAACATATCAATTTTCATAGATAGATCTGCAAAACCGAATTTAGCTGAGAATATGAAAGAAGCTATTTCAGTTGAAAAACGAATGATTTCTCTAGATAAGAAAAATAATATTGAGGAAAGAAAATCAAAGAAATTCACTTTTAAAGATGATTCCAAGAAAAATACACCAAGAGATCCATATGACATGGAAGGCTTATAGAAAGTCCTTAAAACCATGTCTAATGAGATGGTTGAGATAAAAAAGCAAGTAGCAGAGACTTCTACAAAGAGACCATTTATAAATTTCAAGAGAAATCAAGCTGAATCAAAACCTCCCAATGCAATCTCCAATGCAAAATCAAAATATGAAGAAGAAGAAGAAACTCCTCTAATGTCATATGAAGAAGATGAAACGGAAGACATATTTCAACTAAATGGAATGTGGGATTTCATTCTCCCTAACTCGAATAGTGAAATGGAACAAGAAGCTATGTCTATGAGTACAAGGAGAAAATCTACATCGGAACCTGTTCAAACTATTCCAAAGAAGAAAAATACAACTCCGAATACTAAAGACAAAACTCCCAGAAAGAAAGCTTCTCCCTTACCCACTCAGAATCAGCCATCATCTCCCAATCCTCCCACATCATCATCCAAGACTCTAGTGATATTAGATACGATGGATTATAATATTATTGAGGACATGAAAAATACTAGAGAAAACATCTCATTGCATGAACTCAGCAAACTTAAACATCAAAAAAATCTACTATTAAAATATTTAAATGCTACACCTATTGCTCCTCTACCAAGTGGTGTAGTAGCTAAAGAAGCTAAAGGGACTGGTAAGCCACCAGACAAAGTAGATGTAACAGACACTGTTCTTATTAGAGAAAAATCAAATTCTCAGACACCTCCATTTCTGTTGACTTATGAAAACTACAATAAGAATTTGCATAATTTTTTAATTGATTCTGGAGCATCCTCTAGTATAATGCCTTCTAAATTCTGTGCTAAATTGAATATCGAACCACAGAAGTCTGTTGTTCACATTGTACAATTGGATCGCTCTAAATTTCAAGTTGTTGGAGAAATAAATTCAGTTACCATCAGACTCGCTTTTGATCCTAGGATTGTCCAAAGAATTGATATTCGAACTGCAGATATTCCAGAATTCTATGGGTTAGTCTTAAGCAGAGATTGGTCTGCAAAACTTAATGTCTATATCTCAACCGATTTTTCACATATGTGGCTTCCCTACAAAGGGAAACCAAATCAAATCAAAATCAAGCGAGAAAAACATATGACACACACTGTAACTGAATTTGAATAACCAAACGAACCTGTAGCTTTCAACAATAATATTCTTGGAGGTTATTCCGCTGAGTCATTTCTTGGAAATTTTACTGCACCACAATCACCGTTTTCTGTAAATACTTTTTCTTCTCAAATTGAAAATTTTTCGCAATCTGATTCTTCTAGAATTTTTAATATTTCTGATTCATTTGTAGATAAACCTATAGATAGAACTTTATTTTGGTCATTATATTTTGATGGATCAAAATCTAGTGATGGAGCATGAGAAGGATGCATCCTAATTGATCCAGAAGGAAAGAAAACCATGTTATCATGTAGATTAGAATTTGAGTGCACTAATAATACTGCTGAATATGAAGCCTTGATTCAAGGGCTTTATAAGGCCATAGGGTTAAACATAAAATACTTGAAAGTATATGGAGATTCTGAAATTGTCATAAGACAAGTAAGGAATACCATCCATTGTCTTTCAGGACATCTCAAACATTATCAAGCCCTAGTACAAGACCTTACCACTCAATTTCTAGCATTTAATATCTCTTCTATTCCCAGAAATCAAAACACATCAGCTGACTTGTTAGCTAATGTTGCATCCAAACTCCTTCCTACTGAAGATTGCAGTCTTGATAGATTTTTAGTAGAGTTGATTTTTCACCCATCTGTCCTAGACAATATTACTAATTGGAGAGTATTCTACTATGATCAAGATATTTTAAGCTTACTAACTTCTGAGAAATCATATGATGAAAAAATTATTGATGAAGATGATCGTGATCTACAAATTACTTCAAGAAATAATGAAAATTTGATTCCTAAATCTGTTGTTAAACTTGAGGATATTTATGATATTAAAGATAGATTCAAGAAATTTACTAATGCTAAACTTTAAAGTTCAACTTTGGATTTTGAATTAGTTAATCTTGGCTCTGATTCTAAACCTCAGAATGTTAATCTAGGACTCAATTTAACTCCAGAAGAAAGATCTTCTTTTATTAAACTTCTAAGTAAATATAAAATGTCTTCACTTGGAGTTACGAAGATTTAAGGACTTATGATACTTCTGTAATTCAACACATAATTCCAATTCTATCTGATGTTAAACCTGTTCAACAGAAGTTAAGAAAGATTCATCCAAATCTTGAGGATCAAATCAAAACATAACTCAACAAACTTTTGAAAGTCAAAATCATTTTTCCTATAAGGCATTCCAATTGGGTTTCCAACATGGTACTTTTCAGGAAGAAAAATGGCAATATTAGAATCTGTATTGATTTCAGGAATTTAAACAAGGCATGTCAAAAAGACAATTTCCCATTTCCAACCATGGAGCAAATTCTCCAAAAGGTAGCTGGTTCTGAACTCATGTCCTTCCTTGATGGATTTTCAGGGTATAATCAAATTCTAGTACATCGAGATGATGGGTTGAAAACCACTTTCAGAACCAAATGGGGAACCTATGCTTATCAAAAAAATCCTTTTGGTTTAGTAAATGTAGGAGCTACTTTCCAGAGAGTCATGGACATAGCATTTAAGGGTCTGATTAATAGATCAGTTGTTATTTATCTTGATGACATAATAGTTTATTCAAAGAAGAGATCCAATCATCTACATGATCTGAAACAAATATTTGAAAGATGTAGAAGAGTTGGTATTTCATTAAAGCCAAATAAATCCTTCTTTTCTCTCGATCAAGGAAAACTCTTAGGTTTTTTTGTGTCAAAATATGGTATATATATCGATCCTGATAGAGTTAAATAAATTTATGATATTTCTTTCCCTCATAATAAAAAGTCCATGCAATCATTTTTAGGTGAGATTAATTTTGTAAAAATATTCATTCCAAATTTTTCTCAAATTGTTTTACCTATGCAGAATATGATTAGGAAAAATTCATTATTCAAATGGGGATATAAAGAAAAAGAAGCCTTTGATGCAATCAAGAATGCAATCATTGATGCACCTGCATTGAATACTCCCAAATTTTCCAAATATTTTATTCTGTATACTTTGGCAACCGAAACATCTTATGCTTCTATTTTAACACAGCTCAATGATCAAAAAATTGAAGCACCAATTTCTTTCTTCAACTTGAATCTACAAGGAGATGAGCTGAATTATTCTGATGTTGAAAAACAAGCCTTCGTTGTATTTAAGTCAATCAAACATTTTAGGCCTTTTCTCTTAAAAACACACACAATGGTTACTATCCCATTCTCTGCAGTAAGACAATTACTAATTCAAAGAGAAGTAGGAGAAAAAAGGGCTAATTGGGTGACAACTTTGCAAGAATATGATATTGATATTAAACCAGCAAAGATTGTTAGAGGACAAGGTTTTTGCAGATTATTAGCAGGAGCTCATAACATACCAGAAAATCAAGATCCAAAAAATGTCGTTCAAGTAAGTCAGATAAGTGTCACAGATTCTAAATCTTAGTATGCTGATCTGATATTTTACTTGAAAAATGGTTATGCTCCTTCTAATCTCAGCTACAAGAATAAACATGCTTTAATATTGAATGATACTAAATATGAAATCATTGATGATGTTTTATTCAGAAATAATTATGATTCAATCTTATTAAAATGTCTTGAAAAGACTGAAGCAAAAAAGGTATTGCAGGAATTACATGATGGACCAACAGGAGGTCATTTTGGAGGTGATACCATAGCCTACAAAATTATCCATGCTAAATATTATTGGCCTACCCTTTTTAAATATACACATGATTATGTGAGAAAATGAAAATTTTCCAAACTACTAGTGGAAGACAAAGGAAGCCAGCTTTTCCTTTGGAGCTAGTAAACATTGAACAACCATTTGAACAATTGGGGCTTGATATTATTGGTGAGATAGTACCTCATCTTCCAAACAGCACAAGTACATACTCACAGTAACAGATTACTTCACAAGTGGGTAGATGGAATTCCTTTAAAGGTAGCCAACTCTGATGCAATTATTGATTTCATCGATCAATTCATCATTATCAGGTTTGGTGTACCTAACGCTCTGGTATTTCAAAATGCATATTATTTTTCTGGTAATAGTATAATGGAATTTTCAATTAAAAGAGGTTTTAAATTGAAATGTTCAGCAAATTATTATCCACAAGGTAATGTTTTAGCTGAATCCACTAACAAAAATCTCAACAAAATCATTAAAAGGACCATTGATCAAAATCAAAAGAATTGGCACAAGTATTTAATCTTTTCATTATGGGCTTATCGTATTACTCTTAAAGCTTTTATAGGAACTTCATCTTTCAATTTAGTTTATGGTAAAGAAACTGTGACACCGTCAAATCTAGCTCTTCTATCATTAGCCCTAGTGAGATTCATTGAAGAAAATCCTTCCTCATCCACTCAATTGAGATTTGATCAAATCCTTAAATTACAAGAATATAGAGAAAAAGAAAAAGATATTCACGAAAAACATCAACAGCTTGTAAAATCTTCTTTTGATTCAAGTTCCACTAGCTCAAAAAATTTGTCAATTGGTGATCTTGTTCTGAAATGGGATAAATCACATGAATAAAAAGGTAAGCATACCAAATTTCAGAAAATGTGGCTTGGACCATTTCATATTGCTGAAAAGATAGGCTCATATACATTCATACTTCAAGATTTAACAGGAAAGAGAGAATCTCTTCCTGTAAATGGGCTTGTCTTAAAGAAATTCTTTTCATAAGGAGGTAACCCTTTCTTACTTGTATATATTCCTTTCTACAATTTTTATTTATTTTGTAAATAAAGGTTGTTAATAGTCTTTAATTGACTTTTTACTATTAGAAAATTGACTTCGAAGGAATGTTATAAATACTTATTTTATGTAAATAGGAATTTTCAAGGAAATGATTACAATTTTAGATAGTTTAAAATAAAATGTTAAACTTTGAAAATTTGTTCAAAACATTTGCATGATCCTTTGAAACCTTAAGGAAAATGTAAATCATTATAAGTTTATTAAGCAGAGAAAGGTTATCTTTAAAAGGTAAAGACTTTTTCAAGCTTTAGCAAATAAAAAACTCTAAAAATTGTCATCTATTTATTCTTAAGGATACAACTATTTCACCCCATCCATTTCAGTTGTGAATTTTTAGAATGTAATTCTAAGAAATTATATGACAAAATTTAGGAGATAAGAGGTCTCATCACGAGTCTGCTTACCATGATCATAAGAAGTAATAAAACTGACATTACCAATACTTCACACCAAAACAGGTTAATGGGTTATAAAAGTAAGACAAGGGGTCTCATCATGAGCTAGCTTGTTCAGTTTAAGTACAACTAATGAATGGAATTGTTACTAAATGGCTACCAAACTAGAACAATGGCTCTTGAATTAAAAATAATAATAAATAAAAGACAAAAAACATGAGATAATATGTCTTATGAATTTATTTTTTAAAGAGTCATAATCTTAGTTGGATGGGATAATGGATGGTTAATGGTTAAAAGGTAACCCTGTCCAGACTATGAACATTTGCTGGTAGCAGAGGCAATGCCTGTGACAATAGAGTATATTACAAAAGATAAACTTAGAGAAATCCACTTACATTATTATTATCAACCAATCAAAACTTGAGATAACCCAAAAATGTTTTTGTCTTTAAGGAATTAGAAAGAAATTGTAAGTGATTTTTATTCTTTTTCATAGTTATATTTTATTTGAATTATCCTAAGATAAGTTTTCATTATCTTTAGAAATTTTTACTTACTAGAAATATAGTGTTCATTTCATTTTTTTAGAGATAATTGTTTCCTCGAGTGAATCGCCAATTTTTTTACCGTACAACAACCCTCCAGATTTTTAAATTTTAGAATAAATCCCATTTATAAATAGGTCCCCTTTTTATCTTTCTTTCTATATAGAAATAAAATATTCATTGATAAAAGGATACATTGCATATTTTTATTTACAAAGTGTACAAACCTTTAAAAAACTTTCCGATCCGATGAAAAACAAAGATTTAAATCATATCGAAAATATTATATGAACTCTTTATATTTAACAATGTTTGATATGAACAGTAATCGCAAATCGGAAAACCAGAAAATTCTTTAAAGTCTAATTTCACTTCGTAAAAATCTGAGGCGATCGCGCTCAATCGCAATCGCATTTCAGATAAACGTTAAAGTGTTATGTTTCTTTTGCATAGTCTTGATGCGATGTGATTCAATCGCAATCACATTTTGGAAGAATTAAAACAATATATTCATGTGGTTTAAAGACTCCGATGCGACGGACCCCACCTCATCGCAATCGCATTATCAGAGAAGCTCTTAAACAGTTCATTTCATTTGAAAATCTCCGATGCAATCTTCGTAATTAGAATTTGGCATAAGTCTTATTTCATTTTCCTTTTTAGACAAATCACGATGTGAATACAACTTAAATTTCCATATATTATTATTCATCGTGTTTCAAAGGTTTAAAAGATAATATACCTACACTTATTTCGAAATATGCCAAATCTCCGATTGTATGTCAACATTAATTCACAAATCAAACGAATAACAATGATTTGTTTTGTTATTGAATGCATGAGTGTGACTCCCTAGAGGGAATTTATGTTTTTAACCATGGATATAATAAATACAAATCAGCGAATAATCCTTTTGTATATCTATTTTCATTATTACGTCTTCACTTTGGCTAAAAGCTTTTATTTGTCGTAGAACAACAGAACATCCAATTTTTCCATTCGCAGCACAAAAGAAACACTGCCTAATACTGAAATGTCGAAGAGATTCCAGAAATCAAAATCTGCCATTGTTGCAAAAGCTCCTATGATCACTATGCCGCCTAAAGAGAAACCAGAAAAGCTTAAGCTGGTTACAGATACCTCATGCCAGGGACTTGGTAAAATGACGTGGAAAAATGTACGCAATTTACTAGAAAAGGAAAACCCTAGAGTTGTTGAAGCTAAGGCCACAGTTCCTGATGAAGGCGACTCAGACTCTGATTCTGAAAATCCTCTTGGTGCATTGTAAAACTCATTTATGCAGCGAGTTGCAGCTTGGGCAAACATTTTCCAATATTATGATGTTATTAGATGGGTCATTGATAATGTGGCTATCAAAGACAGGACTTTTGTTTCTACATCTGGAGCAATATTCGGGTCATTTAGACCAAAAGACATCAAAGCGATGTACCACCTTCCAGACCCATAGAAGATTTATAACAAAGATTTTATCAAAGAATTTGCTGTAAATAATGAGAATCAGTCAGAACCAATTAGATAATGGAGAAGGGCTCCTAAAAAGCACAGACACGAGGCATCATGTATGTACTCTGTGGAGTCTCTTTTTCCTCCATACTGTTGTGCCGCAACAATGATGTGTAGATTGTTTGGAAATGATAACTTGGCTAGGTTTTCCATTCAAATGGTTCCATTAATACATTATTCTCTTAGTTCTGAGATAATGGATTGGGTTTTCATTTTGTCTGATAAGATAGCCAACAAAATTCTTGAGTACAGGAAAGACAAAAATTCAGGAAATTACACTCCTTTTTGTTTTTGTGCTTATATCCTAGATGCCCTTTGTTTCAATTCTGAATTCCCCTTATTAGGACGGAAATGGAATCCTAAATAACCTGTTAAAATTCATATATATCACAAGTTCTTATGGAAGGGGCATTTCAGAAGTCATGTTTATAGAGTCTGTCATGGTTTTCTTATTCCGATTTACCAAATCATTTTTGGCCGATTCCCTCCTAGACTTTCCAACAAAGCTAGAGTTGATTTGTCCTTGATTGGAGATTGGTTCGGAGAGGAAAAGTTTATGTATGTCAGATTTTTTGGAGGTATTGTAGAACCACGCATCCTTACTTTGTATGTTCCAGACAAACTGTTAGCACAGGAGATTTCTTATCAGCTGACAGTCAAAGGCATGTCTAGAACTTTGAAGAACAGTAAGAAGCTTATGTGGCCTACTTTTCCTTTTAAATGTGGTGACTATACTCTCAAAAAAAATTTCCATGCTAAAAAAGAAGTTGTTAAGTTAACCAATCTCAAACTTTCAACAATCCCTGGAAGGCAATATGATCCCAGGAAGGTGACATATGATTTTAATACTTCTATTTCAATTTCTCGGTTCGAACATGAACCAGATTTTTTTGATGATTTATTTGTTTCTGTAGATAAAGTGTCTCTAGTTTTTTATTTGGCCAACTCTAAACTTCAGGCCAAATAAATGAACAAATTTTTTTTATTTAGAAGTCAGAGGTTACTCAAAGTTCCTCTGGATCAGTTGAGAGTTTCCATACAGGGATATGAATCACAACAGGAGGAAACAGGAAGTTCATCTGGAAAAGAAGTAATAGGAATTAATCCTCTTTTAGAAAAGAAAGATATTAGCAACAAAGTTGATACTGAAAAGATAGAAATAACTGCTAAAATTGATATACAACAGTCTTCGGCCCAGGCAAGGAAAGAAAGCATAGGTACTAATGCCAATGTCTGTACTGAAAATGGAGGCACAGACAGTAAGAATACTGAATAGGCACCTAAAAGTGATATAAATAATAGTGCAAATTCTCAACTTAGAGGAGAAGAAGCTACTAAAATTATTGTTTCTCCTCATTTTCTGAGCTAATATGAACAATTTTCTCAGCAAATAGGAAAACAGAATACTCCCCAAGTTGATGATCCGAAAGACCATGATATAGAAATTATCCATGAAAATCCCACAAGTGCGATCATGTTGAAGATAGAAGAAATCCCTCCTCTAGATATATTTTACAGTCCTAAACATAGGTCTGTTGTGAGAAAACAGAGGAAAATGAGGAAAACTGATCAAGATGCACTTTTATCATAGGTGGAATTCATGAATATTGTTTATAAGAATGCCGAGGTGAATCCATCAGAGGATCTCACCAAATTATCCCAGTATGCAGGTGCCTATAGTGCTACTACTATAGAAAGAGCCTCTAAAATTACACAGTTAATGAAGCAAAAAGATGTGGAAATAGCCATGTTAGAAGAACAGGTTGCAGAGAACCAACAAAAATTGATTCAGTGAGAACAGTGATTGTAGGATGGAGAGCTCAAATCCAAACATTTAGAAGAGTAGCTTGTCGTTGAAAAGGAAAAGATCGATCAGTAGACTTTAGAAAAACAACAACAGCTAAATCCAGAAATAGAAAAATTACAGGATCTTCTATAAAATGAGTAGACTTCAAATATTGAGCAAGAGAAGATGTTTAAATCTAAATTAGAAAACTTTAAGAATTATCCCAGTTTGGATCAATTCAAAAATGAAGCCCTAGAGAAAAACAAGCTATTGTCTCAATAATTAAATGAATTTTGTCTAAAAATTCAAGAAGCAGAATCCCTATGTGAATTAATATCTTCCTTGGTAGATGAAGGAGTCACTCTTAAAATTGAATTTGTTGAAGCTGATGAAAAGAACTCTGAATTTCTTGTATGGCAAGATTCAGAATCAGGAAGAAAAGAAAATCTTCCCAAGATTATGGAGAGACACAAAGAAATTATTTTTTCAGAATGAGAACAGCATTTGATCAAAGAAGAAAGAGCCACATCCAGAGCTAAAGGCATAATGAACAATGTAACACAGCTGGTGAATGATAACTTATATACAATCAATTTAATTGCAGATTGTACTCTCAGCCAATTACCCAGGGTAAAAGAAACTCATCACAAATGGAAACAAGAGATAATTAATAAAAATTAGCAAATTGACCAACTACAAGGAATATCATGGGATACAATGTGGACTTATCTTATCAAGCCATATAGTCAACAAACAGAAATAAAATTTCTTTCAAATGCCATCGATTCCATCATTCCCGAATTCTCTGATGCCACATATATAGGGAAGTTGCATTCAAAGCTTAGTCATCCTGAAGAAGTGAAGGAAATGCTTAAAATCTGCCATCTGGGCACATCAAACACAACAGATAATCAATGAGTTGGTTTATCTCAGAATCGCATTTATGTTCTAGATATTTTTTATTTAGATAGATTGTAGGAATAGTTTTAGTTATTTGTTGTTAAGTACGTATTTAAACCCCTTTTGTGCATTTAGAAAGCGATCCTGAATTTGTAATATTTTGACTTGGAGATTACATTTCTGTACTCCATTGCCTCCTATATTTTTATAAAGGATCACATCTGGTGATTCTCTGCGAAATTTCCTTTAAGAATTGCATTTCTGTATCTTGGAGTTGATTTTACATTGAATTTGCTGGATTTGGATATCGGATTTCATTTGAAAATATCGAGATGGATTGGTATTTCTATCTATTCATTGTTAGTTTCTTACGTTATGTGATATTCTCCTTTAAATTTCTATCATTTATGTGTACTCTCTTTACAATATTTCTTTACGCATATCATTTGTGAGTGTGTAGAAATATTTATATTTTACAGTATATGTAAGCGATATATGATGAATGCAATATGTTATTATAATTCTGTTTAATTTCTTAAACAAAGTTATCTTTATTTTTTACTGCATATTTCAATTAAGCTATAATAAATTTTCATGGTTATTGTTCAATTGAAACTTTTAAAGTTGTATTAACATTTAATGGTCGGGTTAGTTTTAGAATTATCTTATCAGTTTTAGTTACTTTAAATAGTTTTATTTCAGTCATTTAGTCCCATTTTTCCTTCATTAAATCATTCCATTACCAACCCATCTAAATTACTAGGAACTGGTCCTATAAATCTAGTCAGAGCCACCACACCAAATGGAAAAGGAGTTGTCCTAAGGTCCCGACCGGGTGGTTATCCGCCAATGTTTGAAGCAGCGATTTTCGAGGCTTCAACAGGTCCCCACATATTAAATTACTTGGAATCCCTTGCATAGAAACAAGGACTCCTCCCGTAGAAGCAATAGCTCCCCTCTCATCTCCATGTGGTGATGGATCTTCCTCCAATATGACAGCAATGTGGAGTCTTTCATGCATATTCTCTTCATCAATATGTGAGTATGTCTCCCCTTCAATGAGATACCATGGATTTTGGTCTTCTTCTGAAAGAGGGATGTCCATGTTATCATAAATAGAAGAGTGCCCTTCACATAATAGGGATTTTTCCTTTAGCAAGTCATCATACACATCTTCATCCCTTTCAGAAATATGGAATGGAGTTTGTTTCATGGTTCTCTCCAATGCATCCAAAGTGTTTGATGTTTTTTTACAAAGAGATTCACAGTGATTTTCATCAAAGTCCTCATAAATCCTCTAGTGAATCCATCATATGATTCTACATTTTCATTATAGCATGAAATATAATTTTCAATCCATAAACCATGAGCCATACCTTTGAGTTGCAGCTCTACTCATACAATGGCCTCATTTCCTTTCTCCATATTTCCGGCAGTGAAATTGGGTAATGGACTGCGTTGTGGATCTGGATGTGTGGCTGAATGCTCACACACATCATAAAAATATCTAGGGCTTGCTTCATTCACAAACCCTCTCAGAAAATCTTTCCAAATTTCCCTTTCTTTCTCCTCAAGATCTTCAATGATACCCTGCAGGGTCTGGAAAAAAATAAGGGAAACCTCCTCTCCCGTCATTCCTATTTTTTTTTACATCTCCTCTTGTAAATTAATATATTCTCCTTCTAATGGAATTTTATCTTGGGATGTAGAGCTGTAAAGTTCCCTTCTTAGGAATATCAAATTTCTATTCCAGAGATTGACTGCAGGGGCATTTACTGGATATGTTGTTTTTGAACAAAGGATGAGATCCAGATGCTACCTCTCCAGCTGCATAATCTATCTATATATCTTTAAATAATCCTCCTTCAGGGATTTAGCACTTTTTCTTGAAGCCATAGGTTGAGCCAAAGATCTTGCTCTGATACCATTGTAATATTCCTTTTTCATGAATTCTGCAATCTTGTCCTCAAGGACGCTGTATAAGGAAGAAAGTGTGGAAATAAGTAGAAAGGGTGCTTGTATCCCCTTTTTAAAACACTAAACACTTCTCTTCTAGAATTTGAGCTAAAAAAAATAAGCCTAGAAGGCTTATACAGATCTCCCCGAAACTAGATCTCTCGGTAATTGCTCAATGAGAGAGGTTACAACAATACATGAACACAATCATGAAACTCTAAAAATATAAATGCAACATAAGATGAAATATATTATAGACATGATGTACAACAACAATATACAAAATTATAATGAGGAATAAACCCCTCATTCAATGAGAATCCACCTCCAGTAAGTAAGCCATGAAATACACGAGATGCATCAACTGCATAAAATGCCGGAGAGCAGTGAAAACACTGTCTCTAGGAGTGTAGTTGCTGCTATAGATGTACATACATGAAATATGACTAAAATATACAAATAAATTCCCAATAAAGGAAGAATGGGCTCCAATATAATATTTCTAGCCAATCTAGGAGAGATTGCTAGAAATGTCGGAAAATGTACAAATGTGACAATCTCACATCTCACTAAAACTGAATCAAAATATACAATGAGGCTATGGAAGATCTAAAATAGTGTTCCCTCCTCTAATAATACTCTTCAAGAGAAGGCTAATCCCTCTACTCAAGAATAATCCACCTAATGAGCCCAAATGGCTCTCCCAGCAACTGCCTCTGAAAATAACACGATTTTTGCCCAAGACTGTGCTATGAGAGATGGTGAGTGATTGGCCTGATGCTAAATATCAGAAATGAAGCCCCAGAGTCTCCTCTGCTTCTCCTCCAAAGAACAGACAATATATCCACTGAAGACAAGCCAAGGAAAGACTCTATGAATTCCTCTTTTGCTGCTCCTAGTAACACAACGTTAATCTGTGGTAGAAATAACACTGTAGCTACAAAGATAAGCTTGGCCAAATTTCAGAATGAGGAAATGAATTCCAAACCCTCTCCTTCCTTGAGGATGAGGTAGGGATTCCCTACTAGGAACACCCTTGGGTGACGAACACTACAAACCGTGCTAAACAACCCGAGGATGCAAGTCTTTGCAGACCCTACGAAAATACTAAGCCAGATCATAATGGAAATGGGCATCAATCTCCTCCTTATAAAGCAAAGGAACCTTTCTCACCATGGGTCCCATTCACACTTTCTTTCCTCTGTACATTAGCTTCCTAGGTATACGAAATTAGCTCTTTATAAAACACTAATTTCCATCTATCCTCCAAGGGGTTTACAGTAAACAAACTTTGAATTCAATAAAATGATAATTTCATCTAAATGATATTGGAAGAGTTATTAATGGAGAAATAACCCTCTAATTGGTGTGCCCATTGCTATAAATTTGTCGTTTTTAATTTTCCTCGAAAATGAATAATAATGTTGGCTTGTACCTTAAAGAGTATTGTTTCTGTAAAACGCATACAGTTTGAAGGTGAAATTATCCTATTTGAAATTTGATAAATTACAACAAAAAGCTATTTCATCATTTTCATATATTTGTTATTCAAAGGATTACTATAGAAATAACATAATAAAATATCACGCTTTGTCATATTTCTTTCCACTATTCTAAGCTAACAAGATACATTTCCACTATTCTATGTTAACAAGATATATGAGGTAGAGAGTATGATGGATCACTCATACCAAGGGCCAACATCTTATGTCATTATCTTTTATGGCACATCAACTATGGAATAATTTATCTAATATAATTGTTAACATTTTCAATTTAGAACAAAATCAATGGTCAAGGAATGTTGGAAATATGAAACACATATTTAGGGAGACATAATTTTTATTTAGATATTAAAATTGAAAGCTAATAGATGGTGTATTGACTAAAGTATAATAAATATTTCAAAGAAGAAATGTGTAATCTATGTCAAGTTACAGAAAGGATCCATTAAGAGCTTGAACCTTTATTTTATTATAGTAAAGACATAGATGCTTAACCAATAAGCCTAAATGAAAACATAGATGTGCCGTGTGCTATGAGTTAGGGATGAGTATATTTTTTGTAAATAAGTTGACATCTATTTTTTTCAACAAATATCTTTTGGATACAAACTTTATCTTAGGAAAACAACCAATTATTTGAAATTCTCTTCCCGATTAGTGCTAAATGGATCCCCAAATAATATCATGTTTGGTTTTATAGATTATTGTGAGAAAATCCCCCCTATGGACAATCATATTTCTCGATATATATTCCCAATATTTTTCATAAAAAGGTGATATACCATTCACAATTCCTCCTATATGTAATCCCTAAGATTCTTTGACATACAAAAAATAAGAGGGGATAAATGGAATGCCTTATTTGTGAAATTTGTAGGTAATCATTACTATTTATACTATAGAAGGTCCTTCTCTAACTCCTTCATATCTTTCCTCCATAGTAAAAAATTGTACCCTACAATAAATATCCTTAGCAATATATCCCTATCCTCCTTTAAATTTTTGTAAGATGTTGACTAGATCTACTTTATATCACTCAATATTAATGTAGATACAACTAAAATTATGCATTGAACAATATAGATTGATGAAATAATTAAGTATATATTAAGATGAAGAAACTAAAGAAAATATATCACCTTGAGTTTCTGAAGACCCTTATAGATAGCTTGGCTCCTTAAGACACCTTCCTTAGCCTCTAATTCTATTTTGCCATCATTTCCACTCTTAAATTATAGGTTTCTATATCTACCAATTTCCTCCTTCTTATAGGAATTTAGGAGAACTTAGGGGTATGCTTGATGACATTTAAACTAATAAATTACAAATCCGGCTCAAGTTCCATGTTTAATTTTTAGCATTTTACAAATCATTATGAACTTTATACACAATTTTTATTTTCACCTAATTATGAAAAAATTATTATTTTTTATTGATGGAATTATGACAAATAATTACTTTATTGCAAAACAATTATGAAAACTTAATTATATAATTTTGGCCTCATAAAATAAAAAAGCATCATTTCAACGGTTATGGTGGAAAATACAAGTATAATGAATTCTCTGTAATGTATGATTTCATAAGAGAAATTAGTTGTTGAAATACATTATGAAAATTCAAGTTGAGTAGAGTGGCATAAGGAAGGAACTCTTGGATCAAGGAATGAGAAGTACCTACAACCAATCTTAAAAAAATTATAGATATAAATAATCGTTGAGGTAGGCATATCCATCCATGATACAAAAGTAAACAAAGAATTTATTCCACCATAACACACCACAAATCCATGTAATAAGATGAAAGTCTAAGGTAACGAAAAGGTGCATGGTGGATTCATGTCATAAACATATCATAGGCATTAGAAGCAACAATGTTGGTCTACATCCCAAGGTACATCATGAAGTGATATAGGAAATATGGAAGTGTCAGTGTGGTATTCAAAGTACATAATATTGTAAAATACTGCATCATATGTTGAGAGGAGTTATATGTATGAGTAAAGTATGACCCTTAACCAATGTTTTTCACCTGACCCTAATGGTATGGTTCTACATCATGTAAATAGGTGAGCTGATTTTGTGTATAGTATAAAATATCTAATTACCAGTCACTGATGTATACCATTAATATACGTGACGGGAACTATTAATGATAAAAATTGATTGTAACGTGCATAGGAAAATCTATCAAGTGTTAATAGAGTAGTTGAACTTGAAAACCAATAGATTTTATTGATGAACGTTCAATGAGGTATGCCAAAAATCAACCTCTAGAAAACCTACCACTTATGACTACGAACTCCAATGTACTTTTTGGTTTACAGATTGACTTCCTATATAATGAGTTTATGTTGATAGAAAGAAATATGTTGGATGAGGAACTTGATTTATTTCCCATAAATCAATATGAAGCATACACTAGGTTATTGTTTGGAGACATAGACACAATTATTATAATTAATACAATGATGGTTGATATTGAAGGTAAACAAAACTATGAATTCCCAACTTGAGCTTAAACTTACCTTGAACATATTTTGCATGACAAGAATATATTGGTTGCATTGATTCATGAAAACCATGTGATATCATGTGATAATGCGTAAGGCACTAAAGCATTCTTCATATTGATAGGAAGGGTATCAAACTAGAGGATTATATTACTCATATTTATGGTAAGAATCGTAGGAAATTTATAAACAAATAGAAGGATAATGATGAAAATAAGTTCCATGTTCAAGGATTACACATGTGATCGAGGTCACTTATTGGAAAATATTCCAATAATTCCTTCCTCCCGATCACCAATATTTATTTATTAACTTCTCCATGTGTTAATGAGCCTGAAAGAGAAGAAAGGTAAGCTCAATAGTGTATTATTTTGTTCATTTTTAACAATATTGAAAAAGAGTTACAATTGTAGTTGGTAAGGTTTATTCATTGTGGCTTATTCAGCTCAAACAAGAGCTAGTTGTATTCTCCCAATGGTATATATTTTTGTGAAGTTTTAACAAGCCAAAAAAAGAGGTAAAAAAATGCTTAGTAGTTTTTTTTGTCATTAAGTTTTAATGATCCCTCAAAAACTTTAAGAGTGTACTCAACAGGGCGCCTTTTTGATGGTTTTTTAATGAGACTAAAATAAATTGAATATTTAGCTTAATTTCCTTCCATCATGTTTATTACCATGAGAAAAAAATAAAAGTGAGCTCATATGTATTAAATTTTTTAAATTTTTTTATTGTGAATTAAAACGACATAAAGAAATCTCATCCTAGAGAAACAAGTGGTTTAAATTGTTAATCATATAACCCAGATGTAGGTGACTAAGGCCCCTCGAAGGCAGGAGAGGTGCCACGCATGTTGGCCCACTTGGAGGAGGAGCACGTGTAAGTGGCATGAAGGAAGCGACGTGGTGGGAAGCATGACAGAGGAGGAACACAAGATCCCAATGGAGGGAGGTACTATCTTTGTCCCAATCCACTCAAGTGTGGAGTTATTGGCATTGGAAGGCATAGGGAGGAAGGTAAAGCAGAGGGGGGGGATTGGGACAGGTTTATAAGTATGCGAAGGGGAGGAGGTGGAATAATGTTAGGCTAGTGCAGTAGGGAGAATGGGAAAAAAAAGGAAGGGATCTCAGGAGTCACACGGGCAGTAGCAGTAGTGGTCTGTCGAAGCTCCATGCTCAAGGGGAGAATCGTGAGTCGCCTTACTCAGGCTCATCGCTAGGTGGAGCATGGAGTAGGTAGAGGGAGAGGAGAGGCATCTAGAGGTGGAGAAGGGGGGTGACTCAAGCCTCAGTGGGAGAACAGGGGCAGAAGTCTAGATTTGGAGGCATTTTTATTCACCGGGAACGACGATGAGGATGCTTCCACCATATCCAAAATGGAGGTGGACCTTCTCATGTACCTACGACAAGAGTATGGGGAGAGGGTTGAGGTGCAACTGGTCTAGGTGACACCGATAATCCTAGGCCACCTGATACACAAGAGAAGGATAATTGGTGAATTTTTGGGAGAGAACCTCTATAGCATCAAGGAAGGGCTAGACAAAAGTCTCGGTAAGTTGCAGGACAACTTGATGATTGCAGGGTACCTAGAAATTCTTTAACCTGATTGTGCACCTCCTTCAGATGATACCAATGAAGAAGAAGAGGAGGATGTTGTGACAATGCGAGATTCATAGAGCCTGGGAGGGGAGAACAGGCGATGAGAGTGATCAGGTGCCCTTATTTTTTTTATGATAAGCTTTCAGTGGTCTTTTAGCCCTGTAGTGTACATAGTTCGAAGTCTTAGTAGGTTTAGTTGGTTACAAGTTGAAGCTCTAGCTCTTCTACCTATTTTAGAGGTCAGTAGACTTGATATTACTTTGGTTTCCTATGATGGGTGGAGATGTTTTGATCATTTTGGACACAAGGTTTGGTTCTCGCTTATCGATGGATCTATGGCTATAAATATTTAACCAGTTATTAGAAGGAGCTCCAGAGTTGCTGATTAAAAAAAAAAAATAGTTAATCATATAATTTGAATCTAGTGCAACCACCATAAGTAAACTGAAGCAAAAATATCAATAACATAAATACTCTCATTGTAGCAGTCTCTCTACAAAATGAAAAATCACCAAATAAAGGAAGAAGTGATGTAAATAGTAAGAGGTTAGGTGTGACTTTAGTAGTGGAATGTGAATTAAGAGCAAACAATAGTTTAGAAGAAGGAATTGATAAATTAACGGTGATAATAATACACATCCATAAATAAAAATAAAGATTTTATGGATCATCCTTATAATATTTCCTAAAGTTTGATGAAGAGAGAGAAGAATAACACTCAATTTACTATCCCAGAAATTCCATTGGAGGATTCCTAGGCCCACAAAGTGTCACAACATGGATACCAAAATGGTAAGTGGGTGTTGTTCAAGGCATTAACAAAGGGTGGGAACTACTATGCAAGTGGTGATGTGCAGTAAAAAGTGCCTACTATTTTAATATGACGGGTTCAAACCCACGTAACATTCATGGAAATATATATGGTTGATAATGTAAGGGATCCATGCAAGGAAATCTCTATAAATATATGCCAATTTTGAAAATATGCACCTCATGTTGAATGGTTTTCACCATGAATATTCTAACCCATCCCATGAAAACTATAAAAAATACTGGACCTGGAGTTAAATCACATGGTGAAAGCAATTAAACATGGAACAAGTTAGAACATGAAGATGTGATTTTTTTTTTTTTTAAGATTTTGGATATTATGTAATAGAAAAATACATTTTGGATATTAGATATGAATTCAGATGACATGATTCTATTTCGATTCTTTTTGTACACACCTTCCCATAATAATGCTCAATCATTGTGACAAATGTCAACATAGCTAGAGGACTTAGATTTGAAACCTTATAGGCTCAACATTGGTGTGCCCATGACAAACCAAGGGTAGATAATTCACATGAAGATTGAGAAGCAAGCATGATAATCATTGAGCTAAATCAACCCACACACAAAAAATAAAAACCACTCACATCACATATGAAAATCTAAATACATGTGTACAAAGCTTAACATAGTCTAATATGTTATGCCATGTAGTTTTGAATAGTGGGAATAGGCCAAGGATTGCTACAAACATAAATTATCTCATCATTAATTATTGACATGATATGGCACAACCTATTAGGGCCATGTTGCATATAGTCGAAATTCCACATTCCTAAATATTCATGAATATAGTAATATCATAGAACCAAATCACTTTTAAGAACAAATTGAAGATATGAGGAATGCGTGACCATGTGAGCTACAATATGTCCTTTATAATGGTCATAAATACACTTATAATGTAGAATACACTCTTCTATGAGGAGGTTTAGAGTGGAAAATTTGGTGGCAAGTTCAATATCAAAAATCCAAGACATGAACAGGTCCATTGGTGTTGCTTCATTGGTGACTTAGGAAATAACCTCCTTGCTCGATTCAAAAATTTATGTGCATGAACCACCATTTTTTAAATAAATATGAATAGAATCATTAAATTACATATCCCCCCTGATCCTATCGAAGGAATCCATGACCTCTAATACGACCTTTTATGAAGGTAACTTAATATCAAGGGAGTGATATAACATAGGTGGGATGATATCATACATCATAAGAGTAGATTGATCATATTCCATATTGCAATATAATTTCTAATAAACATCAAGAGGTATTGATGAGATCATTTAATAGATGTTCTCTTCCAAAATAACCAATATTTTACCTTGGTGCAATTTACATTCTATAAGGAACACTGAAGGAATGAAATGCCTAAGGGATCCACTAGCGATAGAGATATCATGTTGATGGGAGTGATATGAGTAGAAACTTCATGTGTGGGAAATATAGTATTTAAATAAGAAAATAAAAATATTCAAAATATTGCACTATAATTCACGATATAAGGACGATAAAAGCTGAAAACGGAAACACTATGCTAGTAATGGTCATCTTATCCATTATGCAAAGATAAATTGGATCAGTCATGATTAATTTATCCTCATTAGGGGATTATATAATATCAAACATTAATGAAATTATACCCATCATGGCATGAAACCAACCTCGCCTAGAGAAAAATTTATATTTTAGTCGAGCATCGACAACATTAAATTTAATGTAGACAAATTTTCTCTAGAGATCAATGGGAAATTCTAGGAGTAATACTTTGGGTTGGAAACATTGGACATAAATGTCTTAGAGAGTGTTTCTAATGCATGATTAATTGGAAACCTATCTCTCACCAGCATGACAAAGACATAATATGAGTGGAGGCTTCTTCATCCACAAACATGTGATAGACGAGATTACAAATAACTTATACCTATACTTGGAAAGAAATCTAATGATAAATCCTATGTCAAGTCACATTTTTGTAGAATTCCAGAAGTCCCTTTTCTAAGGCATCTAGCCTACCAATTTTTATAGAAAGTATTTTTTTTGGATAGGGAAACTTCACAAAACCTCCAAGGAAGACGTGGAAAAAATGGCTCCTAGGCCAAGTCCTGCACAATATTATAATTATGGGAATCCTATGCATGACTAGGATTATTAATCAACCAATGGAGAGTACCCTTTCAAGATTTTATTATTTTTTCTAAAAAATTACTATCGACTTCCACTCAAGACACTAGCAATCAATAGGCACTTAGAACAAGAACCACTCTCAATATACTCATAGTTCATAGTGCTTGAAGTTAACTAACTACTTTCTTTCACTTGAAAATTCTTTCATTCGATGGTATTTTTTTATGACAATAACCCATCACACCCCCTCACGCTGAATTAGGATATTGCATAGCCATTTTTTGTTGTTCAGTATGGAATGTATTAGTTAAAATAATGGGTTGTTGGCCAAGACCCTATTGAGAAAAGAAACAATTGGTATCATCCATTCTTGGGAACCGATTAATAAGATGCTTTCCATGAAAAATATTACATTGAAACTTTTTATGTCTCTTTTTGTTACTCGGGCTCTTGCTTATGTTGGCTTGGGTTTTTTTAGTCCCTTACAAATTTTTTGAAGTGTTTTCTTTTTAATCTTATTCTTTTTCTCCTTTTGTTGTGAATATTTTTTAGTGACACAAGATTCTACTAAATGCACATTGTTTATACTCCCACATGCATGACAACTAATTCTCCCATATCTAACCATAGGAGGAATGCTCCTATGAGTAAAATCACATTTGTATGTAGGGAAACTTACATAGAAAACGGTAGTAATAAGGATAACTCTTCTAGAAATATGGTTAATATTGGAGAAAATAGGGACTCTAGAAAAAATATTTCGTCATAATAAATGACCAACACATGGAGTATTGAATCCTTCTGAGGCATCATTTCCCTCAATGCTACTAGTGATAGGATCATGTCCCCATCTTTAATACTCGCATAATTGATGCATTGATGTGTTGAATGAGCTTGAGAGAAAGTGATCTATGTGATGAATGGATCTAGAGATTCTCTAGAGATAGTTATCTTTGGTTTTCTGGAGTTGTAAAGTTTACTCTCCAATGTTGTTCTAATGTCCTTAGTAATAGCTATTAATGGTTTGATATAAATGTATGTTTGATGATTTTTAATTAGCGGTTGTATTTTAGGATATTTTTACACAAGGGTGTGGAGTGAAACTTAATGATATTTGATGATTCTTCATGACTTATTTTTATACAAAAATATATTATAGCTGAAAATAATTCATTTTATGAGAAGAAACTATGGAATGGAAGAGAGATGTTTGATTTTATCAACCACTATATTGAAGCCTCACACAATCTCAACATGACTTCTGAACAACAAAGTACTTGCAAGAAACTCAGATCAAAATACACACATGCATAAACAAGCCTCCAATGAAACTATAAAGGGAGAAGCACTAAAAAGCACAAGACTAATTATTTATTATGAAAAATATTATTATTACTAATTAAACAAAAAAAATCAATGACCTAAAATAATTATATATTTCTTGGAAATATGTATTTTAGTATATCAAAATAAATATTATGAAAATACCTATCTAATAGTTTTGGTCTTGTGCAAACCATAGCTTCCTATCTATAGTATACATAAGGGGATAATATGAGTTATAAAGGGAGGTAATTAATGGAATTATAGGGAGGTACCGAAGCGAAAAATATGATGTAATAATGCAAGGATGATAAATAAATGGGTCATAGTTAATAAATGAATTTTTTAGCCCACATTATGCAAGGGACCACAAGTAGTTATGGAGTAATGTGATAAGTCGATTTTAATGGATATATGGTACTTGTAAACCCACGGTAATTACCCATGGTATTGTATCTATGAAGCCTATATAGAGGGTAGAGATTCTCCATTCAGAAATGTCATGTATTGGTTTTGTATTGACAAGCGATGACTTCTGGAGTGATCTCCTTCCTTTAGGCTTAATTGTATGGTGTTACCCTACTTCAAGGGCTTTCTAAACATCTTAATAAACTATATTTCTATTATAAAAATACCTTGTGGTATTTCTTGGGAAAAGTGGGAAGTTTTTTTTTTCCTTTTTTTCAAGATTGTTTTTGGAAAAACAATGGGTAACGAGTTTGTAGATCAGATCTGAAAGTCTTTGTGCATAATTTTAGAAAAAAAATTGTAGATCTCAATTCCTTACAAAGAAATACACCATTTAAAAAAAATTATTGAACGAGAGTCCAGACGAAGGAGATATCACTAATTTAAAATCAAATGTTTTGTAGAAATTTTTCTAATGGAATTTCATGGAAAGTAGTTATAAAGTCAATGTTTTTCATATTTTTATGCATAATTTCAGGAAAATAATTGTTGATATTATCTCTTCTTAAAAAAACACCCAATTAAAAAAAAAAAAATGGCTAAATCAAAGTAAGGATAAGGGAGATATCGATGATTTAAAATCATCTCTTTTTTTTGAAATTTTTTGTGACAACTGCACAATTGCAGCATGGACCTGAGTTCCCAAAGTGCCCATATCGCGATTTCAAACACATGATAATATGAATAATGGTCATTCCATTTATTAAAATAGGTTATATAAGGGTCTTGAGTTGTATCGAGTGAGTTACTCCCATTTTAATTTTTCACCCAAAGTAAGTGATTTTACAGGAAAAGAGGGTGGTCCTACAATAGAAGAAAACTAGACATATAAGAAGTCACAATGTCCAATAACTTGGGTATATGGACCATGGAATTATTTCAAGGATGAGGCTTCCATATGGTGGAAACCACTTAACCACGATCAAATAGGGGCTCTTTCCAATGAAAAGGTTAAAAAGGTACTTTTGAGCAAGTGGACTCATCCTATGAAGAGGGATAATAAGAACCATAAAGGCCCATTTTATACTAATGTTTCCATATTACAGGTTCATGGAAATATTCAGAAAGAGAAGATCATTGTGTTTATCAATCCTAGTTGCAAGCATAGTTTTATCAATGCTAATTTGGCAAAAAAATTGCAACTCTCAGTAAAACATATTAAGAACACACACTTTGATGATGATGATCAATTTTATAAATATTTGAAGATTTCTATGTATAAGTATGTATTGAAGTCTAATTTTTATGCTTTAGATATGGATGATATAGATGTTTTTTTGGGATACCGTTGGATGGAATCTGTTGGTACTGCCAAAATTAATGTGTAGAATAAATTCTTGAAGCTCTCGTATCAAAATAAGATAATTATATTGCAATATTTTTCCATCACTAAATATGTAGAGTCTAAGGAGGTCCAAGTATAAAACTATACAAGTACTAACACCATACTTGAGGAGCCTCTGGTGGAAGTAATAATGGAAGAAAACAAACAAAATAAGGTAGCACAAAAGGAACCCGATGCCACTCAGGCTCCAGTATCTTGGGAATTCAGGAAAACAACACTAATAGTAAAGGTTTCAGCATGTCAACACCCCCCCCCCCCACCTAGCAGGACAACAACCCACAAGTTCTCACAAGATTAGTGTCCTAGACAGGGGTAACTAGAAGACACACAGAGAGGCGGGGCAAGCTACCCACAATATATCACCACATTGGCACCACAAGAACCAATTTCCATCTCAAGGTAGGGAGGCAATGGCTAGAACGAATGTTCATATTTCTCTTGGATGGATAGATTCTTGTCCATGGTACCAATGGACTACTCTTTTGATTAGATCTTATTATTTTTGTTTTCCTCATGTTTGAGGGAAGAAACATGCTCAAGGGGGTGGAATGTATTACACCTATGGGGTGATAATATGGGGTAGAAAGGGACTTACTCATGGTAATTAGAGGGAAGTAATCAAGAGAATAATATGATGTAATAATGTAAGGATGATAAATAAATGTGTCGTAGTTGATAAATAACATGGTTAACCCACATTATGCAAGGGACCGTCAAGTAGTTATAGAATAATATGATAAGCCCATTATAATGGATATATGGTATCGAGAAACCCATGGTAATTGCCCATGTTATTTTATGTGTGAAGACTATATAGAGGCTAGAGACTCTCCATTGAAACATGTCAAGTATTGGTTTTGTATTGACAAGTGATGGCTTGTGGAGTGATATCCTTGCTTAAGGAGTAATATTATGTTATTACCCTCCCTCAAAGGTTTTCTGAAGATATTAATCAAACATATTTCTATTATAGAAATATCTCATATAATTTCTTGGGAATATTTTGCATTGAGATATATTTGTAGGTCAAACCCATTACACTAGTGATATCAAAAAATTAATTTCTTTTGCAGTCTCTATGTAAAATTAGAAGAATATTTTTCTTTGAATTAGCTATTTCTCTACTATTTAGACACAATTTTGGATGATTTGTTTTCAAACCGAGATAATTGTTTCATGAAATTTTATCTCTCCAGTTGTTTCCTTAAAATTCAACGTAGAAAGTTATAGACATTAAATTGAAATATTTCGCCTATTTGTTGCTCCTTTTTATTTATTTTTTAATTCCCTAAAAACCAAGAAAGATAATAAATTTCTTCTTTATTGGGGTCACCACTTCTATTGCTAGAAAATTATCATTATGGATAAGTGGATTTCCGTATATATCTTCCCAATATCTATGATGAATGGTGATATACCACTCATAATTCCTCCTATATCTAGTATCTATAATTCTTTCACATACAAGGAAAGGGAATAGGGAGATTTTGTGCACATTATCCCTAAATTATGTGGATGATATTAACTAGTGCTATTATCAAAGATTTTGCTTCAAGTACTAGGGAAATTTCCTCCACATCAAACACTTATATATGACACATAAAAGAAATAATAACTTTGTATCTACCCTCCTAGAAAATACTTTCTAAATATTTACTAGATCTTCACTAAATCAAGATTAACCTAGTTCCAATTATAGTCATACATAAAACAATACAAATTCGAAAGGATGTTGGGTATGTGCTATATTATTTCCAAAAATAGTGACATGTGTGGGGGGGTCACAAGGGGGGGGGGGGGGTGGGGGAACAACCTCCTATGTCCATGGGTTTGCAATTGGTGGGTAGCCCCCTGCACGAGATCCAGGGATGCACCTAGAGAAATTTTTTTTGGACCCTATTTTAGGTGCGTGGACCTGTATATGGTTTTTTGCATGGGTTTTCACATGGTTTTGGGGCATGATGGTTTTTAGCCCCTTGTACTTTGTAGATCCGGTCAAGAGAGTTATGGTTATCTTCTAATCCAGGATTAATGGATTGTGGTTTATGAATTCTTTGGCATGTGTATATATGTGTTGTAACACTAAAAGGAATATAATGAAAAATCAAGTTGCTATTCCCGATTTAGGATCCATGGGAAAAATATCTATGTATATCTGTTTTATGTTTTATGGTCTCACTATTGTTTATTCTCTGTTTTTAAGAATTATTTTCTAGATCATTTATGTATAGGGTTAAAACCTACATTTGAAATTAGAGTTGTTTCAGATTCAATGGGATGCCTTTACTATTGAGGGGTATTTTTCTCGGGCCTGTGGTAGACCTTGTTGAGTGGAAGATCTACGGGATCGGTTTTTGTGGTGAAAGAAGATGACGAACTGTGGAAAGATATAGATTAATAAATTTAATGGTCAGATTTTTGAGTTGTGGAAGCTCAAGATGGAGGATCTATTGGTGGATAAATATCATTGGATTGAAGTAGATCTGGGTAGTAAACCAACGGCAATTTCAGATGAATACTGGGAGAAGTTGGATTAGAAGACAAAGATCACAATACGGTTATGTATCTTAGATTTGGTATTGTTGAATATATCTGGGGAAGCTACAATGAATATTTTGTGGGTCAAGTTAGTAAATTTGTACCAATCTAAGCCTCTGGTGAAAGAATTGTTCCTGCGAAAAAAGTTGTATAACCTGAGGATGAAGGATGGAGACTCGGTGACAGAGCATATGAATTCCTTGAATGCTATGGTAATTCAGTTTTCATTTGTTGATATTAAAATCTTAGATGAAGGCAAGTGCATAATTTTGTTGTGTTCTCTAGTAGATTCATGGGATTGTCTTGTTATTGCAATAGATAGTAATACAAGTACCTTGAATTTTGATGAAATTGTCTAAGCCTTGCTGTCGGAGGAAATGAGACAAAGAAATATGGAGGGAGAGAATGGAGATGCCTTATCTCTATGAGGAAGGTCCCAGAACAAAAAGAAAAATATTTTTCGAGTGGGATATCTAAATCTACAGGGAGATATAAATCTTGAGGAAAGCCTGTAAAGGTGTACTGAAAATGCGGAAAGGAAGGGAACTTCAAAAAGGACTAGAGATCTAAAGCTCCTAATAAAGGAAACAAATGTAATGATGCTTATTTTCTACAGAAAAAAACAACCTCTAATGAAGGTGGGGATCTGTATTTGGCTTCTTCGTCAAATGAACATGTAGATCATCAGGCATGGTTTATTGACTAAGGTGCATTCTTTCACTTCACTCCCCATAGGGAGTGGTTCTGTGAGTATGAGAAGTATGATGATGGTGATGTCTTCTTAGGGGATGATAGCAAGGCCAAAGTCATCAGACATGGAAAATTCAAGCTGAAGTTGCACGGTCAAAGGATTAGAACACTTCTTGGTGTTTTGCATATTCTTGCATTGGCCAGAAATATGACTTTTGTAATAAAGATGGGTAATGCATGTGTAAAAATAGTGTTCAAGAAAGATACCCACAGGATGGTTTGCAAAGCACTGGTATCAATGTGGGGAGTTCACATTGGAACTTTGTACAAGCTTCGGGGTAGCACTGTTATTGATGGGTGCAATAGTTATGTGGTTCTTAAAGGTGGAGTGGAAATTCTAGTAGTCTCTAGAGAAAATACCATGCTATGGCATTAATGGCTTGGACATATTAGAGATAAGGGCCTTTAGATACTACATATTAATGGTATGGTAGAAGGTATGTCTAATTTCTCTCTAGATTTTTATTTTTTTGAACACATTGTATATGGGAAACAGAATTGGGTGATTTTTCCTTCTAGTGCTAAGAGGGTGAACAAGATATTAGAGCTTGTGCACAGTGACATATTTAGACCTGTATTGGTTACATCACTGGGAAATTCTATGTACTATGTTTCATTCATAGGTGACTTCTCAAGGATTACATGGATATATTTCTTGAGGAATAAATATGAGGTCTTTGAGAGATTTAAAGAATTTAAGTCTCTGGTGTAAAATGAGACAAAGAAGAAGATAAAGGTGTTGAGGACATATAATGGTGGAGATTTCTATAAGAAGGAATTTGAATAGTTTTTTAAGAAGTGTGGTATATCACAGACGAAGACTACTCCATACACACCTCAGCAAAATGGAGTTTTAGGAAGAATGAAAAGAATGTTGATGGAAAAGGAAAAAATCATGCTTAGTGGTATTGGGTTAGGGCAGGAATTCTGTGAAGAATCAGTGAAGATTGTGTGTTACCTGGCTAACAGATCACTGTCATTAGCATTGGAGGATAAGACTCCACATAAGGTATGGACTCTTAAGAAACCCTCTCTTTCACATATGAGGGTATTTGGATGTGATGCATATGTACACGTTCCAAAGGAGAAAAGGACAAAGTTGGATAATAAATCTGAAAGGTGCATCTTTATTGGGTATAAGGATGGTCGAAAAGGTTACAAGATTTGGAACCCAAAAACAAGGAAGGTTCGGTACCGTTGAGATGTGGTGTTTAGAGAGGTCAACGATGTTGTCAAAAATGAAGCCCTATGAAAGGAACATTGGGAGATAGACTTTGAGGTAAAGGAGGATGAATTAGACTCTACAATAGAGAAAGATTCACAAGAGGAAGAGCCACAAACTCCAGCTGTGAGAAGATCAGTTTGGGAAAGAATATGGCCAGAAAGGTATAGTCCATATGATTTTTGTTCATATTTTTTGTTTATAACTATCACTAATGATGATCCTAGAACTATCAGAGAGTGTTGGTTTGAGGGGTCATGACGCAAGTTCAGATTTAAGGTTTACCAAAAAACCCCTATACTACTGGCCCTTTCGGTAATGGCCTGCTTGCGTAGGTCAAGGTATCAGCTAAATTATTATGGGAGGGTGTTGGAACCAGGTTTCTACACCCTGAGAGAGAGAAAGTTAATTAAAGTGGGTACCTTCATATCTACAGGCTAGCACTAAAGAAGCCCTAACCTAGAGACCCTTAACAATATACTTGTCGTAATAAATCATACAAAGCTCATAAACCATAAAATAACAAGTTAACAGAAGCAAGGTGACAAAACATAACTAGATATATGGATTCATTCCCTTCTAAATCATTTCATCCACATGCACATCAATTAAATAACAATATTCAGTATTTAGACATAACTCAGAAATTATCATATAGAGAAACCAACAACAGATCACAAAGATATTCCTATATCATCAAAAGAGGTATTCTCATTAATTAACACTTCAGGTTCCACTTGAAGACTCTTTACTAGCCCGCGCACACAGCCAGCGAGGTCCGCACACACCAAGACTTAGGGTCTCTGCGTACACAGTCAGCAAGAGCCCTTACCCAGACAAATCCACACAACAAGTATTGCAGATTCAACATTCGTATCCAGTCTTAACAAAAAAATTATTCTAGACTCGATCTATCAATATATTTATATTATATTAGCCAGCACTATTCTATGGTCTGTAATCTGTGGTTTGCAGACCCTTGGTCTACCCTTTGACCAGTTACAACTCCTTAGGGGCTTTGACCCACCCCAAAGCCCCTACGTGTGACTAAATATAACAAAATATTACAAAAATATTTCAAATTTGATGTTAGGGAACCTTGCTCCAACATGCCCCCGACACAATATTGTGACTCGTCCTGAGTCACAACGGTAGTGAGGTCTTCATCCTGGCTTGGAGTTGCTCGATGGCAGCAGAAAATGGGGCAAGACACATTCACTTTTCTTTGCTGCATTCTACACAATGTCGACCAACTTTTGGGAAGTCGATCATACAGTAGCCATAGTGACACTGTCCAAAGTCTGGTTTAGCTAATTTATTGCTACCTCTAAGTCCTACGAGCGCTTGAGTGCTTCCTCCACCCTTGGTTTCAAATGATTGTTGAGGACTTGCTTCTTGTGCTGGATCTCCTCAATTTCATCTCTTATAGCATGGCTGGTATGAAGACGTGTTAGGTGTTGGGCTTCCACGAGGGTGAGCATGGTAGCTACCATCTACTCAAAGTCTTGCTCTTTCTGGTATAGCTCCTGGTCGAAATGTCGGAGGAGGGGATTTCATAGTATCGTGGACCATAGTGCCATAGCAGTGTCTAAAAACTCTGATCCCTTGCCGATATGTGCCGAAAAATAGCCTGTTTCTTCTTTTACCAGCGCGGCTCACTAGGCTCGTACCTTTGGAGGGGTTTCTGGTTGTATCTTGGCCTATAGTGTAGCAATCTGTTGCTTTAGGTCTGCTTTGAGGGTCTACAATTCTGTTCTGGATGCCTTCAGTGCAACCACCAAGCCCTGAATCTTGTCTTAAGGTGCAACAGAGGCAAGCATTGCTTCGAGCATGTCTGCAGATAACTGGTCAATCAAGTGCTCTAACTCCGCATTCTAGGTGACTACCGTGATATGTGTTGCCTGAGTTTTGATGGATTTGGCAGCTTTGGTCGTAATTGTCATATTAGCCTCACTTAGCTAGTGTTGTGCCTTGACTTATCTATTGTAGAGCTTGAGAGAGATGAAAAAGTGTTGAGCGCGTAACTGTCCACTCTTTATTTTTGCAATGTCGAGGCAAACTTCCGTGCATGATTAGACTTCCATGCATACGGCTACTGGTTCTACTATAAATATGGTTCCTGGGAAGGGGAAAATCATGTTCTCTGTTGACGAGAGAGTGGCTATAGATGGAAATCTTGCTTGTATCGGCCTTGCCTTGTTCACGCTTGCTTGAAGGGTATCTTCTTTGAGTTGGAGTACCTGCAACCTAGACTGCAAAGCCTCCACTGCAACCTTATATTGATCTTTGAGGGCATACCAAAAATCCTCGGAGGCATTAGCAATGACATCTATAATATTTTCCAGGTCCTCCTTTATCAATGTAACTTTTGCTTCTCCCTCGGTCTTGTCGACCTTGTGTTTCTTCTACTGCCCTCTGGGAGACTCGCCCGTGCATTTCGTTTTGTGTGGGGGATCTGTTCTCTCCCCACCAACTCCTCCAATATCTGCATCATGATGAGGCTCTTGCTCCGCCCCCTTGGTGGCATCCTAGGGGATTTTTGTGATGGTAATTTTATCAGTAGAGCGCACCTCTGTTTCCTTTGTTGTGCTCGATGAGGCAGTATCTTTCGGTGATACATATTTCCCCAATATGCCTACTATGACCAGGGCAGAGGTCTTGAGGCCAAGTTTCCAAGAAGGCGGCCATGTTGTTATGAGCTGGTCGATCTCTACCTCGGTGACCATCTATGGGAGATTGTACCGCAATAGATCTTTTTAAGCCTTCATCTGCACATTGTGCATGGTGAAAAAAAATTCAACGATGCACTTGTACTTATCGTACATTACAGGTGACAAGTGCAACCTAGAATGTATCGCCACTACAAGCGCATGATCGAATAGCACCTAGAACGCCTTGTTATCCTCAATGCGCAATGAATACTTAGAGTCCCATAGGTTCACATAAAGTGCTACTTCACACACATCGGGCTCGAGCTTAGGGAGCACCGCATCATTGGGAATCTCCCACAGGACCAAGGCGGTTAACAAAAATAACCAGGAGTAAAAGAAGGGCTTTCCCTGGTCCTGTGCCTCGTGCACATTGTCTAAAAAATCTTCACAGAGATACTAAGACCAATTGTAGAAAACTCCCTTTTCGCACCATCCTACCAACTGAATAACATAGACAGGGATGGCTAATGCCCTACGCTTGCACATCATCTTACACGCAAGAAACAGAGTGTGCATGCGCACTCCCGGGACACTGATGGTCTCTACTAGGCGTCCTCGCTTATCTCGGTCCACCTTGTATTTCTTCAAAACTTCATTAGCTACCTTTTGCTCGTATTTTTTTCCAAATCCCTTCATGGGATAGGGCCCCTTCATGGGTAGGTTGGTGATCCTATGAATTAGTGTGATGTCAATTGGGATGCGACCTTGGATCCATAAGAATTAATCATGGATCAACGCAAGCAATTGTCGCACGACCAAGCTAGTTATAACATATCACCCAAATTGGAGGATGTGCAACAAATTCATGATGACAAAGGCCTGCAACCTGTGTGCCCCTGAAATTGGTTCCAACTTTGGTACATTATCATACAACACTCATTCAAGATACAATTTTGGGGCCAAATCTAGGAAGGCATCTTCATTCGCTAAGTCATGGCCCTCAAATTCAATTTATGGAAGGTTACCAAACATGTCCCCAATGAAGGGGACCTCTTGCGGGACCACTGGCATTTGGATATATTCACGGACAACATCCACATTCTTGGGGGTGTGCACCGTCGGGTTCCTTGGCTTGACATATGATGGTAGCCACAAGAGCGGAGCTACTAGTAGAGCTTCCTCCTAGGCTATCATAGGGCACTTTGAGGGATTAGGTGAGTGCGTTTCAAGCACCTGCTAAGGGGAATGCACAATCCTGAGTGAGCGGCTTCATTGAGGCCCACTTCGTGGCTTCCATCTTCCCCTTCTCCTTTCATTTTTATTTGCATTATTCCTTTCCCTTTCCCTTTCCCTTGGCCAACATGGACATCACCTCTTCGATGTCGAGAGTTACTTCAAACACATCCTCAGACCCAATTTTAGGAGAGGCCATAACAGACGATGACTCGATGAGGTTAGAGGCAGTCATTCTTGCTCAGAATATGAATTCGAGGTTTTTGTTATCATAAGGGGTAGCTTGCCTAGACATACAGATGGCGTGGTTATAAAACACACAAAATTCATAACACAATATAGTGCATGACATCTTCAGAGAGAAAAATAATTGATTATGACATGTGCCACTTTTTTTATAGGCCACCATGAGTAAAAACGAGCAGATTATCATTAAACGTGACTTACCATGGAGGAAACAATAAAAAATCCACCAATATTGTTGCAGTAATTGTCGAATACCCACTCCATCCAACGGTAAAATCACTTTTTATCCCACTTTTACTGTTCCAACAACTAGATTTTCTAGCTATTCACTACCCCTGCACCTTCACTGCGCCCTCCTGTGTCTCCTTATCTGCGTGCTACCACTGCACTCCCATCGTGCCTGCCTATTCGTTTCCTTCTGAGTGCATGAAACACTCTTAATGTAGATACTCTGGCCATATAGTCATTTTGTAGGCATCGGGTCATCCCTGTAACATTTCAGATGACTCCCATTAACATACCTGGGCAGGTAGTCTCTGTGAAACATAGCCGATTGCACCACACCACCATCAATAATCTCGTTTATTATATACATACCCAACCATTGCTTACGAAGCTTCCTTATGTGGTGTGCAAACTGACTGTCATAATGCAGCACCAATTATTCTTCATTGAATAACTTTTGTCAGATGTGTCGATCATGACAAGCTTTTTCTTGAGCCTTCTGAACTTGCTGGTGAAAGTTAGCAATGAACCAATCCTCTTCCAAGGACCAATTGCGCAAAGCATTCATCCATGATTTCAGGTTCTGCCATCTTTGTAAACGCTGCAATGCACAGGCTGGGGACAATATATTCCATGGGAATGATGGCCTCCTTTCCATAGAAAATCCTAAAAGGAATTTTCCCTGTCAGTTTTGTTGGGTGTGGAGCCTGATTATCTTTTTTACTTTGTATCACAGCATTGGACCCCTGTACCTTAAAATGGGTAGCAACGCCACCTGTAATTAATCGCTGCCGTGGGGGGTCCAGGGGGGGGTGGCAGCGCTTTTCAGAGGCCCCCCCTAGAGGGGGTTTTCGGGGGCAGTGCCCCCGAAGCTAAAAACATATCTAAAATTGCCTTGTAAAAGTATAGTAATTTCTAGTCAATCTGGGTCGTTCATTAGGCAAATAATCTGACGGTAGAAGTTATGTTTAGATTAGGGTTTTTTTCCCTAGAAGGCAACCCCTCGCTTTTATGAGGGCATTGTATTGCAGCTGTGCATTGTATGTGTATTCTCGAAGTGAGAAACAGAGAGGGAGACTGTGAGAAATAATAGAGGATATTAGAGCTGATCTGCTGTAGGTTTTGTCTTTTTTCATTTAGCTGGATAATAAAAAGGAAGGACTGGCTGTTTGGGGTGGACGAAGCCCAAACTGGGTGAACCACGTATATCTGTGTCTCTCTAGTTTTATGTGTTTTTTATGTGCTTGTATTTTCCGCATATTCTATGTGTTGCATTGCTCCATAATATATAATTTTCTAACAACTAGTATCAGAGCCGAAGGTATATTTGGATGATAAACTCGTAAGAAAGAAGGGTTCCTGGTTCGAGTGGGAGCAATGGCGGACGATGGTAAGTTTAGGGTTGAGAAATTTAACGGCCAAAACTTTCCGCTGTGGAAGATGCAGATGGAAGATTATCTGTATCAGAAATATCTATACCTACCATTGAGAGGAAAAAAGAAGAAGCCAACGGCCATGACAGACGCAGAATGGAACATTCTTGATAGAAAGGCACTCGGAACAGTACGGTTGTGTCTTGCAGTGTCATTCACCTTCAATATTTTGAAGGAAACAACAACAGAGGGTTTGATGCAGATGTTGGCGAAACTATATGAAAAACCCTCGGCTTCAAACAAGGTATTTCTTATGAAACGACTATTTAATATGAATGTGTTGGAAGGTGGATCTCTTGCAGACCATTTAAATGAATTTAATACAGTTACCAGTCAGTTAAATTCTGTAGGGGTAAACTTTGATGATGAAGTTAGAGCTCTGTTATTCTTGTGCTCATTGCCAGAGAGTTGGAATGGTTTAGTAATGGCCATTAGTAACTTTCTCTCTGGATCTACTACTTTAAAGTTTGATGATGTTGTTGGTGCTATCCTTAGCGAGGAAATGCAACAGAAAAGCTCCGGTGAGACATCAGGTAATGCTTTGAGTGCAGAGTCTAGGGGAAGAAGAATGGAAAGAGGAAAGAGCTCGGTATATCACAGTAAATCAAGGAAAAGCAGATCCAAGTCCAGATCGGGGATAGTGTGCTGGAATTGCGGAAAGAAAGGACACCCAAAGAAAGACTGTAGATCTCGGAAGGGAAAAGGAGACACACAGCAAAAAACCAATCATGAAGAAAATGTGACAGGTGATGTGTTACAAGATGCTTTGATTCTTTCTTTCGAAAATGTTACTGATTCTTCGGTTGTAGATTCAGGGGCTTCATTCCATGCCACATCTGATAAGAAATATTTTCATGACTATGTTCAAGGAGATTTTGGACAAGTTCATTTGGGTGATGATAAACCCTGTAAAAATTTTGGAATGGGTAAAGTTCTTGTAAAACAACAGAATGGAAACCAATGGCTACTAAAGGAGGTAAGGCATGTTCCAGATCTGAAGAAAAATCTAATTTCAACGGGGCAATTAGGAAGTGAAGGTTGTGTGAAAACTTTCACAAATAAAACTTGGAAGGTCACCAAAGGAGCCCTGGTAATAGAAAAAGGTAAAAAGGTTGGTACATTGTATTTATGCAATGGTATTTCTAACTCTGTTAATGCTTTAACTTCCAAAGGAGCAGATGCAACATTATGGCATCATAGGCTCGGACACATGAGTGAGAAGGGAATGAATATTCTTCACTCAAGAAATTTGTTGCCAGGTTTGAAGAATGTTGATTTGGATTTCTGTGAGAATTGCATTTATGGAAAACAAAAGAGAGTCATATTTCTTAGAGTTGGGAAAGAAAAGAAGAGCGAAAAATTGGAGCTTGTGCATACAGATGTATGGGGACCTACTTAGGTATCATCTCTCGGTGGCTCTCATTATTATGTTACTTTTATTGATTATGCAACTAGAAAAACATGGATTTATTGTATTCAGAATAAATCTGATGTATTTGATACTTTCAAGAAATGGAAAGCTTTTGTTGAGATTGAGATAGGAAAGAATCTGAAGTGTCTCAGATCAGACAATGGAGGTGAATATTGCAGCAAAGAGTTTGATAGGTACTATTCAGAGCAAGGAATTCATAGAGAGAAGACAGTTCCAAGAACACCACAAGAAAATGGTGTGTCAGAAAGGATGAACAGAACAATCATGGAGCATGCAAGGTGCATGAGATTGCATGCAGGATTGCCTTTACAATGTTGGGCAGATGTTGTAAATACTGATGTTTATCTAATAAACAGAGGGCCTTCAAGTTCCTTGGATGGTGGTATTCCAGAGAAAGAATGGAAAGGTAAAAAGTAAACTACTCTTTTTTAAAGCCCTTTGGTTGTGAGGCCTTTGTCCATATTAATAAAGAAAATAGAACAAAGCTTGAGGCAAAATCAAAGAAATGTACTGTTGAGTCTCAATTCTGCATCTTTTCCATACACTTTTCTATACCTTTTTCACTCACCTGAGCCTCCCAAGTTGTCAATATCATTGTATGTTAATTGCAAAAGAGCATCTAACATGGTTTTTAACTATATTTTTGTGTCTGTTGTTTGATTTAGATTTTGTTCATTTAGCTGCGGAATCTTGCCACTTTCCGCAGCTGCTGCAACTTTCCGCAGCCATTTTGTGAAACTCTATGTTACAGGTGTCTACAGGAAAAATGGGCCACATGGGCAAGTCAGAAATGATGTGGACATGGTTCGTGTCCTATTGGCTCGAGCAAACTCATCTAAAGAAGCTGCGGTCAAAGGCATCCAAATGGAAGTCAACCATAGAGTCTCACGGTGACAGGACTCTGTTTCGTGTCACGTGAAGGTTCATATGGCCGTTTCTGAGTTGCGGAGGACAAGTCGACATCTGTACATGGCTCCATATCCGAATTCAAGCATCCACTCCTCATAGATTTACTTTCCAACACGGCCATGATCCTAGATCCGTGGACGTAATGGTCTACGTGTTCTCCACCAGCATAAACTTTAGGAGACAGTTATATTTATTTTGTTATATATAACGCGTTTGCATACGCATATAGAGTTAGTCTCGATTAGTCTCTGTTATCTTTTATTAGTCTGCTCTGTAATGTAATTACGCTGCCTTTGAGCCGTAATACTACCATACTGTTATGACTGCATTTTTAATATAAGAAGACTCTGTTTTCCAACTTAATTCATACTTGAAGATCGTTGCCAAGGCTGGTGTAGAGGGCCCCTGCTCAGCTAAGGTTTTGTGCATTAGTGTATAGTTCTTATTTCATTTCTTTAAAGCTCATTGTGCCATAATCCATTCACATGTTTATACATTGCATTTTTCGTGATACATATGCTTCATTTCTGTTTATAAACTTTCATGCTTTCCATTTCACTTCTGTCTTTCGTGTTTTATGTTGTTAATCACTGATCAGTGTTCTTGTTTCAGGTTACAGATAGGTAGCCTGGGCATTTTCATAGCTTTTTGACTAATGACATGGAATTAACAATGTTATGCTGCTAATTTGTTTTTTTAGTTTCTGTTTAATTTCAGTACTGCTTTGTTTAATTCAGTTTTGCTTATTTTCTTCAGTAGTTAAATTTAGATATATTAAACTGCTCATAACATCTTCAGTTGCCTCCGAAAGCCACATTTGGACTGATGGTGAGGGATTGTATTATGAAATGTGTAGTTTGGTATTAGTTTCCTTTCTGCAAATTTAGATATATTAAACTGCTCATAACATCTTCAGTTGCCTCCGAAAGCCACAGTTGGACTGATGATGAGGGATTTTATTATGAAATGTGTAGTTTGGTATTAGTTTCCTTTCTGCAAATTTAGATATATTGAACTGCTCATAACATCTTCAGTTGCCTCCGAAAGCCACAGCTGGACTGATGGTGAGGGATTGTATTATGAAATGTGTAGTTTGGTATTAGTTTCATTTCTGCAAATTTAGATATATTAAATTGTGCATGACATCTTCAGTTACCTCTGAAAGCCACAGCTGGACTGATGGTGAGGGATTGAATTATGAATGTATGATTTGATATTAGTTTACTTTCTACAAGTTAGATATCAGTTACTCAAGTTGTTTATGGTTACTTCCGAAAATCATAGATGGACTAATGATGAGGGATCAGAAGACAAGTTGACGTAAATTGATCTAGATTTACTTTATTGCAACTTTTGGATTTCTTTCAGCATAGTTTCTTTTGTGTTTATATAGCAGCAAGAATAGTTTGGTTTCATGCTCACTAGTTCACTATTTTGATTCATTAGACTAGCAGCACCTTTTCATTTCAGCAGCATATTTTCATTTCCTTTCAAGTTTTGTCATTGTAATTTTCAAATTCCTTTTTAAGTTTCAAGTTGGTAAATCATTATAGAGGATATCATTTCCTTGAACAAACATAACCACACTTGTTTTCATTTTATAATTTCCATTTCATCTTAGAAAACCAAAAACGACAAAAAGTTAAGAGATAGGTTATCTTGCACATATAGTGCGCCGCACTTCATCAGCTTACGAATCCCGGATTGACAAATTAAATGCAGCAATTGAGGACACACTAAATTGACCAAAAATTTTGGCTCCGTTGCCAGGGAAGTGTAACTAGGTAGCCAATTTCTTAAAAAAAAAGAAAAAACACAAAATCATAAAAGAAGGGAAAACTTGATAACTTCTTGAAGTATGCTCTCCTCTTGCACCTAGTGTGATCTGGAGGATCAGAAAAGAGAGTTATTGGTTCAGTAATTTCTTAAGTATGCTCTCTTCTTGCACCTATTGTGACCTGGAAGATCAGAAAGAGAATTATTAGCCCAACTTTAAAAAATAAAAATAAAAAAAAATGACATGCATAGAGCAAGAGATTCTAGGGGAAGGTTTATAGCCAAAGCCAAGAGTTCGATTTTCACAACTCCATCTTCTTCAAGGCATAGACCAGATTCACCACCATCTACCCCTAGCCTTAAGATTTTTGGAACTCAAGGAGCAGCTGAATTAGAGGATTCTCCTATACCATCTACTAAATCCCATTTAGAAAACAAAGAGACTCTCTCTCATCCTCCCTTGGTAGAAGAACTAGAGGACTTAAAGGACTCTAAAGAAACTATCATGGCAGAGGAAGTAATAGATGGAGGTAGAGGTAGAGGTAGAAGAGGAGGAAACAATGGAGACAACAATGGTGAAGGAAATAATGGTAGAAATAGGGAAGGAGACAACTTGTTTTGATTCCCTATAGTTGATGAGGAAACTCATGCAACAATGAAAAATATCTCACCATCTGTCCTCCCTAACTTTTATGGATTGCAAAGTGAGGATCCTGAAACATTTCTGTTTGAGTTTGAAGTTGTGTGCCGAACCTATGACTATATGGAAGACTCTCAAAAACTCAAATTGTTTCCTTCAACATTGAAGGGATTTGCTTTGAAATGGTTCATGGGATTAGCCACTCAATCTATTAGGACTTGGAATGATATGAAACAAACATTTTTGGATAGATAATTGGACTATTGTATGCCCACCAATCACAAGGATGAGGTATTCAAAATGATGCAAAAAGAAGATGAAAACTTGGAAGACTTACTTGAAAGATTTCAATACAACTTGAAAAAAGCAAAGATGAGCAACTTAGATGATGAAACCTTGAAAGCCCTCATATTAAAAGCCATTAGAGATGAATGGATAGATATTTTAAACATGATGGGGAAAGGAGACATTTCTCAACTCCCACTTCGTGACATAACAAAACTATGTGTCCATCTCTCAAGAGGAAAATCTAAAACAGGAAAAGGGCCTAGGGATCCTTCTCTTATTAGGGCTAACAAATCTACAACTGGATCAGTAAGTACAACAAAGATTGGTAATATGCTTGATGAGTTAAACACTGATATCTTAGGGAGCCTTAGTGAACAACTAGACACCCTTAAAATCCAAAACAAGCAGAAAGCAGAAATAGACGCCTTAGCCATCTTTTGTCCGAAATGTAGGAAGAAACATGCTTTAAGGGAATGTCCCTTGGATGAAAAAGTTGTAGAAACATGTATTATTTGCTCAGAGAATCATGAGATCAAGGATTGTCCTTCAATTCCTGGACTCAAAGATGTCTTTCAAGAAGACCCAAATTCAGTAGAATCTCTCTGTTTTGTTGCAAGGAGACCTTGGCAGGGACAACAAACTCAAGGGTTTAACAACCCTATGAATTTTCAAACCCCACCAAGTTGGAATCCTTGGCAACAACCTTGGCCCCAACATCAGAATCCATATCAACTATGGGTGCAAGGGATGCAAAATCCTTATGGGAGATTTGCTCAATTTTATCAATATCCTCCATATTTTCAAAATCAACAAGCTCCACAACTTCCAAACCCAAATCCACAACTTTCATTGCCATTTCCACAACAACAACCTTCTCAACAAAATCCAAATCCTCAACTCATGCTTCCATACCAAAAAAAGACAAATCAACTTCCAGCTCAGCCATTGCCAAATCCTAACAATAAGAATCCTCAGAATACTTACATGGTAGAAGGACAACAATTTCCTACCTATATGATTGCTCCTCTCAATGATGTACAACTCAGATCTGGTAGAGTTTTAGAAAAACCTTCTATAGATATTCAAGAGCAAGATACCTCTGAGGAGGACTCTCTTCAAGTCAATAAGGGTTCTGAGGAAGAATCTCTTCAAAATTCAAGCATTCAAAAAGAAAAAGAAAAGACAACACCCACAACTCCTATAGTTGAGCAACTTGCATCTTCATCTACACCTCCTTTTCCTGAAAGACTACAAATTGACAAGGGGGTGGAAAAACAAATTTTGTTGGCTAACTATGACTTTCTAGATGAATTGAAGAATGTTCATATCAAGATTCCCTTGTTACAAGCCATTCGAGAGATTCCTATTATAGCAAAAACCATAAAGGAGTTGAGTTTCAAAAGACCAGGAAGGAAACTAAAAGACACAAGAAGAATCCACCTGGTAGGAAATATTGCAGATATTATGATGGGAAAAATTACCATGCAGAAGTATGTAGATCCAGGAAGTCCAATTGTCAAGACATATATAAATGGGATAGAAATTCCAAACACATTGATTGACTTAGGGGCTGCTATCAAAATTATGAGTAGACAGACTATGGACCAGCTAAAACTTCCTAACCTTCTTTTTACACCTACTTTACTGCAACTTGCAGATCGATCAATTATTAAACCAGATGGTGTATTACAAGATATTTCAGTCTCCTTAGATTCTTGGGAATATCCAGTAGATTTTATGATTTTGACTCCCAAGAGTAATCTAGGAGGGCACCCACTTATCTTAGGAAGACCTTAGCTAGCCACAGCTGATGCTTTTATTAGTTGTAGATCTGGGGACATGTACATTTCTAATGGTAATTCGACAAAAATATTCAATTTTTATCCTCCAGCAAGAGCAATCACAGAAGTAGGAGACAATGAATGGGTTGATGAAGAGGACACTATACAACCTGTCTTTACCATTTCTGAAATCAATGAGGATAGTCAAATTCTGAACACATTAGAAAATTTTGAGACATCTTCAGAATATGACCCCACACAATTTCAGTTGGAATCTGACATAGAATATTTATCATCAATACAAATGTCTCTTTACTCTATGGAAGAGTTTGGTAGTTCTACTATTGAGATTTTTCCAGGAAAAACATTGAATATCAACAAACATTTGAAAAAGTCACAACAAGAAGAACTAACCAAAATCTTGAAAAAACATTCTACTGCATTTGCATGGGAGTATACTGACATGAAAGGTATTGATCCTAATACTTGCATCCATCAATCTATATTGAGGAAAACAGTAGACCAATCAGACAACCTCAAAGAAGGATGAATCCAAATCTTAGGGAGATAGTGAAAGAAGAGCTCCAAAAACTTCTCAATGTAAACTTCATTTATCCAATTTCAGATAGCCTATGGGTTTCTCCTTTGGTTATAGTACCTAAAAAGAATGGTAAATGGAGGGTATGCATTGATTACAGGGAATTTAACAAAGCAAATTTGAAGGATCACTTTCCTTTGCCTTTTATCGATCAGGTATTAGACACATTAGCAGGTAAAAAGTACTTTTCATTTTTGGATGGTTTTAGTGGCTATAATCAAATTCAGGTAGCACTTGAAGATCAAGATAAGACCACATTTACTTGTCCATGGGGAAATTTTTCCTACCGAGTGCTTCCTTTTGGGTTATGTAATGCACCAGCAACATTCCAAAGAGCAGTACTAGGAATTTTTTCTGATCTAATCCATGATTGTGTAGAGGTTTATATGGATGATTTTGCAGTTTATGGTAATTCATTTGAAGAGGCATTAGAAAATTTGGAAAAAGTTCTCATAAGATGTAAAGAAACAAACCTTTCATTAAGCCATGAAAAATGCTTTATGATGTTTACCGAAGGGATTGTTTTAGGACATCATATTTCAGGAGATGGGATTAAGGTTGATAGATCAAAAGTTGAAGTCATCTCCAAGTTGCCTATTCCAAATTGTCAAAGAGATGTTAGAAGTTTTCTAGGATTTACTGGTTACTATAGAAGATTTATAGAAAACTTCACTAAAATATCATCTCCACTCTTTAAATTGCTTACAAAAGACTGTGAATTTAAATGGGATCCTGATTGTCAATCAGCTTTTGAAACTTTGAAAAAAAGAATATCTGAAGCACCTATCTTGAGAGGACCCAATTGGAAACTCCTTTCCATATTTCTACGGATGCTTCAGATACAGCTCTAGGAGCTGTGTTGGGTCAAAAAGATTTAGTTCCTTATGCCATTTATTACACCAGTAAAAATTTGACTCCCACAGAGTTGAACTATACTGTGACTGAAAAAGAGTTTTTAGCTGTTGTTCATGCAATTAACAAGTTTAGACATTACATAACAGGCTATGAAACTTTTATTCATACTGACCATTCTGCAATTAGATATTTAATGAACAAACCTGTTACTAATGGCAGAGTGACAAGATGGCTTTTACTTTTGCAAGAATTCAATATTACTGTGTTGGATAGACTAGGAAAACAAAATACAGTAGCTGATTTCTTGTCTAGAATTCAGAATACTAAAGAAGATTCTCCTGTAGAGGATAAGTTTCCTGATGAATACTTGTTTGCAGTAACTATTAAGACCCCTTGGTATGCAGAGATTGCTAACTATTTGGTTATAGGGAAACTACCTTCACATTTATTTCCAAGTGAAAAACGAAAAATTATTCAGGAGAGTTCAAAATATTCATGGATTTCTAACGAATTGTTTAAAACAGGGCCAGATCTTTTGATCAGAAGATGTGTCAGGGAAGATGAAATGCCTGATATTATTAAGGCATGTCATCATGAACCATGCGGCGGACACTTTGCAGACAAAATGACGGCCTATAAAATCCTCTCTTTAGGATATTATTGGCCTTCCCTCTTCAAAGATGCAAAACAATATGTCAAAAGGTGTGACAGCTGCCAAAGAGTAGGGAAACCTACCCTTTCAAATGAAATTCCATTGCAACCACATGTACTCATTGAACCCTTTGAAAAATGGGCTTTAGATTTCATTGGACCTATTAATCCACCATCTAAGAAAAAGAAGTATATATTGGTTTGTACTGATTATGTTACTAAATGGGTAGAAGCTAAAGCATTAGTATCTGCTACTGAAAATTCAGTTGTTCATTTTCTTTATGAGGATATTTTTACTCGCTTTGGTGTTCCAAGAGAAATTGTAACAGATCATGGGAGCCAATTCACATCAAATTTGGTGGAGAAGTTGATGGAAGAATACAAAATCAAGCACAGAAGATCTACTCCTTACCATCCACAAGCAAATGGTCAAGTGGAGTCCACAAACAAAGTTCTTGAAAGTATCATCACCAAAACTGCTCATCTACATAGAAGAGATTGGGCAGAAAGGCTTCCAGAAGCCTTGTGGGCCTACAGAACTACATGGAGGAATACAACAGGACATTCTCCCTATGAACTTGTTTATGGGAAAAAAGTCTTGCTCCCCATTGAGTTCCAAGTCAAGACCTTCAAGATAGCAGTTCAGTTGGGGATGGACTTATCAAAAGCCCAAAAGCATAGAATGGAGCAATTGAATGAGCTAGATGAGATCAGACAAGAAGCAATTTTAAGAACTGATCTAGTTCAATATCAAAGAGCTAAATGGCATGACAAGTACATCAAAGAGAAGAAGTTTCAATAAGGAGATTGGGCATTGTTATTTGATTCCAAGTTTAAATATTTTCAAGGAAAATTTCAGACTCATTGGCTTGGGCCATATGAGATTGACAAGATCTTTAGCAATGGAGCGGTAAGAATCAAGACCATTGATGAGTTTCAAACTCCTCTTATTATGAATGGCCATAGATTGAAAGTTTATCATAAGCCACTCTCAAAAGAGGATTTTGTCAAAATGTTTCAAGAAAGTTCTGCAATCAGGCTGGTACAGAAGAATTCTTCTTCTCCACCAGCCTAGCTTTTATTCTTTTCAGTTAAAAAAAAAAAAAAAAATGGTATAATCCTGAAAACCAATCACTGATTGGCAGTCTTATACAGAAAATATAGGGTGAAAATCAGGAACACCTGACACTCTATATTTTCCAAAAAAAATCTCTCTTTCATTTCACAAATTTTGTGACCATTCACTCCATTCCATTCCACTTCATTCCATTTCATTTCACTTCATTTCACCCCATTCCACTTCATTTTATCCATTTCATTCCATTTCATCAATAAAAATCTTTTTCATGACCATTTCCATCTGGTCATTTGTCATCTGTTCATTTCCATTCATTCAAGTAATAGCTGTGTCAGTTTCCGCAGCTGACATCTGTTTCCGCAGCTGACTCCAGTTTCCGCAGCCAGAAGCAGATTCCGCAGCTACTACTCCGTTTTCAAAAAGAATGTACAGTCAGATGTTATTTCCATAATCATGAAATAAAATGCAGGTGAGAGGATAAAAAATGAAGACATGGAGCATTCAAGACACCAATAAAGAGCAACTAGTTGAAGACCAAGGAAAAGGCAAAGATTCCAAAGGTATGAATAAAATTTATTTCAAATAGCATTGAAAAACACATTTTTATATAGTTCTGAACCATAAGCTCCATCCATTATGTGCAATGATTATATTGACAATTCCGTAACCTTTCACGATCTCCATATTATCCTCTCGCATTCATTCTCAAACAGTTCCATCATTAAACCCCCGATCTTCACTCATGTTCCAATATCCCACCGGTGATAATGAGACGTATTTGATTTGACCACGGACTCTTACAGCCGCATAAATCCATAACCGTTGTTGAAACGTGCTAATATTTATTGTGCAGCCACCAAAATTCAAAACGCTACTAGATGTGTTATACTCTGTTAATCTCTCTGTCGTGCTCTCTGTTGTGCTCACGAAAACCCCTCTCTATTCTGTTCACTCCATTCCGCTCTCTCTATTACGCTATAGTCTATATACTCACTCTCTGACATTTACCCACAGTCATTGTGCTCATCTCCGTGCATACAGCCGTTCTATTTCCATTAAACCCTCACGCAGGCAAAATTTGTGAAGAACAGAAAGAAAATGGGTAAATTGCTAAGAGCAGAGTCGGAAGGACCTAAGTTTATAGAGGGATATCCGCAAGTAAAGGAGATATTGACGAAAGCAAATTGGCTGTGGTTTATCCAGAAATTTAGAGGTTATCATAAAGAAGTCACGAAGGCATTCGCAAGGTCGTTTGATGGCTTGCAAGCAGAGATTGGAGACCTTAAGTTTGCGGTCAATGAAGCATCTATAGCAACAGCCACGGAACTTCTTCAAGAGGGTGAGCGTTGGTTTAAAAATAAAAGCATCAGTGATGAAGCATGGAGAACAATCTTACGAAATCAAGGTATGGGCATAACTGTTTTTAAAAGAGGAATTCCTGTTCATGCATTGAAAGAGGAATGGGCTACTTTGCTACTAGTTGTTCAGAAATTCATTACATGTGAAGGCCGTTTTGGGTCCATGTATATGTACCATACCAAGTTACTGATGAATTTTCTAGATAATCAAACTCTCAATCTCCCATATTTTCTATTCAATAGTTTGAAGAAAATGTTTGTGACTATTCAGAAACATTTAGGAGATGTAGAACCCCATCTATATCACCACGACCTTGTAAAAATTTTGATTGAAAAGGAGTTAAAGGAAAAGAAAGACACATGGGAAAAATTTCTGGTTAGAAATTTCTTTGAGGAACCTCAGGAAATTCGTGAAGGTAGTACAACAAGAAGGAGTAGAAGAAAAAGAATAAATGATGAAACCCAAATTACTCCTACTCAAGAAATTCCTGAAGGTAGCACAACAAGAAGAAGTAGGAGAAAAAGAACAATTGATGAAATCCAAAATACTCCTACTACTACAATCAAAAGAACTGATAGGGAAGAGAGACTGTCAAAGAAGAAGAAGAAAGAAATCAAGGGTAAGAAGCCAAGAACACCAAAAGAGAGAAAAACTATTGAGGCTATACATAAAAACCCTTCTTCTAAAGAAGAAGATAATCAAGTGTTATCTGAAAGATTAGTTTATCTTCAAAAACAGTCATCTTTGGCCAAGAAGACAGAGAAAAGAAAACAAAAACAAAAGGATAGTGCACCACAGCGTGTGAGAAGAAGCAGCAGACTTAAGGGGAAATTGAGGAAAACGCAAATGAAGGGTCCTCATTTCATTGATTTGGGAGAGGAGACATCTGAACAATCCCCAGCTGACCATAGTCCATCTCAGTCAGTTAGTGAACCTGGTTCATTTCATTCCCAGTCAGACATTGAACATACTCCATCCTATTCTCAGCAAGATGTTGATGTAAGCCCTTCTCAGCCAGATTTTGAAAATAACTCTCCTTCACGGCATTTTGGGGACAGCCCAATAAAAATGACACCTGAAATAGACCCCAAGCAGCAGGAAGTATATGACTATATAGAATATTTGGAAAAGGCAGCTACAAGTCCTAGTACTTCATCCATCTAGCCTCATACAGTACAGGATGATTTAGTTCAATCACTAAAACAGGAAATCTTTGAGCTAGAGCTTTTAAATCGACACATCAAAAATGAAAATGAGACATTGAAAGAACAAGGCAAACTGGACAAAATCATCCATGATAATACCATGATACATCTGGGAATATGGCAGAAGAAGAACAAGAAATTAAAAAGGAAATGCCAGAAGTTGAGCAGAGCACTGGTTAATATCAAATTTAGGTGCTTAATGAAGAAACCCAGAATGTTGGCAGCACCAAGGAAGAGGAGGAGAGGATTGGATGTGCTGGTTGAAGTGTCAAGGCACATGAACTAAGGAAGGAATATCAAAATTTTGGTTGCATGAGGACATGCAACACCTTCACACTGGGGGTATGTTGAGTCTCAATTCTGCATCTTTTCCATACACTTTTCTATACCTTTTTCACTCACCTGAGCCTCCGAAGTTGTCAATATCATTGTATGTTAATTGAAAAAGATCATCTAACATGGTTTTTAACTATATTTTTGTGTTTGCTGTTTGATTTAGATTTTTTTCATTTAGCTGCGGAATCTTGCCACTTTCCGCAGCTGCTGCAACTTTCCGTAGCTATTTTGTGAAACTCTATGTTACAGGTGTCTACAGGGAAAACGAGCCACATGGGCAAGTCGGAAATGATGTGGACATGGTTAGTTTCCTATTGGCTCGAGCAAACTCATCTAAAGAAGTCGCGGTCAAAGACGTCCACATGGAAGTCAACCATAGAGTCTCATGGTGACAGGACTCTGTTTTGTGTCACGTGAAGGTTCATATGGCCATTTCTGAGCTTGCGGAGGACAAGTCGACATCTGTACATGGCTCCATAGCCAAATTCAAGCATCCACTCCTCATAGATTTACTTTCCAACACGGCCATGATCCTAGATCCGTCGATGTAATGGTCTACGTGTTCTCCACCAGCATAAACTTTAGGAGACAGTTATATTTATTTTGTTATATATAATGTGTTTGCATACACATATAGAGTTAGTCTCAGTTAGTCTCGGTTAGTCTCTGTTATCTTTTATTAGTCTACTCTGTAATGTAATTACGCTGCCTTTGAGCCGTAATACTACCATACTGTTATGACTGCATTTTAATATAAGAAGACTCTGTTTTCTAACTTAATTCGTACTTGAAGATCGTTGCCAAGGCTGGTGTAGAGGGCCCCTGCTCAGCTAAGGTTTTGTGCATTAGTGTATAGTTCTTATTTCATTTCTTTAAAGCTCATTATGCCATAATCCATTCACATGTTTATACATTGCATTTTTCATGATACATATGCTTCATTTCTGTTTATAAACTTTCATGCTTTCCATTTCACTTCTGTCTTTCATGTTTTATGTTGTTAATCACTGATTAGTGTTCTTGTTTCAGGTTATAGATAGGAAGCCCGGGAATTTTCATAGCTTTTTGACTAATGACATGGAATTAACATTGTTCTGCTGCTAATTTTTTTTTCTTAGTTTCTGTTTAATTTCAGTACTGCTTTGTTTAATTCAGTTTTGTTCATTTGCTTCAGTAGTTAAATTTAGATATATTAAACTGCTCATAGCATCTTCAGTTGCCTCCGAAAGCCACAGCTGGACTGATGGTGAGGGATTGTATTATAAAATGTGTAGTTTAGTATTAGTTTTCTTTCTGCAAATTTAGATATACTGAACTGCTCATAACATCTTCAGTTGCCTCCGAAAGCCACAGCTGGACTGATGGTGAGGGATTGTATTATGAAATGTGTAGTTTAGTATTAGTTTTCTTTCTGCAAATTTAGATATATTGAACTGCTCATAACATCTTCAGTTGCCTCTGAAAGCCACAGCTGGACTGATGGTGAGGGATTGTATTATGAAATGTGTAGTTTGGTATTAGTTTCATTTCTGCAAATTTAGATATATTAAATTGTGCATGACATATTCAGTTACCTCCGAAAGCCACAGCTGGACTGATGGTGAGGGATTGAATTATGAATGTATGATTTGATATTAGTTTACTTTCTGCAAGTTAGATATCAGTTACTCAAGCTGTTTATGGTTACTTCTGAAAATCATAGCTGGACTAATGATGAGGGATTAGAAGACAAGTTGATGTAAATTGATCTAGATTTACTTTATTGAAACTTTTGGATTTCTTTCAGCATAGTTTCTTTTGTGTTTATACAGCAACAAGAATAGTTTGGTTTCATGCTCACTAGTTCACTGTTTTGATTCATTAGACTAGCAACACCTTTTCATTTCAGCAACATATTTTCATTTCCTTTCAAGTTTTGTCATTGTAATTTTCAAATTCCTTTTTAAGTTTCAAGTTGGTAAATCATTATAGAGGATATCATTTCCTTGACCAAACATAACCACACTTGTTTTCATTTTAGAATTTCCATTTCATCTTAGAAAACCAAAAACGACAAAAAGTTAAGAGATAGGTTATCTTGCACATATAGTGCGCCGCACTTCGTCAGCTTACAAATCCCGGATTGACAAATTAAATGTAGCAATTTAGGACACACTAAATTGACCAAACATTTTGGCTCCATTTCCAGGGAAGTGTAACTAGGTAGCCAATTTCTTAAAAAAAAAGAAAAAACACAAAATCATAAAAGAAGGGAAAACTTGATAACTTCTTGAAGTATGCTCTCCTCTTGCACCTAGTGTGATCTGGAGGATCAGAAAAGAGAGTTATTGGTTTAGTAATTTCTTAAGTATGCTCTCTTCTTGCACCTAGTGTGATCTGGAAGATCAGAAAGAGAATTATTAGCCCAACTTTTAAAAAAAATAAAAAAAATGACATGCATAGAGCAAGAGATTCTAGGGGAAGGTTTATAGCTAAAGCCAAGAGTTCGATTTTCACAACTCCATCTTCTTCAAGGCATAGACCAGACTCACCACCATCTACCCCTAGCCTTAAGATTTTTGGAACTCAAGGAGCAGCTGAATTAGAGGATTCTCCTATACCATCTACTAAATCCCATTTAGAAAACAAAGAGACTCTCTCTCATCCTCCCTTGGTAGAAGAACTAGAGGACTTAAAGGACTCTAAAGAAACTATCATGGCAGAGGAAGTAATAGATGGAGGTAGAGGTAGAGGTAGAAGAGGAGGAAACAATGGAGACAACAATGGTGAAGGAAATAATGGTAGAAATAGGGAAGGAGACAACTTGTTTGGATTCCCTATAGTTGATGAGGAAACTCATGCGACAATGAAAAATATCTCACCATCTGTCCTCCCTAACTTTTATGGATTGCGAAGTGAGGATCCTGAAACATTTCTGTTTGAGTTTGAAGTTGTGTGCCGAACCTATGACTATATGGAAGACTCTCAAAAACTCAAACTGTTTCCTTCAACATTGAAGGGATTTGCTTTGAAATGGTTCATGGGATTAGCCACTCAATCTATTAGGACTTGGAATGATATGAAACAAACATTTTTGGATAGATAATTGGACTATTTTATGCCCACCAATCACAAGGATGAGGTATTCAAAATGATGCAAAAAGAAGATGAAAACTTGGAAGACTTACTTGAAAGATTTCAATACAACTTGAAAAAAGCAAAGATGAGCAACTTAGATGATGAAACCTTGAAATACCTCATATTAAAAGCCATTAGAGATGAATGGATAGATATTTTAAACATGATGGCAAAAGGAGACATTTCTCAACTCCCACTTTGTGACATAACAGAACTATGTGTCCATCTCTCAAGTGGAAAATCTAAAACAGGAAAAGGGCCTAGGGATCCTTCTCTTATTAGGGCTAACAAATCTGCAACTGGATCAGTAAGTAGGGAAGAGATTGGTAATATGCTTGATGAGTTAAAAACTGATATCTTAGGGAGCCTTAGTGAACAACTAGACACCCTTAAAATCCAAAACAAGCAGAAAGCAGAAACAGACGCCTTAGCCATCTTTTGTGCGAAATGTAGGAAGAAACATGCTTTAAGGGAATGTCCCTTGCATTTTATTGCGGCTATGCATTGTATGTGTATTCTCGGAGCGAGAAACAAAGAGGGAGACTATGAGAAAGAACAGAGGATATTACAGCTAATCTCCTGTAGGTTTTGTCTTTTTCATTTTGCTAGATAATAAAAAGGAAGGACTGGCTGTTCAGGGTGGACATAGCCCAAACTGGGTGAACCACGTATATCTGTGTCTCTATACTTTTATGTGTTTTTTTTGTGCTTGTATTTTCCGCATATTTTATGTCTTGCATTGCTCCATAATATATAATTTTCTAACAAGTTTATTACATGTAGTCCTATAGGCCCATAGCACTGAAAGGATTCACACATACAAATAACTTTTATCGGAATTACAGACCTTAGTTAGCGTATTCTCCAAAATTTTGTTGAAATCCTCTGCTGCAACATTAGCTTGTGGCTGATATGGGGTGCTTTTCACATGGTGGATCTGAAATTCTTCTCTCAAACCTTCAATAGTTTTAGTAAAAAAAATATATACCTCTATCGCTCATTAATATATTTGGGCAACCAAACATGGTTAGAATATGCTCGAAGATGAAGTGCGCAATGGTTTTTGCAGTACAATGTAATATTCCAAATTTTTCCTTCAATAAATTGGAATGTTAACTTCTCTATTTTCAATTAGGAGTTGAATAATCGGGTGAGAAGACCCATTAAAAATATAAACATGGATAAAATACCTCTATTATGAAAAGGGATCAGCCTTGGAACTAGATTTCACACCCTCATGTGTGAAAAGAGACATTTCCAAAGAGGTTTGGCCAAGTCAAACATCGCAGAGGTATGAGGTGGAAAGCACTCTATGGGACAACGCAGAGAAATAGGAGGGAATATTCCTTGAAGGAGGAGACCCTACAGACTGGGACCCATGGAGAGAGAGCTCTCATGTGTTTAAAAGGAGGGCCATGTAGCCATTGTTTCATTATGCATATGATTATTGATTTCATGTCTTCTTAGACATTTCTGCAATCCCGGTTGTTTAGCTAAGTTGTTGTGTTGCTTAGCACAAGGATTTCCTATTTAGGAATCCTTCTCCTTCGTTGAGAAGCCTCTTGAAGGAGTTGTACTGGTTTGTCTCACATCTAGGCTTGAGGCTAAGCATCCTCCTCCAGGACAGCGTTATTGCTGCAACAACATAATTCTGTGTTGTAGGGTGTTGTAGTGAGAAGTCACAACACCTCTTCCATTGCTTGTTTTTCAGAGGGAGAGTCTTCATTTCTATTCGAGGATCAGTTTGGAAGCTATCATATCTTATTTCAGATCTTGGCATTTGGCCAAATCATTCTATTCCACCTACAGCGCAGTTACCCTCTTAGACTATGTTATTTTCATGGAGCACTTGCAGTGAGGGATTGCAGTGTTGATTGGAGGGTGAGATCTCAAGTGTAAGGATAAACCTTCCACTTAGGAGATCCATTGGAGGAGGTCTACCTCAGATTGATCATCATCTTCAGCCTTCTCTATTGAGTTCCAAATTTGAGTTGCAGCAGCTACCCACCAACTCCGGCATTTTTTCCATTTTGTATATTTCAGCCAATCCTTCGAAGGATTAATGTATTATTGTTTATAAGGGTTAGAGCTTTGCTCCCATATTATATTTGAGCCATATATTTTCATATCCATGTATTTAAATTATTTTGTAGCAGTTATCCATAATATACTACATTTTCATAGCCAGGGGTTTCATATATGCAACAGTGTTTCTTCATTTCCATGTACTTGTCTTGTTAAGGCCTGCATTGCCTTTCTTGAGTGGATGTTTCCTCAAGAACTTGTAATTTCGTTGCTTCTATAACATTATTTTTTAGATATCTATATCTTCTTGTCTCACAACTCATAAAATAATGTTGTTGATCTATTGTATGTTCATGCATTAGTTGCAGTCCCTTCATCGGGCATTTTCAGAGGACATCAAAGTGTGGGAGATCTGTTTAACCCACTTAGAAGGATTTATTTGGAGCCTCCTCTTGGATTCAACACTTAAACACATTTTTATAAGGGATCGAGGTCCTGGTTTAAATTCCTGTAGTAGCCATTACTGGAAAATGAGTTTTCCAGTCATGCCTTGCTAGTTTCTCCAGATTTGGAATATTACAGTGGTATCAAAGTTGTTGGGTATGTGTTATATTATTTCCACGACTAGCCCCACACGCTGTACGTTGTGCCAGGTGCAGCAGGGGGGTCGTAGGGGGGGTGGCAGCCCCCACTATCAGGGTCCGAGGCAGCGCCCCAGCAAAAAAAATTTTTTGGTATGCGGTCCCACTCATAGGAAGACCCACCCATGTTTTGTGCATGAGTTTGCACATGGTTTTTGGGGTACGATGGTTTTTCGACCCCTGGTATTTTGTAGATCCGGTCAAGGGAACTACGGTTATGTTCTAATCCAGGGTTAATGGATTGGGGTTTATGTATGCTTCGGCATGTATATATATGTGTTGTAACACTAAAAGGAATATAATGAAAAAATCAAGTTGGTCGTCCCAATTTGGGATCTAGGGGAAAATATCTGTGTTTATCTGTTTTATGTTTTATGCTCTCGCTATTGTTTATTTTATGTTATAAGATTCACGTGTAGATAATTTATGTTCAGGGTTAAAACCTACATTTGGTATCAGAGTTGTTTCGGCTTCAAGGGGACGCCTTTGCTGCTGAGGGTTTTTTGCTTGGGCCTGAGTTAGAGCTTGTTCAGTGGGAGATCTACGGGATCAATTCTTACTGTGAAAGAAGATGGTGAGTGGCGGAAATATAGAGATCGAGAAATTTAATGGTCAGAGTTTTGAGTTGTGGAAGCTCAAGATGGAGGATCTGCTGGTGGATAAAGATCAGTGGATCGTGATAGATCCAGGTGCTAAACCAATGACAATGTCAGATGAAGACTGGAAGAAACTAGATCGGAAGGCTAAGAGCACAATATGGTTGTGTGTCTCAGATTCAGTATTGTTGAATGTATCTGGGGAAGCTACGGTGAAGAATTTGTGGGAAAAACTTGGGACTTTGTACCAATCTAAGTCTCTGGTGAATAAGGTGTTCTTATGAAAAAAGTTGTATAACCTGAGGATGAAGGATGGAGACTCAGTGATAGAGCATCTAAACACCTTCAATACTGTGGTAAGTCAGTTGTCATCTGTTGATATTAAAATCTCAGATGAAGATAAGTGCATTAGTTTTTTGTGTTCTCTATCAGACTCGTGGGACATTCTAGTTATTGCAATAGGTAGAAATACAACTACCTTGAATTTTGATGACATTGTCTCAGCATTGCTGTTGGAGGAAATGAGAGGGAGAAATATGGAGGGTCAAAATGGAGATGCCTTATCTGTACGAGGATGGTCCCAAAACAGAAATAAGAATAAGGTTTCGAGTGGGATATCTAAATCTACAGGGAGATCTAAATCTCCTGGAAAGTTTGTAAAGGTGTGCTGGAAATGCGGAAAGGAAGGACACTACAAAAAGGAATGCAGATCTAAAGATGCTGAGAAAGGAAAGGGATCTGATGATGCTCCTTCTGCAGAGGAAAAAACCACCTCGGATGAAGGTGGGGATGTGTATTTGGCTTCTTCTTCAAATACACATGTAGATCATGAGTCATGGTTGATTGACTCAAGTGCATCTTTCCACTTCACTCCCCATAGGGAGTGGTTCTGCAAGTGTGAGAAATATGATGGTGGTGATGTCTTCCTAGGGGATGATAGGAAGGCCAGAATCGTTGGACGTGGAAAGGTCAAGCTGAAGCTACAAGGTGGAAGGATTAGAACACTTCCTGGTGTTCTACATATTCCTGCATTGGCCAGAAATCTATTTTTTGTAAGCAAGATGGACGATGCAGGTGTAAAAACAGTGTTTGAGAAAGATGCCTGCAAGATGGTTCAGGGAGCATTGGTATTAATGCGGGGAGTTCGGATTGGAACTCTGTACAAGCTACAAGGTAGCACTGTTATTGATGGGTGTAATAGTTATGTGGTTCCTGAAAGAGGAGCGGAAATCCTAGCTGTCTCTAGAGAAAAGACCATGTTATGGCATGAAAGGCTTGGACATATTGGAGAGAAGGGCCTTCGAATACTGCATAGAAATGGTATGGTAGAAGGTATGTCTAACTGCTCTCTGGATTTTTATTTTTTGTGAACATTGTGTATATGGGAAGTAGAATCGGGTGAGTTTTCCTTCTGGTGCTAAGAGGGCAAACAGGATATTAGAGCTTGTGCACAGTGATGTGTTTGGACCTGTGTCAGTTCCATCATTGGGAAATTTTGTGTAATATGTTTCATTCATAGATGAATTCTCAAGGAATACATGGATATATTTCTTGACGAAGAAATCTGAAGTCTTTGACAAGTTTAAAGAATTTAAGGCTCTGGTGGAAAACCAGACAGAGAAGAAGATAAAGGCGCCGAGGACATATAATGGTGGGGAGTTTTGCAAGAAGGAATTTGAAGAGTTCTGCAAGAAGTGTGGTATACCACGGTAGAAGGCTACTCCATACACACCTCAGAAAAATGGAGTTGCAGAAAGAATGAACAGAACACTGATGGAAAAGGCAAGAAGCATGCTCAGTGGTACCAGGTTAGGACAAGAATTCTGGGCAGAGGCAGTGGAGACTGAATGTTACTTAGTTAACAGATCACCTTCATCATCATTGGAGGATAAGACTCCACATGAGGTATGGACTGGTAAGAAACACTTTATTTCACATCTAAGGGTATTTGGATGTGATGCATATGTACATGTTCCAAAGGATAAAAGGACCAAGTTGGACAATAAATCTGAAAGGTGCATCTTTATTGGGTATAAGGATGGTTTAAAGCATTATAAGCTTTGGAACCCAGAAACAAGGAAGGTTGTGTACAGCCAAGATGTGGTGTTTAGAGAGGTGAAAGATGTTGTTACACATGAAGTCCTACTAAAGGAACCTGAGAAGATAGAGTTTGAGCTAAAGGAGGATGAATCAGACTCTACAACAGAAGAAGACTCAGAAGAGGAAGAGCCACAAACTCCAGCTTTGAGACGATCAGCTTGAGAAAGAAGACAACTAGAAATGTATAGTCCATCTAATTTCTATTCAAATTTTGCCTTAACTATAACTAATGATGATCCTAGAACTGTCGGGGAGGCAGTAGATTCAGAGGATGGAAAACTCTAGAAGGAGGCCATGGTTGATGAAATGGCATCCTTGCACAAAAATGAGGCATGGGATCTGGTGGAGTTGCTGGCTGGAAGGAAGCCCATCAGGATCAAATGGATTTTTAAAAATAAGATGAATATAGAAGGAAAGGTGGAGAAATACAAAGCTCGGTTGGTAGCAAAAGGTTATTCCTGGGTGCCGAGAATTGATTTTGGTGATATTTTTTCTCCTGTTGCCAAGGTTACTTCTACTAGATTACTTTTATCTGTTGCTACCGCATTTGATTTTGAGATAGAACAGATAGATGTGAAGACAACATTTCTTCACGGGGATCTAGAAGAGGAGATCTACATGAAGCAACCTGAAGGCTTTATGGTGAAGGGTAAGAAAGAACTAGTATGCAGGTTGAAGAAGTCTCTGTATGGGTTAAAGCAGTCACCAAGGATGTGGTATCAGAAATTTGATACCTATATATGGGGACTTGGCTTCACCAGAAGCAAGGAGGATCACTGTGTTTATTTTAAATTAATTGGTGACCGTGTTATTTATTTGGTCTTGTATGTGGATGATATGTTGTTGATTAGAAATGAAAAAGAAATTATCCAAGATTTGAAGACCCAACTTTTCTCCAAATTCGACATGAAGGATCTCGGTGCTGCAAACTATATTTTGGGCATGGAAATTAAGAGAGACCGGGCAAAGAGGAAGCTCTAGTTAAACCATAAGAAGTATGTCGAGACTATATTGTAGAGGTTCAATATGCAGGATAGTAAACCGATGAAAGTTCCTATTCCTGTAGGTGTAAATCTATCTGCTGAATAGTGTCCCAAGACAGAAGAAGAAGAGGAGGATATATCCCGTGTTCCTTATGCAAGTGCAGTGGGTAGCCTGATGTATGCAATGGTCTGTACTAGACCACACATTGCACATGCAGTGGGAGTATTGAGCAGGTTTATGTCAAACCCAGGGAAGGAGCATTGGACAATAGTGAAGTGGGTTTTCAGATATTTACGTGGCACTAGTGATTATGGCTTGTGCTACCAGGGAAGACCAGGATTGGAAAGAATGTTGGACATTCGTGGTTTTGTTGATGCAGACTGGGCTGGAGATCTGGACCAAAGAAGATCTACAAGTGGGTATGTGTTTAGCTTATTTGGAGGTGCAGTCAGTTGGATGAGTAAAAGACAGTCTGTAGTGGCTCTTTCAACTACAGAGGCAGAATACATAGCAGCCACTCATGCAAGCAAGGAAGAAATTTGGTTGCAGATATTGTGTTCAAGTATGGGGTTGGTACAACAAGCTATAAGGATAGACTGTGATATCCAAAGTGCAATTTTCTTAGCTAAGAACCCTGCTTATCATTCAAAGACAAAGCACATTGATGTTCAATATCACTTTGTTAGAGATATGGTTGAGGCTAAAAGGGTGTTGCTAGTAAAGGTGGACATTTTGAAGAATGTTGCAGATGCAATGACGAAGTCTGTAAGCACTAAGAAGTTCTCTTGGTGTAGAGAAACAATGGGTGTTGAAGAATTGGCTCAATGACTAATCTCTCCTGTGCCCCCCTATGGAAAGAAAAAAACAAGTGGGAGAATGGGTATGTGTTATATTCTTTCCATGACTAGTCCCACGCACTGTACATTGCACCGGGCATAGCAGGGGGGTCACAGGGCAGTGCCCCGGAAAAAATTATTTTTTGGTATGCGGTCCCACTCATAGGCGAACCCACCCATGTTTTGTGCATGAGTTTGCACATGGTTTTTGGGGTACGATGGTTTTTCGACCCCTAGTATTTTTTAGATCTGGTCAAGGGAACTACGGTTATGTTCTAATCTAGGGTTAATGGATTGGGGTTTATGTATGCTTCAGCATGTATATATATGTGTTGTAACACTAAAAGGAATATAATGAAAAAAATCAAGCTAGTCATCCCAATTTGGGATCCAGGGGAAAATCTCTATGTTTATCTATTTTATGTTTTATGCTCTCGCTATTGTTTATTTTCTGTTATAAGATTCGTGTGTAGATAATTTCTATTCAGGGTTAAAACCTACAAAAGCAACTTTCTTGGCTCAGCCTATGAGTCTATGCCCAAGAAGATCAGAATGTTGAAGAAGATGAGATTGCTCTCATTAGTATTAGATCCAGAGAAAACCTCTCCAAGGAGGTCAAGAAGATTGAAGAAGAAGAGGAGGAAGGACCATGCACTTCCTGTTCTCATCAAGAAAAAGGCATTGAGCATGAAGGACACTTGGATTATCAGATTCTATGTGATTACCTTGTTGAGTACAGATCTCAACCTAGAGCCTTCGAGGAGACTCTAGCTTTTCCTCATTTCATCCAGTTGAAGGAAGAGAAGAGACCCTGTAGCAGAAGAGAAATCAAAGGCAATAGATTGATGTTGTCTACCTTTGACGGGTTATCTACAGCAAGAACTTGGGTGAGAAAGTTGGAGGAATTTTTCCTACTACATCTTGTAGCAGGGAAAGAAGCTATTGAAATCCCAACACTTCTCATGGAGGGTGAAGCCTATGTTTGGTGGTGCCGCCACTTGAGCCATGGAAGGGTGAAGACTTTTGGAGAGTTCACTCAAAGGTTGATCCAAACCTTTGATGGAGAAAGGAAAAAGGAGGAAAAGCTCACACCACTTCAGGAGCTTTGTCCTAATGTTGTCACACTCATGGGGGAGCAGCTACATGCATCAATAGTTGGGGAAGCCAACACTTTGGAGGAAGGAACTCTTGCAGCCCTACAATAAGTTCGAAAATCACATAAAGGTATGAAATTATTTCCACAATCTATTGTTGCACCTAATTCTTTTGATAATTGTGGAGATTTACTTTTGCATGACCAAGGGTCAAATCACACTGCTACCATAGAGTAGCTTGGTTGCACTACACTGTGCAACATGAAAACATTCAAGGAGGAAGCAAACCATCACTCTCATGAGCCATTGTTGGATTGTACATCACACTTGAGGTTGGGGTTTGAAGTCTTGAAGGAAGATGGTAGACATCTTGGAGTGAGAAGCCCTTTCTCCTTTCAAGATGACACTTTCTCAATGAGCTCCTCTCAACTCAAAGAGGAACTTATACTTTCAGAAGATCCAAGACCTCATTGGTTTTGGAGGACTATTATTGAGAGGGGGGTCTCAAGGAAAGATCCCATTAGAGGTGCACTTCAACACACCATGGAGTGCAAAGTTTTAATTCCTTTCTCACAGGAGCAGATAGAAGATGGAGGAAATCTTCGGATGGATAACATCTCTCATGCTTCTGTTGGAAATTCCTTGAGCCATACAAATCATGATGGGAAGTTTTTTCCTACCACATATTTGGGTCCTTATAGGGTCTCATTGATCCTTGAGAAGATTGCATTTCAAAATCCCATGAAGTGCAAAGACAGAGATTTGGTTTGGGGAGATGGTAGCCCTCATGGGAGGAGTACCAAGATGAAAAGGAGAAAGCATCCACAAGTTAGTGAGTGGATGTGGTTGATAAGCAAGGATCTAGGAGGCTACTTGCAAATTTATGATACCGGGCAGCAGGAGGCTTGGTTGTGCTAGTTACTCTTGAAAGAGTCTGGCCATCACTTGGAAAACACTCTTCCTAAGAGTAGGAGGATGGAGAAGAGATGGCAGGATACTTGCATCATTGGGAAGCATAGAGTATGGATGTATGGTGTTGATGTGATACTCATATCATTCATTGTGTCTTAATCGCATAAGTTGTATGATGGAAGTATGGGGAGGTAGAAAAATATTTTGTGGCTTTGCTTGTTCTTGGGAGAGCAAGAGCATATTTTCTCTCACACTTGGCATAATGTTGCAGGAGGAGGAGATGACATTATCTCCTTGGTCTTTGATGATTTGGAAGCACTTCCATCTTGGGAAGTATTCCATATTTGTTGCATCATTATTAGAGGAGTCTTTGACAAGGATCACGTCAAAGAATAAAGCATTGTATTGACAGGATCTTATTTGCATGAGCTCACAGCACTGTCACTTTGGAGCCAAGATTTATGGATGGAGTGTCCCCAGGATCACTTCACATTGTATGCACTTGGTGAACAAGGAGGAGGTGATGATGATAGAGTGGTGGATAGAGGCATCTATCACTGTGACATATTCTTCTTGACCTGGGTTTCCAAGCATGAGGAGGATTATCTTCTTGCAGCACATGGTACATTCTTCTTTATAGCATGCCAGAACACTATGGGGGACTCATTCCTGGATCCATGTACCATATTACTTCCGGCATATGGTAAGAAGCTTGTTTTTACACTCCTTGATTTTCACACTCTTACCATTACTATGCAGTGCATTTCTTCACAAGGGGGCAAGCTTGTCACATTGCTCCATGAACATTGTTGGGCCAATATATATGATGGAGGTAGCCATCTCTTATGTGGCCTTGGGAAAATGTTTTATCATCACATGTATCTTCAGTTTTTGCACTCAAACATGTACCATATGAAGACATGCATGATTAACCATGTAAAAAGAAACATTTTGCCTTGTATTTGTTTCAAGCAACAGCTTGTAAAACTACGTTGTACACACCTAGGAGGCCGTTGGTATCTTCAAGCACTACATGAAGCCATCATTATTTCCTTAATTCTTGTACTGATCATGTATTCATTTTCTGATATTGTTTCTATCATTGTTGGAAGCATGATTATGAGGGTGACACATGAGTTGGATGTGTCCTTGAGGGGAGAAAACTACCACATTTTCTGCACTACATGTTCTAATGGGAGCATGAGAGGAGATATGGCCACCATAGGCACATGTTTTTTCTCTTTTGAGGTGGGCCATGAGATTGATATTAATCCATTGTATAATCATGGGCAAGTATTTGATCATGTATTGTGGTTACATTCAACCATTTACTATTCATTAGTAGATGTGATGAATTTTGTATGTTGCTTACCATGTTACTTTCTGAGATTGCAGTGGGTGAAACTGCACTGTGTCCCTTTGAGACATTGTTTGCATCATCCATTATCATGTAAATCTTGCAGAAAAATTCTCACAGGGATACTCCATGATGACTATGTCCTATTCATCATGGATGGATTGTTTTGGGCCAGCTTGTTCTTCATTGTTGGGGGAGAACTCTTTGGAGGATTGTTCTTCACTTTTCCATTTGAGGGAAATAATTTTGTAGCCCAATATTAGCACACACTCTACACTTATCATAAGTGGAGAGGAGGATAGCTTGGGGTGGGCTATGATGCTTACCATGGTCAGATTTTCAGCCCACCTTCATTTCTGAAGCTTGAGGTGGAAGGAGATTTTTAGGAGTTGCCTTGTTGGGAGGTGGCTCATTTTGTTTGGATGATTACTTGGGGATGGAGGATCCACATGGGGATATATTCCCCATCAAATTTCAGACTCCATGCCTTGAGTGGATACTTTCTAGTTCTATCCTTGCAGTTGCTTGAGGACAAGCAAGATTTGGGAGGGGAGGTCTGTAATATTCCAAATTTTTCCTTCAATAAATTGGAATATTAACTTTTCTATTTTCACTTAGGAGTTGAATAATTGGGTGAGAAGACCCATTCAGAATAAAAGCATGGATAAAATACCTCTAGTATGAAAATGGATCAGCCTTGGAACTAGATTTCACACCCTCATGTGTGAAAGGAGACATTTGCAGAGAGGTTTGACCAAGTCAAACATCGCACGTGTATGAGGCGGAAAGCACTCTATGCAACAACGCAAAGAAAGAGGAGGGAATATTCATTGAAGGAGGAAACCCTAGAGAGTGGGAACCATGGAGAGAGAGCTCTCATCTATTTAAAAGGAGGGCCAGGTAGCCATTGTTTCATTATGCATGTGATTATTGATTTCATGTCTGCTTAGACATTTCTGCAATCCCGACTGTTTAGCTGAGTTGCTATGCTGCTTAGCACAAGGATTTCCTATTTAGGAATCCTTCTCCTTTGTTGAGAAGCATCTTGAAGGAATTGTAATGGTTGGTCTCACATCTAGGATTGAGGCCAAGCATCCTCCTCCAGGACGACGTTATTACTGCAGCAGCATAATTCTGTGTTGCAGGGTGTTGCAGTGAGAAGTCACAACACCTCTTCCATTGCTTTCTTTTTCAGAGGGAGAGTCTTTATTTCCTTTGGAGGATCATTTTGGAAGCTATTATAGCTTATTTAATATATTGTCACTTTTCCAAATCATTCTATTCCACCTACAGCGCAGTTACCCTCTTAGACTCCGTTATTTTCATGGAGCACTTGCAGTGAGGGATTGCAGTGTTGATTGGAGGGTGAGATCTCAAGTGTAAGGATCAGCCTTCCACTTCAGAGATCCATTGGAGGAGGTCTACCTCATATTGATCATCATCTTTAGACTTCTCTATTAAGTTCCAAATTTGAGTTGCAGCAGATGCCCAGTAACTCCGACGTTTTTTCCATTTTGTATATTTCAGCCAATCCTTCGGAGGATTGATGTATTATTGCTTGTAAGGGTTAGAGCTTTTCTCCTCTATGGTATTTGAGCCATACATTTTAATATCCATGTATTGACATCATTTTTCAACAATTATCCATAATAGACTTCATTTTCATAGCCAGGGGTTTCATATATGGAGAAGTGTTTCTTCATTTCCATGTACATGTCTTGTTGAGGCTTGCATTCCCTTTCTTAAGTGGATGTTTCCTCAAGAACGTGTACGTTCTTTGCTGCTATAACATTATTTTTTGGCTACATATATCTTCTTGTCTCACAACTCATAAAATAATGTTGTTGATCTATTGTATGTTCATGCATTAGTTGCAGTCCCTTCATCGAGCATTTTCAGAGGACATCTAAGTGTGGGAGATCTGTTTAACCCACTTAGAAGGATTTATTTGGAGCGTCCTCTTGGGTTCAAAACTTAGACACATTTTTCTATGGGATCTAGGTCCTAGTTTCAATTCCTATAGCAGCCATTACTATAAAATGCGTTTTCCAGTCATGCCTTGCTAGTTGTACCAGATTTGGAATATTACATACAATCCTTCACATCCTTTGCTTCTACCCATCTAGTTACATAATCAGTGGCAGTAATGATGTAACGTGTGCCATCCTTCTTTCCAAATGGATTGATGGGCCCTACAATGTATATGGCCTACTTTTCGAATGCCTTCAAATCCATTTGCAGTTGTAAGGAGATTTCATAACTCTGTGAAGGTTTCCCAGTTCATTGACATGCATCACAGGCTCGATAGTGTGTATGTGCATCACTATGCAATGTGGGCCACCACAAACCCTCTCTCAACACCTTCTGTGTAGTTTCCTTCCATGTGTAGTGGCCACCTGCTACCCCTCCATGGGCCTCTGCTAAGATAGCATGTCTCTCATGTTCTAATACATACCTTCGCAATACCTCATCTGCTCCCAATTTGTATAATTGACCGGCAATTAGAGTGAAATCCGCTGTGCGGGCCACAGACGCCTTTTTATGTTGCATTTAATAGTTTATAGGTGATATCCCAGTGGTAAAAAAGTGAATAATGTCCGAAAATTTCTCGTCCACCACCTTGATGGAAAAAAATTGCGCGTTGGGTAATCCTTCTTCCAGACTAGTTGGCTCTTCTCCATTATCGATTTGAGACAAGTTATGAAGTCCTGCGTTCAGCATCCCAGGTTTCACAGTAATTTCAAAATCATACTCATGAAATATTAGCAACCATCGACAAATATTCCCCCCCAACAAAGGCATATTAACCAGTTATTTTAAAGCTGAGTGATCACTGAACATGTTAAAATGTCCCCCCAATAGATAGTTCTTGTATTTCTGTAGGGCATCCACCATTTTCAATCCTTCTCGTTCAGTAGTATTATAGTTGTGCTCTCTGCTCAATATTTTCCTGTAAGCAAATGCAACCGGATGATCAATGTCTCCTTCACACAGTTGCGCTAAGATAGCTGTCGAGGCTATTCAAGCATCCACATGTACATGAAAGACCTTCGCAAAATCTGGAATATGAGAATAGGTGTAGTGACCTTATTTTATTTCAGCAACTCAAAATTCTTATGAAAATCCTCATCCAAGAAAAATGATACATCCTTCTGGATCAACTTCTCCATTTGGGTAGTGATCAAGGCATACCCTTGAATCAAATTCTTGCAGTAGCCTGTGTGCCATAATATGGAGAACTATTTCTCTGTGGTGGGGACTGCTAAGTTGATGATAACCGCAAACTTGGCTGGGTCAACCATCAATCCCTGCTGGCATACGATGTGTCCCAACAAAATTCCAAATGGCGCGTAGAATATGCACTTCTTCGAGTTCAGCTAGATCTGGTGTTTCCTGCAGGTATCTAACATCATGCGCAGGTTTGACACATGCTTCTTCACCAATCCAAAGATGGTATAATAATAAAAATAAACCTCCAAAAACTTATGGATGAAATTTTTGAATACTGCGACAACTACGTGTGAGAACATGGCAGGGATGTTCTTTAGTCCAAATGGCATAACAATGTACTAGAAGGAGTCCCATTCATTCTCGAAGGTTGTTTTGTTGCGATATTCCGGTGAAACTATGATCTAATGGTACCCTGAAACACCATCAGTGAATTATTATGCTTCTTGACCTCCCACATTATCTAGGATTTCATCAGAGAATGGTGTAGGGAAAGGATCATGTACACAGGCATCATTCAACTTATGCAGATCTACGTAGATCCTTATTTATCCTTTGGTTTTCTTTTCTTGGACCACCATTGGGCTTACCCAATCAGATGGCTCTACCAGCTCAATAATACCAGCAAGCACCATCTTATCTATTTCCTCCTTGACTTTTTTCTTATATTTAGGGTTCAACCAATAGGGCCGCTACTTGACAGGATGCACATTCAGTTTCTAGGTGATTTTCATGACACCCAGATCCCCTAGAATTCCCTTGAGCTTAGATAACTTCGTAGGGAATAGGTCTTCATATTTGGTCAGCATTTCCACAATATTTCCAACAATACCGTCATCCCATTAATCCCTAATTTTGGCCAACTTGGGCTTCTCTTCTGTCCAAATGTTGACTTCCATCAACTTTAATGGTCTGGTCAGATCCAATGTCTATAATAGGGGTCCTAGAACTACGGGCTCTCCTTCTGACTATGGGATGGTCGTATTCCTAGGATCCTCATCACATTCCTCCACTAACAAATTTCGACAATTGAAAATATCATACATCTGTGCATCCCAAGCTGGTGCAGCACATTGTTTTTGAGGTAAAGACTCATCAGAGACAAGAGCATCTATACCTTATAGGGTTTCATCCAGTTTCTCCGTCCCTCCAACTAAACAAAATTTCACCATGAATCCTATGTCATTCTGCCCCAATGATGACTGTGTTGGTGTATCTTTGCATCTAAATACCAGGTGGTGGGGATTTTTCCTAAGGCATGAATGAACATATGGACCGATTCATTCCAGGTCCTTTCATTCCATACATCCTTCCACATAGCTAGGTGCTTGCGCAGGTAACCTCAGCTGAAAAAGAGCTTTATGGGTGGGTTGAATGGAGGTTAAAATCACAGAATAATAATTTTTTAGCATTCCTCCCAGTCCTGAAAGGCACCATTATGGGTTTCTAGCCACTGCGTAGGGGTCGCGTGTGTAGCCAAATAAAGTGCCCAAAATATTCGTTCCTCACATAAATCTTCTTCTTACTTTAAGAAATTCCTTAACACTGCCATAACCATAAAATTAGGGTAGTTCTCTCACCTCTGAGGTGATGCATCAGAAGCTCTTCGTGATTTTGAGGCACCACAGTGCAGATACTTCATGCAACCAGTTTTTCCAATTTTCTATCTTGCCATTCGATTCTGAGAGACATGTGATGTATTTCTCCCAACACATCATGCCGTCAGTTATAGGGTTGATCCAATCCTCATCCCATGTAGTCAGTTTGTAGATATGGTCAACATCCTCCCATTTGCGCACCGAATCTGTATATCATTCTCCTTCCGCTGGATCCAGGGGGACTATTACCTGCGTACTATCGTTGTCCAAGACCATGCTTCTCCTTTTCAGATTTATGATAAATCCCATGTCAATAACCGAATCTTGTCCTAAGAGCGTAGGGTAAGGATCTGCATCATCCACAATCTGGATTACTTCCAAAACTGCATAAACTTTAACTCCCACAATTTCTACCACAACCTTTGGCAGCCTGCCTAATGGAATTATCTTCTGCTAGTTAGCCATACGTAACTGAATAGTGTACCACTCCAGCTTAGGTTCTCCAATCCTTTTCCATGTTTATTTGGGCTGGACATTGGCATAAAACCCCAGATCTGGGATGAATTTATCCATCTAATATTCTCTAATGTCCATTGTCATATGCATCTCCCAATCGATCCTTTTCTTTTTCTTGTAAATCCTATTGACAACTTTAACCTCCGTTCGGGGGGAATCCCTTTCTGCGCAGATGTCTACTAATCCTTAGAGATTCTCCATCGCCTTCTGTATGTGCAGTAACTTCATACACACCTGAAGGAATGGCTTAACTGCTTCATCTTCCTTCAGATCCACAAATATTCTTGAGGTTGATGGTTCATCCCTGGAAAAATCCTTCCTAGCTTCGATGAAGGTCTCTTTCTCCTTTTGCATTTCCAGTCGTTCCTTTTTCTCATAGGCCCTTCTAATTAGTGGTTTAGCCGCACCTTTTTACTTATCTCCTCCAGTGGAAATTATAATGCACGTAATGACATTTACAATGAGCCCATCATCACGCGACCCCCCCTTAACCCGTTGTACATTTGGCATTGGTGTATGTTATTTCTCTTGCATCTTTGCTATCAGCATGGGAAAGTATTCAATTACATGATCGAAATGTCTGCAATACCTATAGGATTGGCGCACAGGGTTCAGGCAGTCTCTTGCATAATGCCCAACATCCCCACAATTGTACCAAATTAGTTTACCTCTTCCTTGACCTGCACCTCCATCTCTCCCTCCTCCCCTTCCTCTTGCAGGCAATCCTCCTCGCCCAGAGGGAGATGTCGATAACAAAGGGTTAGCCTACACCCTGTATAGGTTCCCCCTATATATCATCAGATCATATGTTCGACATTTGTGCCCATTGTGACCCATCGACGAGCAGAATTTTCACCATTGTTGCTTCAGTTATGGGACACAGTGCCTAATCATGGGCAATGGTCTATATCATGTCATCCTGCTACCTGAAGATAAACACACCATTGTGTTGGGGTACTTCGTCCATCAATATTTCTTGGGCGTAATGGACTTAGTCCCCCAGGTTGCATATAATATGACAGTAGAGGGCACAGATCCTTGGTGTGGCATGATACCCATTAGCGTATGCACCAGACATCCTCGCTAACTTCTTTACCCTGATCCCTTTGCAAATTCTGAATTTCTAAGTGCATCGCCTCTAGTTGGCTCTGGATCTCCAGGGCCCCAAATTGAGCATCGTCCCTTGGCGCAGCTTCTAGCTTCATGGTAATCTGCAGGGCCTCTTCGTGTGAATCAATCTTCTGCTAACCCATAGGTCCGCTTAGATGTGGTAATAGCATGGCAATAAACCACTTCTTATGTTTTTTTTCCTTATTGAAAAATCCTCCATCATTGTTGACTTTCTTTAGCCACTGGTCCCTTATTGAAAAATCCTCCATCATTGTTGACTTTCTTTAGCCACTTGTCAGCTTCCCAAACAGACTTCGTAGGTCCCTACTTAATGTCTTTCAACTCTACAACAAATTGAGAATAGGACGTAGGCTTTCGAAATTGCTGCTTGAGGGCATCCTTAATCTCTTGTATTGTAGGATTCGCATGCTCAGCAATGTATCCCATGAACTAGTCCAAAGCCTACGCCTCAAAGGCTATTGATAGTCGTGCTCTTTTTACAACAACATTATTAAAATTCAGGACGGTCCATACCAAATATTCCATGAACCATAACCGATCCATATACTCGTCCCCCGCAACCTTAAATGTGGGTAACTTCATGTGCACAGCCAAATCATCTGTAGGTGGTGGCAGAGGTGGGGTAGGATAACTCTTACCTTTTTACGAGTTTGATGGTGGTGTAGTCAAGGGACTGGTCTCTGCATGCACAACCTCGCATTTGTTTAGATCAGGTGGATCCCTCAGAGGACTATACACTGATCTATCCCCTTCTTCATTAACCTGGTAGTATTTACCACTTTGTGTCGTGCTTCCGCTCTAATTGGAGGTTATCCACTTGGTGTGACTTCATAGGACACGCTTTTCACATAATAGTATCTTAATTAGCAACGGAAATGCTTGCAAGAAATTACCCCTAAATCCCTTGAAAAGAATTTTCTCTTCTGCAGAATAGGACACAAACTCATCAACTACAAACTTAATTAAAAATCCACCCAAAACGCTATCAACCAAGTGATCTACAGTTCGGGTAATTTTGTTATCAGTCTTCTCCAACTGTTGGATCAACTTAGGGGTACACTGTGAGAAATGATCATCTTTCCAACAGTTTTGGAATTCTGCTAACCTTGCTAACCACTCCTGCAGCTTGTGTGCGAAGGTTGCAAAGAATATCTCATGTATCTCTATAAAAATATACTTATTTTCCACTTTTCGAAAGATACCTTCTTACTTCTGTTTTCTTCTAGGGAAAACTCCTGAATCTTCTTTTCAAACCAATCCTTGAGTTAAGACTTTAATGGCTACCAATGACCTCGTGGCATTACCCAATCTCTCTCTCAAAATGCTCTCAGTCCTGACAACAGAACCATTTGTAGGTTTGAGGGGTTGTGACGTAGGTTAAAATTTAAGTTTTACCAACAAACCCCTATACTACTGGCCCTTTCGGCAATGGCCTGCTTGCGCAGGTCAAGGTCTCACCCGAAGTAGTATGGGAGGGTGCTGGAACCAAGTTTATGCACCGTGAGAGAGAGAAGGTAAACTAAAGTGGGTAGCTTCAGATCTACATGCCTGCCCTAAAGAAGCCCTAACCCAGAGACCCTTAGAAATATAGTTGTCACAATAACTCATGCAAAGCTCATAAACAATAAAATAAAAATTTAACATAAGAAAAGTGCCAAAACATAACCAGATCTATGTATTCATTCCCTTTTAAAGCATCACATCCACATGTGCATGAATTAACTAAGGGTATTCAGTATTCAAATATAACTCATCAATTATCATATAACACAACCAACAACAGATCATAGAGATATTGTGATATCATCAAAATAGGTCTTCTCATTCATTAACACTTGAGGTCCCACTTACAGATTCTTTACCATCTTGCGGACACAACCAGTAGGGTCTACACACAGCAGGACTTAGGGTCTCCGCGCACACAGCCAACAGGAGCCCTTACACAGACAAATATACACAAAAATTATTACAGATCCAACATTCCTATCCAGACTTAACCAAAATTTGCTTCTAGACTCAATCTATCCATCTATTTATACTATATTAGCCTGCGCTAGTATATGTTATGAAAATTGTGGTTTGTGGATCCTTAGTCTACACTTTGACCCGTTACAACTACTTAGGGGCTTTAACTCGCCCCAAAGCCCATGTGCCCGACTAACTATTACAAAATATTACAAAAATACATCGAAATTGCTGATAGGGGACCCTGCTCCAACAGAAAGGTAGTGGATTCAGAGGATGGAAAACTTTTGACGGAGGCCACGTTTGATGAAATGGTATCCTTGCACAAAAATTAGGTATGGCATATGGTGGAGTTGTCAACTGGGAGGAAGCCCATCGGGAGAAAACAAGAGTTTAAGAAGAATATGAATGTAGAAGGCAAGGTCGAGAAATACAAAGCTCAGTTGGTAGGAAAAGGTTATTCCTAGGTGTCGAGAATCGATTTTGGCTTTATTTTTTTTCCTGTTGCCAAGGTTACTTATATTAGATTACTATTATCCATTACTGATGCATTTTATTTTGAGGTAGAATAGATGGATGTGAAGACATAATTTCTTCACGGGGATTTGGAAGAGGAGATCTACATGAAGAAACATGACGAATTTGCATTGAAGGGTAGGAAAAAACTGTTATGTAGGTTAAAAAAGTTCTTGTATGGGTTAAAACAATCACCAAGGATGTAGGATCAGAAATTTGATACCTATATATGGGGACATGGCTTCACCAGAGCAAAGATGATCACTGTGTGTATTTTAAATTAATTGATGACCATGTTATTTATTTGTTCTTGTATGTGGATGATATGTTGCTGGTTGGAAATGACAAAGAAATTAGCCACGATTTGAAGAACCAATGGTTATCCAAATTTGACATTAAGTATCTTGGTGGTGAAAACTATATTTTGGGCATGGAAATTACATCTATCAAAATATTTAAAGAATATTTAAAAAAAACAAAGTTTATGGTTCACAATTTAAAATATATAATCAATTTCATTGATAGTAAACATAAAAAATATCCATAAATGATACATAGTTTAAAGTTCATAATTATTTAAATAAAATTTATCAAAATATTTAAATAACATTTTCCTATGAAGTTTAACATTCACTTTCATTTTTATTCGACATATAGAATAATAATAGTGCAAAGATGAAACCCAGATGCGGGTGTTAATGGCTGATATGATGGAGGAGGGTTGGTGGGATGGCGCGTGGCATGGTCACATGGCCACTCGCTGGCCGCATTTATGCAACCTTGGGAGGATTAATATCCCTGGCCGTCACCCTGCGCGGCATTTATGCCGGTGGGGAGGCCGAGATGACCATCACCTAAAAATGCATTTACTCATTCTTTTGTTCCTGTATTTCGACTCGGCCTCAGAACTCTGGGCTTGGTTTCGTTGTAGTTTGCAGGTCCTCATGCCGTTGCATCTCCTGCCCGTCAGAATCAAATGCGCTCCGGAAGCCGACTGGCCTAGCATTTACACGTCTGTTGGCAGACGTTGCCCACTGGGTTGCTGTGTTAATTTCGCCCCCTGTGTCCATTTTTCGAATAGCCCTCTTTGCTCCCTGCATTCGGATTTTCCGCCCGGACTCTTCTCTCCATTTCCCCCGCTTGGGCCTTCTTTCTATTTTGCCTGCTCCACTCGCCTCACTGCTGCAATGCCGAGACTTAGGCATCGCTTGAGAACTTGGAGGGGCAGCTCCAGAGCTTGCACCTCTACTCGACATCGCTCGCCATCCTCAAATTCTCAGTCGTCTCTGTCTCAGAGTCTCAGCGATCACTCTCCCCCTTTGCACAGTTAGCGTGGAAGAGGCCGTAGGAGGCAAATTCCCTCCTCTCCTAGAAGAGGCTCCTGTGTCTCTCCGCCGCTACTTGCATCCCGGCCTACTGTCTCTGCTTCCCTCCGCAACCCTTCCACTGCCATTTTTCACTTCCAGTGTAGCTCCAATCGCCCCCTGGTCATCGCCACGGTCTCGGTCTCATTTAAGGAAGTTCCTGAGGCTTTTACTGATCCTTTGCCTCCCACACAACCTGTCAATTTTCTGCCCCCTCCCTTTGCTGCACAAGCATCTCAGCCTGGGGACAAAATTTCTACCCGCAAAGCTGGCGAATGCAGCTCGAGTCTCCTTCAGGATATTGGGATGCAGGTTGAGGGACGTGAAGCAAGCACAGCTGCAATTCAAAGTGGACAGGGCCCTGACGATGAGGAGGGATGCTGGTGCTGAATTGAAGAGGAGACGCCCTCTGGAGACTATGGGCTCTAATGCTTCTATCTTTAGCCAAGTAATTATGTCCAGTTTCTATGTCATTTTTTATGTTACTATTTGCAATAAGTTTTGGTCTATCAAAGCTGGTTTCCTCTATCGAGGCAGCTTTAAAACGTTGTTCAGGTCGGTTTCCCCTTGTGGGCGGCTTAGTTTTTTGCTAAACTCTGGTATGTCAAAGTTGGTTTCCTCTGCTGAGGCAGCTCTCAGACGTTTTCTTTCGGGCCGGTTTCCCCTAAAGGGCGGTTCAAGTTTTGTTATCTTGCTGACGATCTATCGCCTCTAAAGGCGTTGTACTAGCTGTATCATATGTTTCACTAATAGATTTAAACTTACTCAGAAAAAACAAAAAAATATTGCAAAGATGAAAGTATATGCAACAATTTCTTCTCTCACTGAAAACAAAAATAATGTCTTATAATTTTGATTCTTTAAAGAACATTTACCTATACCTTTTAAAGTTCACTTTCATTTTTGGTAAACATAAAGAATAAAATGCAAAGTTTAAATTATACATATGGATTTCATCTTTATTGAAATTGAAGAATAATTGAAAAAATAAGGAATTTTAAAAGATATAATTTTCTAATTTTTTTTTCTTTCATTTAATATTCAGCTATAAATAATTAAAATACTTCTACCATGAAAATGTAGAATTATAAATTAAAAAAATTACTTCAATTTACCAATCAATAAAATCTAAATTAACTTGTTTCTAAACATCAATACTAACTTGAATTTAATATTTTTTATTTTAATTTAATTACATTTGAAAATAAGAAGCAAGCAGTGGCAGTTATGTAATCGTGGTTATATAAATAAACAATTTCTAATAAATAAAAAATATACAATAATGTGAATACAATGAATGGAAGAAAGATAAATATTCAAGATATGCATACATAAGAATATCTGAATACATATTTATCGTTTCGATTGGAAATTTGCCTCTGTGCGTTAGCTTCCTAGACATACGACACTACCTCTTTATAAAACACTAATTTCTATCTATCCTCCAAGGGTTTACATTAAACAAAGTTTGAATTCAATAAAATGATAATTTCGTGAAATGATATTGGAAGAGTTATTAATGGAGAAATAACCCTCTAATTGGTGTGACCATTTATATAAATTTGACATGTTTTCTTTTCCTTGAAAATGAACATTAATGTTGGCTTGTACCTTAAAGAGTATTGTTTGTCTAAAACGCATACATTTTGGAGGTGAAATTATCATATTTGAAATTTGATAAATTACAAAAAAAAGCTATTTCATCATTTTCATATATTTGTTATTCAAAGGATTACTATAGAAACAAGTAAGTATGGCTGCAAGGCAGCTAGTCCCTGCCTTGAGCCACGAGAAGTTGAGCCACGAGAAGTTTGGTTGTTCATGGAACAATAAAATTACAACAAACACTAACCAATTACCATTTTTCCTTTTTTAGTTAAGCAAGTAAATTATTGTTCTTCTATAGATGTCCTGTCTTTTACTTGTCCACCAATAAAGTCGAAGGATAATTTATAATATTATTTTCTAGCATTGAGGATGGAGAGAATTTTCTAGGGGTGTTTATTTGATAAGGAAAGATATTTTATGAAGGTTTTGACATGAACTCGTCTCATGGATCATTTACATCAGATTTAGTATTTATAGAATTTTATTCATTACCCTTATAATTAATTTAGTGTAACTATTGGAAATGAAGAAATTTAGTACTATTGACTTTCCAATTAATTTAAAAAGTTTCCACCGCTAATGTCCTCTTAATAATCCCAATTTAATTTCAACATGTCCTCTGCAGAATGGCGAGGCTGTTCATAAAAAGTAGAGCTAAGAATGATTGAAATTGATCTCAAGAAGCATGGTGAATTGTGATACCAGCCAAATTATGACGTGGTAATGAATCACTCTACTCACATCAACCTCATGGGAATTTTTGTGAAAGCTCTTGACTCGTCAAAGTCATGATATACAAAAACTTGTGATTTTCACTGACATATGAAACTACACAGAAACTACAGAGTGATAGTAAATGAATCTCGTTACACTTATAAAAATGAAAACCACATCCCTGTTTAAGGGCATAAATTTAAAGTGAAGAATACTCATGGAAAGGCATGGAAGCGATATATATACGAGGTAATATGGATAAATTACAATTATAAAGGTCCGTTCACTCAATCTCGCTTTAAAAACGACAGGCAATAGCTTTATTTGAACGAGAAGCACAAAAGAAAAAGATTTGATTTAAATGCCTACCGGCTTGAGCACGATGGTGGTCTATGAGATTTGAACCATTGACAGCGTGACGATCTTCGGCGGAGTCTTCCACCCTCGGACGCTTGACATCAACATTATTATTGGTCTAAAGAGCCAGAATTTTTTCCAGTTGTCATTGTGGCCCACGAAGGAAGCTCGGGAAATGAGCAAGCAAGAGGAGCAGGTGTTATCGCTGGATGAAAATAAGGCTTGCTACCCATACATATGTCATCAGGTGCTTACCATGTGGCCTCAAAGATTCATTTCAAGACATTGCAATAAAATATTGCAAGAATAGTACAAGCTTAGAGAGCACAAAAGGATCAGAGTGTGGGAGGTGGACATGGAGTATCTAAAGAATGATATTCCAGAAACATGGCCATACTCCTCCTGCTCCTCCTATAGGCTGAGATTCAGTCTTTCTTCACGGATTATTGCACTGGACAGTCTGGTTATCATTGGCATCTTTCTTCATGGACTTCTACACTGGATAGCCTAGTTATCAGTGGGCTATCTGGCCTGTGTTGATCTCTCAGACGGTTGCAGTCCTTGTGGAGTGTTGTGCCGACCCTAAGATGGCTTAATGCTGCCATGATGGTGGCAAAAGACGTTGGGTCATGATAGTGGCGTGTTGATTAAGGGGTCGAGAGATTGTGGGTAAGGGAATTAGAAGATTGGAAGGAGAATCGGCTTAGTCCCTATTTCAAAAAGTCATGTTCGAAAAAAATAGCCTACGGGATTGCATTTTGTCCATAAAACTTCAAATATTCCAGTAGTCTAAAGTTAAACTTGAGCCATGGTCAAGGCATGAAACAAAGGAATGTTTGCAATACCAGTTATAATCCTAAAAATTGACCAGGGTTACTTTTATAGAAGGCAAGCTCATGGTTGTAGCTTCGGCTTCCACTCTTTTGGAAGCCAATTTGGAGCAAGGAAAGAAATTTAGTGCTCTAGGGACTTCAAAAACCATCTGCACTTCTTCTAGGTGTGTAAACGAATAGCCTTAGTTATTTTGCGCAGGCCTACATGCACTTTTATCTGTGATTGGAATTGTAATGTCAAATTATTTCCAATGAGATTTAGCTGAACATGAACCTTTGGGCACACAGGTATTGGATTCGCCCCTGTGTCCATCGTTCCTATAAGCCCTTGAAAATGGCTTCTGATTGGCTTTTGTTCAGTTGAGGAACGTTGTCTGCCTTGTCTCTGCTCATTTGCAATGTTATTGATATCCTAATCCTTACTGAACATGTTCATGCATGATTTATCTCTATGAAACAATACGAAATGAAATGTTCATACAAGATTTTAAAAGGGGGAAGAAGGTTTAGTCACACCTGGATCTGAAAGCTTCTATTTCCCGCACCCAGTTAAGTTCAAACAAAATGGAATCACACTTAGCGAACGCTCGCTGCTGGCTGGTGTGCCTCCACCTGCGCTGCGAGCTACCGAGTTTGGGGACGTCTCTGAGGTTTTTCCCGTGGCCCATTCATCTGACTGTCAAGAAAATGAAATAATGCCCTCCTAAGGTTATTAAGGTAAGTCTTCTATCAAATCTTCCTTTAGTCACTGTAACTGATATATCTGTGCTAAGAGTTGTGTTTGTCTGTGAATCCTTGTCTCTCTTGTATTCTCTAAGCATAGCCTACTTATGAAATCGGAGAGATCCAGGAAATCCATGAAATAAGTTCAATCTGGGGCTGCGTCCAGGATTCTTTGCTATTAACCTTTCTATTACGCCACGAAATAAGTTCAATCCGGGGCTGTGTCTGAGATTCTTTGCTGTCGACCTTTCTATCTCGTAATAGAGATTGGGACTCAGATTGGATTGGTTATTCGTATGGTCAAGGCACATTTTTTACATGCAAAGCCACGTTGCTTACATGCAGGTGGTAAGTAATTGAGCACATGTGGTAGAAGATTATAAAAATAAAATGTTGATGAATTAATGTCAGCATTACTTCGTTGAAATTTTAACTCTCAATATCATTCGCCATTTAACTTAAGCTTCATAACAATTTGTCTCAATTTTCCTCGATATAAGGCCAAATAAGACCTCAAAGTTTTCTATTAGTTGAAATAATGGCGGGACGAAGCTCATAATTTCAGCAAACGGTGAACATGATCTAGAGTCAAAAAAATTACAAAAACATTAGGGTAAATTAAGTTTATAGACTTTGGTTTGCGGCATGGACTATTGAAAAAAATAAAATTGATTACAATAGTCCTTGCCATGCCGCAGGGACTAATAACGTAATAAAATATCATTCTTTTTCATCTTTCTTTACACTATTCTAATTTAAAAAGATATATGAGGTAGAGAGTATGATGGATCACTCATACCAAGGGCCAACTTCTTATATCATTATCTTTTATGGAACATCAACTATGGAATAATTCATATAATACAATTGTTACATTTTCAATTTAGAAAAAATCAATGGGCAAGCAATGTTGCAAAAATGAAACACATATTTAGGGAGACCTAATTTTTATTTAGATATAAAAGTTGAAAAATAATAGATGGTGCATTGACTAAATTATAATATATATTTCGAAGAAGTAATGTGTAATCTATGTAACTTACAGAACAGATCCATTAAGAGCTCAAACCTTTATTTTATTATAGTAAAGTCATAAATGCTAAACCAATAATCTTAAATGAAAACCTAGATGTGGTGTGTGCTATGAGTTAGGGATGAGTATCATTTTTTGTAAATAAGTTGACATCTATTTTTTTCAACCAATATATTTTGGATACAAAATTTATTTTAGGAAAACAACCAATTATTTTAAATTCTCTTCAGATTAGTGCTAAGTGGATCCCCAAATAATATCATGTTTGTTTTTATAAATTATTGTGAGAAATTCCCCCCGATGGACAACCATATTTCTCGATATATATTCCCAATATTTTTCAGAAAAAGGTGATAAACCATCAAAATTCCTCCTATATGTAATCCCTAAGATTCTTTAACATACAAAAAATAAGAGGGGATAAATGACATGCCTTTTTTGTGAAATTTGTAGGTAATCCTTACTATTTATACTATAGAAGATCTTTCTCTAACGCCTTCATATCTTTCCTTCATAGTAAAAAATTGTACCCTACAATAAATATCCTTATCAATATATCCCTATCCTCCATAGTAATTAACATATATATATATGTGTGTGTGTGTGTGTGTGTGTGTGTGTGTGGGTGGGTGTGTTTGTGTGTGTGTATTAACAATATCGGATGCTAATTTATATTCCAAAAAAGAGAAGGAAGAGTTTCCTTGTTACATGAAAGTGTTTGTGAGGAGCAATACAGAAGGTAACTACCACAAAATGTTATGCCTTCTTTGTGTCTACTGCTAAGAAAATACTGAAATATATATAATGAGTATATTTGAACAAGCTGAGAAAGTAGTAGAACAAACTTAAAAGCCATGCTAAGAAGAAGAGGTGAGAAAATCAGTCGATGCTTATTGGGCACCTGGTTGAATCATATGTGTTGTCCTCAGTGCCAACATTTCTCACATTGTTTGAGCTAGAGCTTGGGGCTAAGCGTTTCTAAAGGATGTATTTGAGAATTTGAATATATTCTTCCGGATGGGCACAGTGATTGGAGATATCATTGAACTATTTTTGGAGAGACGTTACCCTATGCAGGAAGAGTTTCACATCAGCTTGAGATTTTTCGTCAAGGTGTTTTTGCTGAGCACAAATTTGCTCCAACTCTGCCTGGAGATATGCACAATGAAAAAAATCTTCATTGTGTGCCATAATGATGAGATATAGAGTAGTGAATGGGGGATATAAGAGTGGAGGGCACGCGATGGAGGGGAGGTAGATGTGCAGAGCAAAAGGCTAGCAGGGCGAGGTGAGAGCATGCAGCAAGAGCCTAGCAGTAGGGATAAAATGCAGTGAGAAGGATAAAATGAACTGAGGAGGATGAGGGAATGTGAAGGGAGCGAGGGGATATATAACGCAGTGGAGTGGTAAAGAAGCAGCAGGGGAGCGAGCCCGAGGAGATAAGGTCACGGGGGAGAAGAGTGAAGAGGTACAGAAGGGTCTGTGAATTTGATAGAATTCAGAAGGGAGGATCCAAAAAAATATATTATTCAATAGAGTTAAGATCATGGCATGAGAGTTAGAAATACACTATCATTGCAAAGGATTTTCCAAGCTGTTCTTACACATACCTTGTTTGATAGAGTATGAACAATCATGTTATTCATTCTTAGGATATGATGGAAGCATATGTATTTCATGTCTTTAGATATGCTATGACATCTGCTTACAATTATGTGGAGGTCTATATTGCAGATGGGGTGGTCTTTGATCATCATGTTGATGATGATAGAGGAATCCCCGAACACCATTTCATTGGTGATGTTTTTTTTTTCTAACTGATGGAGGCCTTGGAGGATGGCGTAAGCTTCTGCTTTTTTGTTAGACAGGGAGCCAAGACCCCAATCGAGGGAGAGAAGAGTGCTTCCATTTCCGATTTGGATAATGCCTCCTACTCCATCAATGCCAGGGTTCGATTTGGATGCACCATCAAAGGAAAGAGCAGGCCTTAAGCAACTGTCCAACCATTCAATAGATTCATTTTATTTTAGAAAAACCTTCCATGCTTCATTTTAATGAGGTTGATTGGCTGGAGGCATGAAGAAGCCAGAACTGTCCAACAGCTTGCCCAAAAAGTTCCTTTCCTCCACTCGAAGGTCATTAATGTTCATGTTGTTGGTGTTTTTAGAGACAATTGTTTCTAGAGTGAGACTCCATGTCTTATTGCAGACCTTCCTAGAAAAAGGATTTTTGTTTTTGAAGATCATTTTGTTTCTGGTGAGCCATATGTTCCATAAGAGCACATAAAGAAGGGTATCCTAGACCCTTCTAGCCAAGTTGTTTTTCTTTTTTCCCCAAGGGTAATTGTTCCTCCAGTTTTTAATCAAATCAGAAATGGTGTTGATGGAATCCAAGTGAAGCTACAAGGATGAAGTGATATCTTCCAAACATTAAGTGGAAAAGGGGCACTTTATAAAAAGATGATGCACAGTCTCTTTTGCACATTGACAATCGGGGCATCTAGATGGTCCATTCACTCCCATTTTCTTTAAGTGTCCTGAAGTGAGGATCTTGCCTTTGAGGAGAGTCCAGATAAAAATCTTTGCTCTTGGTATGGCTTCTGACTTCCAAACCAGTTTCAAAATTGGCCATGGAGGAGAGGGAAAGTGATCTTTGCTAAGTTGGCAGTGAGTAGTTTTGATGGTGTCTGGGAGCCTATGGGATCCCAATGAAAGCTATCCATATTGTCTCTTCGCAAGGAAGCGACACCATGGAGCAGGACTTGAAGGTTGGAGAGCTATTCTTCCCAATAAGGAGTGTCAGGGGGAAAGTGACATTCAATCCAACTATTAGTCTGGTCATCGCACTTAGAGAATTGATTTAAAAATTTTAAATCAAAATTCTGTAAATAAGAGAGAATTCGTTGAGTTCCAGGTCTTTACAAGAGTGGATTTTGCCCCATAATTTTGCCTTTCCCAATATTAATGATGCTTCCCCCTTGAGGGAGTTTGGAGAGGTTTCAAGTTAAAATAGGAATGTATTTCTTACAGAGGGCCCAGATTTTGGAGAATGGTATGTTTGGGATGTCTTGACCAAGGAGATGCTATCTGGGGGAGTTGAGTTATTTGGATTCAATAACTCTTTTCCACCAAGCTTGTTGTCTGTTGATTAACCTCCACACTATCTTTCCCCCAAAGGCATTATTCATAAGATGTTGTGTAACCAGCTTCAAAAATAGAATAAAAGAGATATCAACGCCTTAGAAATAAGCCACTTCGAGGGGGCAACCTCCAATACATTACATAAATGAACAATTCTTGGATGATACAATTTACAAAACCTCCTTTCTATATATAGGAGTCCATGGGGCCATAATGTAATCCTAGTGGGCCACGATGTAATCCTAGCCGACCTAACAATAATAATTTAAGGGCACAATAATAACAAAATGGGGGTTACAAGGGTACAATAATAACAATAAGGGGCTTACACTAACAATAATAAGGGACTATACTAGTGATATAGGGACCTAACATGCCCCTCTCCTTCAAAAAAGTGTTGTCCTCAACGCTTGAGTAGCTCCGGGTGCTTCTGTATAAAATTCTCATCCTCACATGTAGAATCTTCAGTGGGTAAGTTCTTCCACTTGATGAGATACTCTGAAATTGATCGATTCCGTAGCTGTCGAGTTCTTGTTTCCATGACCGCTTCAGGTTCCAATATGATTTTTCCTTCCTCATCAAGTTATGGCAATATTGTTTGAACTGGAAGATTTTCACCTATAACCTTTTTTAAGCATGAAACATGGAAAACTGGATGTACTCGCGAAGAAGCAGGAAGCTCCAATTTGTATGCCATAGAACCAATCTTTTGCAACACCTTGTAAGGACCATAGTATTTTGGTGATAATTTATTATCCTTCTTAGCTTGCTTGAGGGACATTTGTTTGTATGGTTGTAGCCGTAAAAATACCCAATCTCCTACATCAAAACTTCTCTCGCTGCGATGTTGATCTGCCTGTTGTTTCATTCGATTTTGTGCCGAATTCAGGTTATCCTTTAAGAGTTGGAGAACTTCTTGTTGATGCTCGATGTGATCTTCCACTGCTTGAACCTTCGAATTTTCTCTTAAATATGATGTGATGGATGGTGGATGATGTCCATAAAGTGCCATAAATGGGGTCATTTTTGCTGCAGTATGAAAGGAAGTGTTATACCACCATTCAGCAAGAGGTAACCACTTGACCCATTGTGTTTGTTTATCAGATACAAAACAACGAAGATATCCTTCCAAACATTTATTTACGATCTCAGTTTGACCATCATATTTAGGATGATAAGATGAGCTATGAGCTAATTGAGTACCCAAACAAGAAAATAACTCCGTCCAAAAATTTCCAGTAAAAATGGGATCTCTGTCGCTCACAATAACCCTTGGGCTTCCATGTAGCTTTTGAATTATGTCCATAAATGTAGTAGCAACTGTACTTGCTTTAAATGGATGTGATAATGCACAAAAGTGTGCATACTTGGTAAGTCTATCAACTACCACCATGATGACACTCTTTCCTTCGGACTTAGGTAAACTTGTGATAAAATCCATTGAAATCTCCTCCCAACGTTGACTTGGAATGGATAAAGGTTGTAGAAGTCACGGGGTCTTAATTGTCTCAACTTTATTCTGCTGGAAAACCAAACATTCCATCACAAAATTTTGAATATCAGATTTAAGGCCATCCCAAAAAAATTCTTTCTTCACCCTGTGGTAAGTTTTTAAAAATCCCGAGTGTCCTCCTAAAGGAGAAGTGTGCAATTCCAGAAGAATATTTTGTTTTAGTTGGGAATTCTTACAAAGATATAAGCGATATTTGTACCATAAGGAATCAGTTTTCCAACTAAATGTATCAGATGTACTAGGATCTTGCTGCAACTTTTGAATGACTGTCCATACATCTTTTTCCTTATTCCATTCATCTCTTTCTTCGGTTATCCAATCTGGTTGGATAATAGAAATGGCACAAAGCAATGCTTCCACCTCTTCATTCTTTCTTGAGAGTGCATCTGCAACAACATTACGCTTTCCTTTTTTGTAGATTATTTCAAAGTCATAACCCAACATCTTTGTGACCCATTTTTTCTGCTCTTCTGAAGATAGTCTTTGTTCCAAAAAGTGTTTAAGACTATCATGATCAGTTTTTACCTTGAAGTGTCTTCCCATTAGGTAAGTTCGCCATTTCTTTAGTGCATGCAATATTGATAACATTTCCTTCTCATAAATAGGTTTTTGTAAATAATTTCCTTTGATTGGACGACTTTCAAAATAAATGGGTCTTACTTCCTGCATTAAAACAGCACCAATTCGATTTCCTGAGGCATCACATTCCAAAATAAAGGTTTTTGTGAAGTTTGGTGTAGCTAAGACAGGCGCTAGGCACATTGCCTCTTTAAGATGTTCAAAGGCCTTAGTTGCTTCAGGAGTCCATGAAAATGCATCTTTCTTCAATAATGTTGTTAGAGGTGCTGCTATTCTCCCATAATTCTTAACAAAATTGTGATAATACCTTGTTAAGCCGAGAAATCCTCGCAACTGCTTTATGGTCGTGGGGACTTTCCATTCCTTAATAGCTTTAATTTTGTTAGGGTCTACTTTAACACCCTCGTGAGATACAATATGACCCAAATATTCCACCTCTTGTACTCCAAAGAAACATTTGGATTTTTTTGCATATATTTGTTTCTCCTGCAATAGTTTGAGCACCCTGTCAACATGTTCAACATGATCCTTCCAAGACCTGCTGTAGATTAGTATATCATCAAAAAATACTAGCACAAATTTTCTAAGGAAGGGTTTGAAAATGGAATTCATCAACCCTTGAAATGTAGAAGGTGCATTGGTAAGACCAAAAGGCATGACCAGAAATTCATAATGACCCTCATGAGTTAGAAATGTTGTTTTTGGAATATCTTCAGTCTTCATTCTAATTTGATGATATCCTGAACGAAGATCCAACTTGGTAAAATAAATTGCTCCATGTAATTCATCCAATAATTCATCAATCACAAGAATGGGAAATTTATCTTTAATGGTGAGCTTATTGAGCTCCCTATAATCCGGACACATTCGCCATGATCCATTCTTCTTGTGTACCAATACTACAGGAACAGAGAAAGAACTTTGACTAGGTTGAATTATACCCGCCTCTAACATTTCTGCAATCATATGTTCAATTTCGCTCTTTTGGACGTAAGGATATCTATAAGGCCTGATGTTTGGAGGAACACTTCCTGGAATCAAATGAAAAGCATGATCATGATCACGAATAGGTGGGAGTCCTTTGGGAGTTTCAAACACCTTGGAATGATCGTCCAAGACTTGTTGGAGATCTGCAAGAATAGATGATTTTGATGTTGGAACTTCTAGTGAGCATAATTGTGCAATTACGCCTCGTTGTTCTTTCTTTAGAAGCTTTTTCATGACATTAGAGCTTATTATCCTTCCTGGATTCCCTGCAATACCTCATAATTCAACTTCCTTTCCTTCTAAAAAAAAATTCAAGAAAAGTTCTTGAAAATTAAAAGCTACCATCCCCAAAGATTGTAACCATTGTACTCCTAGTACAACATCAGCACCTCCCATAGGAATGGAAAGCATTGGACTAGTCAATACATATTCCCCCATGGTTAGCTTGATATTATGGCATTTCCTAGAGCAATGTATTGTTCCTCCATTTGCAACCATCACTTGACATTCTGGTGTTGGGTATAGGAAACAATTTAATTCCTTGGCTACCTTACAATGAATAACATTATGGGTGCTACCTAAATCAATCAACACTATTACCTTTTTCTTCTTGATATGTCCTTCTATCTTGAGAGTTTGAGGAGTGGTAATTCCTTCCACTGCATTACACAATCTGGTCAGATTCATTTCTTCCTCTTCTAGGGCTGGTTCCTGGTGTATATCCTCTTTTTTTTCATTTTCTTCTTCTTCTTCACAATCTATGTAAAATAATTTCTTTTCAGCCTACTTATGACCTTTAGTGTATTTTCTATCACAACTGTAGCAAAGCCCTTTTGCTCTTTTTTCCTCCAATTGTTGTGGTGTCAACCTTGTAGGTTTTGGAAATCTAGGCGTAGCAACACTTCCTTCTTTATAGAATTGAGTGGTAGGCTTCCTTGTCGCCATAATTTTATATTCAACTTTTCTTGCCAACCTGAATGCCTTCTCTAATGAATCAGGTTCCAAAACACGAACTTCATGTTGGGTGTTATCCTTTAGAGTGCCTATGAAGAGATCAATCCTGTGTTCCTCTGGAATATCAGTTACCCTTATATTCAATTTTTGGAAGTCCTCAATGTGCTGCCCCACTAAACCCTTTTGTTTGAGATTTATCAATTGGCTAAAGAAGGTGTTGCTCTTTGTATCCTCATAATGTGCTATCATTTCCTCCGTAAAAATTGACCAAGTGACAATTTTTTTATGGGAGCAAAGCCATTGATACCATACAAATGTATTTTGTTCTAAATGTAAAGTTGCAATGCGTACCTTTTGTGTGTTTTGCACGTTATGGAGATGAAAATATTGCTCCATATGTAGTATCCATGTTACAGGATCTTTTCCATCAAACTTCCTCATATCCATCTTTGGAATATGGTGGTTCTTCTCGCCAACATTAGATTTTATGAAATCACGATTAACATTTATTTTGTTCTCATCATGAGGTTCTTCTACTATCATTTCACCATTAAGAAACATTTCTTGTATCAACTTTGCCAAACCTGCGATGTCTACTTTTAGATCCTTCTTTATGTTTTCCATGTTGTCTTTCATTTTTTCATCGATCTTAGCTTCCATGTCATCCATCTTAGATTCCATGCCACTCCTCCACATGCCATCTATCTACGATTCCATGCCATCTATCTTAGATTCCATGCCTTTCTTCAAACCATCCATCTTAGTTTCCACACCTTTCTTCAAAACTTCCATGTCATTTTTGTTGCTCTTTGCGAGAGCGAAATTTGTTGCACTTGCTCTTGTAATTTTGATATGTCATGTTGCCATTCTTCGTCTTCATGAGTCATAGTAGAGCTTTCCAAAGGCTTAATGGGTGTTGAATTCTTTTTAGGGGCCATTTTATAATCCAATATTGATATCTATTCTACAATATGCCCTTGCAATCAATTCAACTTGATTCTTCAAACAAGACTTATGCAATTCGGAAAAAAATTACACACCTTTTACTTGCTTTTGAGGAGCTCGATATTGAAATTGGATTATCTCTGTGATTGCAGCTCTTCAATATCTGAAATTCAGCACTGAAGTCACCCTCTAAATTCTCTTTTGAATGCCACAGGTCTGACTTGATTTGGATTCTCCAAGACAAAGTTATGTCCAATCTCCCACAATGACCTAATTATGGACTGGTTCAGTATAGCGAACTTGTACGGCTTGCCACGTGTCACTGTTTCGTCCTTCGCCTCTGAAATTGATAGCCAAGAAACTACAGTCTGTGTACTTGCAACCACTTTTTACGGCACTCCAATCCAATGCTCAGAGAGAGAGTTATTGAAATTTTCCCACGATCACCTCTTTGAGAAGAAATTCGGGAGCCTGAAAAAGCACTACCTTCCACAGATCATATCTCCAAAAATATTGCGAACCAAGCTCTGAAATTTTTTGATGAGTTTCCTTAGGATTTCAGCTTCGCACCATAAAAATTTCAGATTCTGAACCTCAGTAGAAAAAAATTTATAGCGCAAATGCCACGATGACCTGTTTAGGAGCCTGAAAAAAGACCTAACTTCCACAGATCATATCTCCGAAAATATTGCGAACCAAGCTCTGAAATTTTTAGACAATCTTCCTTAGGATTTCGGCTTCGCACCCTAAAAATTTCAGCTTCTGAAACTTCGTAGAAAAAAAGTTATAGCGAAAATGCCACGATGACCTGTTTGGAGCAGCGAAACCCTAGAATCCAAAGCTCTGATACCAAATGTTGTGTAACCGGCTCCAAAAATAGAAGAAAAGAGATATCAACGCCTTAGAAATAAGCCACTTCGAGGGGGAAACCTCCAATACATTACATAAATGAACAATTCTTGGATGATACAATTTACAAAACGTCCTTTCTATATATAGGAGTCCATGTGGCCATAATGTAATCCTAGTGGGCCACAATGTAATCCTAGCCGACCTAACAATAATAATTTAAGGGCACAATAATAACAAAATGGGGGTTACAAGGGTACAATAATAACAATAAGGGGTTTACACTAACAATAATAAGGGACTATACTAGTGATATAGGGACCTAACATAAGCTTGGGTGAGCACATTTCGAGCCCTCCATTTTTGTAGTCTTGAGTGACATGCCTCCACTTGACAAGATTATATTTTTTCTTCTCGTTCTTTCCACCCTTTTAGAGAAAATGCCTTAGGTTTGCTTCAAATTTGTAATGCATGTTGGCGGGAGCATGACGCAGAGTCAAATGATACAAGGGTAGAGATGAGAGGGAAAATTTGAGCAAGACTACTTGCCTAGCAAGGTTTAACCAAGAAGAAACCCACTGCTAAAATTTTCTCTTCATTTTGTCTATTTTAATGTTATATACTTCTGACTTTAGAGGTCTTGCGCTTACAAGCATGAATAAATAATTGAAGTGATCCCAGTTCAGTTTATAAGAAACTCCAAAATTTTTTGCAATGTTGTATATGGCTTGGTTAGTTGTGTTCCAACCATAAATGCAACTTTTTTGAAAGTTTATCAGCCCTCTGAAGTAAACTGTGGATTTTTCAAGGAGAGATTTGAATCTGTGAGAAATTATACAAGTTTCACCACCCATCAAGAGAGTGTCATCTCCAAATTGCGAATGGTTCATATTATTGACACTGTTACCAAGTTTAATTACAGTGATGAGGCCTAGTCCTGGCATGTGATCCAAGGCCCTGCTGAAGGATTTAACCATGAGGATAAAGAGAAAGGGAGAGAGATGGTAGCCCTATCTAAGACCGTGAGAGGACTAAAAGAAGGTTTCATGCCTGCAATTTATAAGGGGGGAGATCCAAGGGCTCGAGATGTAAGATTTGATAAGGGCGATGAAGTCATTGTCGAAGCCCATTTTCTGGAGGGCTGATACGAGGAATGAGTGTATAACCCTCTCCAAAGAATTGGCTAGATCGAGTTTGAGAATGAATCCTTTCTCTTTGCGAGTCATACTTGAGTGAATGGCTTCTTGTACAAGGATCATAGAGTCCAAAATTTTCCTTTGGGGGATGAAGCCTCCTTGATTTTTTGAGATGAGACTAGGGAGAAGGGGCTTGAGGCGCATGGCAAGGATTTTGGTAATAATTTTGTAAGAGGAATTGCAAAGTGAGATAGGTCTAAACCTTGAGAAGGAGGAGGAGCGGTTTTCTTTGGGAACAAGAGTGAGGTAGGTTGAGTTGGTGAAGCCCCCTATTTTCTTCTTTATTTGAGCCCACTGTATTATTTTTTTCAAGTCCTTATTTATAAATTCCCAGTGGGTCCTATAGAAGCTGATGGAGAAGCCATCAGGACCGTGAGCCTTGTCAGGATGTAGGGACCAAATGGCCGATTGTATTCTAGCCTCTTCTATATGTTTTTTTAGAGTGATGCTCATCTCCTCAAAGATCAGATTTGGCAGATGCATTAAGAAATTTGAGTAGTCTTCAGGCTCTTTTGTTTCAGTCAGCAGATCTCTGTAATGAATGGTGGCAACAACTTTAATTAGTTTTTGATATGTCTGAATTTTACCTTCATTTTCTATGATAGAGGATATGTTGTTTCTAATCTTGCGAATTGTAGCTTGATTGTGGAAGAAGGAAGTGTTTTTGTCACCTGCCTAGAGCCACAAATTTCTTGATTTTATTATGCACTTCTCCTCTTCTTTCCTGTTGATTTTATATAATTTCCAATAGAGATCTTTTTCATGATTGGAATTCTCCTGATTTGTCCCATGAGAGTCAATGGTGTTATGGACAACATCCAGCTTTTCTTTTATTTTTGTTTTGATCTTATCTAGTTCCTTGTAGTCAAGTTTGGCCCATTCCTTTAAGGCCATTTTGACCTTCTTTAGTTTGGCTTCCAAAATAAATTATGGAGATCCCTCCACATGCTGCATTCAAGTATTGTGCACTAACCATCTTTCTTTGAGAATATCATTCCAAAGAGGGTTATATTTTAAAGGGAGGGGGCCAAGAGAGGGTTGGTAACCAAGGGACAGGGTGATGGGGTAATAGTCAGAGGTAGAGGAGGAGGGGATGTTGCAAGTGGCAATGGAGAAAAATGAGAGGAGAGGGATAGTCACAAGAAATTTTTCAAGACGCTCCATCATGTTTCCTCCTCCTATCCTGCGATTGCTCCAAGTGTATTTGCAATTTTTTGGAGCAATATCAACCAAATCATGGTCTTGAATGATGTTTTCAAGCAGATCTCTAGAGGGATACAAGTTGAAACAACCACCCCTTTTTCCATTTTCATGAAGGATTAAGTTGAGATCACCTCCAATTAGATATTGTTGTTGTCTTCATTACCAATGTCAGTGTTTAAAGCATCCCAACGAATCTCTTTACCCATATAATGCTTGGGTCCATATATATTGTAAATAATGATCTCAATGCTCTCTTTAATGTTCTGTAGAGTCACTTTGATCCAGTTTTGTGTTTTTGCTGAACTTTTTTTCTTCCAGACCCTTTGATTCTAAATTGTGGCAAGTCCACCTGAGGCACCTTTGGATTTTGAGTAGGTGCCCGCATGATTCTTCATTATGTTTATAATTATTTCCATCTCAAGATCTCCTTGCTTAGTTTCCTGAAGGAGAATAATATCCATCTTTTCCTGATTCATTAGATCTTTTAGGGCTGAATTTTTTGAGGGGTGCCCTAAACCCCTATAGTTCCATGAGAGGGATTTCATCATTTCATGAAAGAAGAGTGACAACCTATCTTCCCTCCTTGCTTCTTTTTCCCTGAATCTTTGCTATTCTTCCCTAAGATATAGGTTTCAATAGGGTTATGGGTTCCAAGGGCTATTTCATTTTGAGTTGTTTCATCTCTGTGTTGCTTGGATGACTTCCTTCCAGGGCTAGTTTTATTTATATTTTCCAGAGTGAATCCATGTTATTTTAATGATTTTCGAGTGATTTGGGTTGAGGAGTGATCTAAAGAAGAGGAGGGGTGATCAGGATTAATGGAGGAAGGGTGAGGGGAGCCAGGCGGAGAGGGGATGGAGAGAAGGGGAGGATCATCTTCAGAGGGTGAAAGGGAGGAGAAGGTGTTGGAGGAGGCTAGAGATTCATTGGAGGGAGGGATAGGAGGGTCAGAAGGTTGGAGGGAGAGCTCGGAGGGATGAGAGGAGGAAGAGGAGGGGAAGGAGGGGGTGCAGAGTGGGACAAGGAGTTGTTGGTGATTTTAGGGTTCTAAGAGGTTTTTTTTTTTTATGGTTTCCCATTGTGTGTCTAGATCTGGGACTTCAATATCAATCAATTTAGAGCATATGTTAGAAAAATGGCCATATTCGTGACATACCTTGCATTTAAATGGGATTTTCTCATAGTGAAGCTGCTGAATGTGAGTCCATTCATCAAATTTTAGCTTGATCGCTTCAGGGAGGCCTTTACCCAGATCCACTTCAACACAAATCCTAGAACAAGCTTGCATGTTGTGTTTTGGTTTTCCCTGAGCAATGAAATTGCCAGCAGTGTTTCCAATTGCACGAATAGAGTCATCCCTCAACAGTGCAAAGGAAGGTGGGGAAGGCGCACCCACACATTGGGACGACGTTTGGCACATCAAGTTTTGGGTCAAAGTCCAACATCCATTTTTTGAGATAGAGACCTCTGGTGTCCATGAAGTAGGGCCATTCTTGGAGATCAAATCCTTGTCCTCTTTCGCTTCAAAGTGAAAGGTGAAATAGCCTCTGTCACAGAAACAAATAGAGATTTTGCCATTGATCTTGTCTAACCAGTTACACTCAACCCATTTTTAAAAAGTATTCAGGAGGGCCGTAACCCAGTAAATTGACCTATGAGACCCTTCTTAGCTAGAGAAAGGGCACCCATGTACAGAATAGTTGAAGGAAGGGAGACCTCCTGAATTCCATCGATCTTCTTAACAAATTTTGAGATCGATGGCCTAGGTCAGGGAGTATTTAAGGATTTCATCAAAGCCAAGAAGGTTTGGGCCTGATCTAGGGGTGAGGTCACCTCCAGGGAGGAATCCGGAGGGGCCATACGCGCTACTAGAAGCAAAAGAGCAGGCAATAGAGGACAGTCATGGCTGTAGAGCGCGAGCAACAAAGGAAACCTGATATATATATATATATATAGATATATATATATATATACATATATATATATATATATATATATATATATATATATATATATATATATATATATATATATATATATATATATATATAGATATATATATATATATACATATATTCCTATCAAATATTCCATATTAAACATCTATTCCTTCAAATATTTGTAAGATGTTTATTAGATCTACTTTACATCACTCAATATTAATGTAGATAAAATTGAAATTATGCATGGAACAATATAAATTGATGAAATAATTAAGTATATATTAAGATGAAGAATCTAAAGAAAATATATCACCTTGAGTGTATGAAGACCCTTCTAGACAGTTTGGCTCCTTAAGATTCCTTCCTTAGCCTCTAATTCTATTCCACCATCATTTCCACTCTTAAATTATAGGTCTATATATCTCCTAGTTTCCACCTTCTTATGGAAATTTAGGAGAACTTGGGGGTATGCTTGATGACATTTGAAATAGTAAATTACAAATTAGGCTCAAGTTCCATGTTTAATTGTTAGCATTTTACAAATCATTATGAACTTTATATACAATATTTACTTTCACCTAATTATGAAAAAATTATTATTTCTTATTGATGGAATTATGACAAATAATTACCCTCTTGCAAAATAATTATGAAAACTTAATTATATAATTTTGGCCTCATAAAATAAAAAAGCATCATTTCATCGGTTATGGTGGAAAATACAGGTATGATGAATTCTCTTTAATGTAGGATTTCATAAGTGAAACTGGTTGTTGAAATACATTATGAAAATTCAAGTTGAGTAGAGTGGCACAAGGAAGGAACTCTTGGATCAAGGAATGAGAACTACCTACAACCAATACTAAAACAATTATATATATAAATAATTGTTGATGTAGGCATACCCATCCATGATAAAAACGTAATCAAAAAACCTCTTCCACCATAACACACCACAAATCCATATAGTAAGATGCAAGGCTAAGGCCACAAAAAGGTGCATGGTGGATCCATGTCATAAACATATCATAGGCATTAGAAAACACAATGTTGATCTACATCCCAAGGTACATTGTGAAGCAATATAGGAAATATGGAAGTGCCAGTGTCGTATTCAAAGTACATAATATAGTAAAATACTTCATCATAAGTTGAGAGGAGTTATGTGTATGAGTAAAGTATGACCCTTAACCAATGCTCTTCACTTGACCCTAATGGTATGGTTCTACATCATGTAAATAGGTGAGTTGATTTTTTGTATAGTGTAAAATATGTAATTACGAGTCACTGATGTATACCATTAATATAGTTATGGGAACTATTAGTGATAAAAATTGATTGTAAAGTACCTAGGAAAATGTAGAAAGTGTTAATAGAGAAGTTGAACTTCAAAACCAATAGATTTTATTGATGAAGGTTCAATGAGGTAAGCCAAAAATCAACCTCTATAAAACCTACCACTAATGACTACAAACTCCAATGTACTTTTTGGTTTATAGATTCACTTCCTATATAATAAGTTTATGTTGATAGAAATAAATATGTTGGAGGAGGAACTTGATTTATTTCCCATCAATCAATATGAAGCATACACCAAGTTATTGTTTTAAGACATAGACACAATTATTATAATTAATACAATGATGGTTGATATTGAAGGTAAACAAAACTAGAAATTCCCAACTTGAGCTTAAACTTCCCTTGAACATATTTGTCATGACAAGAATATCTTGGTTGCATTGATTCATGAAAACCTTTTGATATCATGCGATAATGCATGAGGCACTAAAGTATTCTTCATATTGATAGGAAGGCTATCCAGCTAGAGGATTAGATTACTCATATTTATGGTATGACTCCTAGGAAATTTATAAAAAAATAGAAGGATAATGATGAAAATATGTTCAGTGTTCAAGGATTACACATGTGATGGAGGCCATGTATTCAAAAATATTCCAATAATTCCTTCCTCCTGATCACCAATATTTTTTTATTAACTTCCCCATGTATTAATGAGCCTGAAAGAGAAGAAATGTAATCTCAATAGTGTATTATTTTGTTTAGTTTTAACAATCTTGAAAAGGAGTTACAATTGTAGTTTGTAAGTTTTATTTGTTGCGTCTTATTAAGTTCAAACAAGAGCTAGTTGTATTATACCAATGGTTTATTTTTTTGTAAATTTTTAACAAGCCAAAGAAAAATGTAAAAAAATGCTTAGTAGTGTTTTTTTTCATTAAGTTTTAATGATCCCTCAAAAACTTTAAGAGTGTACTCAACAAGGTGCCTTTTTGATGTTTTTTTAATGAGACTAAAATAAATTGAATATTCAGCTTAATTTCCTTCAGTTATGTTTATTACCATGAGAAATGGATAAAAGTGACCTCATTTGTATATTTTTTTTTATTTATTGATTGGGAATGAAAAGAAAACAAATAAATCTCATCCTAGAGAAACAAGTGGTTTAAATTCTTAACCGTATACGCCAGATGGAGGTGACTAAGGCCCCTCAGAGGCAGTAGAGGTGCCACACACTTTGGCCCACTTGGAGGTTGAGCACGCATAAGGGGCATGCAAGAGGAAATGTGGGGGAAAGCAGGACAGAGGAGGAACACAGGACCTCGATAGAGGGAGGTACCATATTTGTCCCAGTCCACTCAAGTGTGGAGTTAGTGGCATCAGAAGGGATATGGAAGAAGGAAAAGTAGAGCGGGGTGATTGGGCAGGGTTTATAAGGATGTGAAGGGGACAAGGTGGAATTGTCTTAGCTTAGTGCAAGCGGGAGAATGGGAAGAAAAGTGGAGGGATCTCAGGAGTGATGCAGGTAGTAACGGTAGTGGTATGTCAACGCTCCATCCTCGAGGGGAGAATCATGAGTCGCCTTACTCAGGCTCATCACTAAGTGGATCACGAAGAATGTAGAGGAAGAGGAGAGGTATCCAGAGGCGGAGAAGGGGGCCAACTCAGGTCTCAGCTAGAGAATGGGGGAAAAAGGATGGATTTGGAGGCATTTCTCTTCGCTGAGAATGATGACGAGGATGCTTCTGCCATATCCAAAATGGAGGTGGACCTGCTCAGGCCCCTGCAAGAGGAGTATGGGGAGAGGGTGGAGGTGCAACTGGTCTGGGTAACTCGGATCATCCTGGGTGGCCTGATACATGAGAGAAGGATAATTGGTGATGTTGTAAGAGAGAACCTCTGTAGCATCAAGTAAGTGCTAGAAAAAAGTCTCGGTAAGTTGTAGGACACCTTGATGATTGTAAGGTATCTTGAAATCATTCCACCTGATTGTGTGTTAAGAATTATATATTATAGAGCAATGCAACACATAAAATATGCGGAAAATACAAGCACACAAAACACATAAAACCAGAGAGACACAGATATACGTGGTTCACCCAGTTTGGGCTACGTCCACCACGAACAGCCAGTCCTTCCTTTTTATTATCAAACGAAATGAAGAGACACAACCTTCAGCAGATCCACTGTAATATCCTCTGTTCTCTCTCACAGTCTCCCTCTCTATTTCTCACTCCGAGAATACACATACATTACACAACCACAATACAATACCCTCATAAAAGCAAGGGGTTGCCTTCTAGGGAAAAAACCCTAAACTAAACATAACTTCTACTGTCAGATCATTTGCCTAATGAATGGCCAGATTGACTAGAAATTACTATACTTTTACAAGGTAATTTTACATCTGTTTTTAGCTTCGGGGGCGCTGTCCCCGAAACCCCCCACTAGGGGGGGGCTCCATAAATTCGCTGCCGCGCACCCCCCCAGGCCCCCCACGGTAGCGATTAATTTACGGGCAGTTAAGGTGCAGGGGTCCAATGCTGTAATACAAAGTAAACAAGATAATCAGCCTCCACACTCAACAATCTCCCACTTGGAGACTGATTGTAGCAACTCCACCGCCGCTTCATTTGCTGGACAATGACTCCTCTTTCGACCTGGTTGTTTCTCATCTTCATCATCATCCTTGAAGACAAATTTAAATTGAGCACATTCTCAGTTTCTCCCTCGTTACAAATTTTGTTAGCATATCTACAGGATTCTGGCTAGTGTGTATCTTTTCTAGCTTCAACTCTCCATCTTCCAATATTGACCGTATGAAATGGTACTTGAGATGTATGTGTTTAGTCCTGGAATGAAATGCTAAGTTCTTTGAAAGATGAATGGCACTTTGGCTATCATTGTATAACATTCCCATATCATGCTTCTTACCCAATTCACCCATAAACCTTTGTAACCAAATCATTTCTTTACTAGCCTCTATAGCAGCAACATACTCTGCTTCTGTTGTTGAAAGTGCAACAACACTTTGGATTTTGGAAACCCAACTGACAGCTGTTCCACCTATAGTAAATACATATCCTGAAGTGATCCTCTTTTTATCTCTGTCACCTGCCATATCTGCATCAACATATCCCTGTAGAGAAATGTTTGAACCACCAAAGCATAATGGTTGATTTGTGGTACCTCTCAAATATCTGAAAATCCATTTTACTTCCATCCAATGTTCTTTTCCTAGATTATTCATGTACCTTCTTACAACTCCCACTGCATGTGCAATATCAGGCCTTGTGCAGACCATTGCATACATTAAGCTTCCAACTACTGATGCATATGGAACTTTAGACATATAATCCATGTCTTCTTGGGTCTTTGGGCACATCTCCTTACTAAGTTTGAAATGGCTAGCAAAAGGTGTACTAACTGGTTTTGAATTTTGCATATTAATTATTTTCAACACCTTCTCTATGTACTCATTCTAAGACAATGTTAATTTGTGATTTTTCCTGCCTCTAGTTATCCTCATACCAAGGATTTGTTTTACAGCTCCCGAATCCTTCATTGCAAAGGAATTTGCCAATTTTCTTTTGAACACATTTATTTCCTGCATGTTAGACCCTGCAATAAGCATGTCATCTACATAAAATAACAATATAATATAGCTTCCATCATTTTTCCTTTTTAGATAAACACAATGATCAGAGTGACATGTAGTATAACCTTGTTCAGACATAAACTTGTCAAATTTTAGATACCACTTCCTTGGAGCCTGTTTTAAGCCATACAAGGTCTTCTTTAACCTGCACACCAATTTTTATTTTCCTTTTACCTCATATCCTTCTAGTTGTTGCAGGTGTATCTCTTCCTCCAAATCTCCATGGAGAAATGTTGTCTTTACATCTAACTGTTCAAGATGTAAATCTTCCGCTGCTATAAGACTTAAGATAGTTCTGATTGAAGTCATCTTAACAACAAGAGAAAATATTTTATCAAAATCAATACCTTTCTTCTGTGCAAACCCCTTCACCACAAGTCTAGCTTTGTACCTCTGTTTTCCTCCATCTTCTTCCTTTAGCCTATAAATCCATTTATTTTGCAATGTAGTTTTACCTGTAGGCAACCTGACTAAGTCCCAAGTCTGGTTATGCATTAAGGAGTCCATCTCTTCCTCCATGCCTAGCTCCCACTTCTTCCTGCTTTCAACCTGCATTACTTCTTCATAACATTCGGGTTCACCAGAATCAGTTAGCAATAAATAATATAATGAAGGAGAGTATCGTTCAAGGGGTCTACTTATCCTGGTAGATCTTCTAACGCCACTTTCAGGTGTTTGAGGTGCCTGTTGCTATTGTGGTGGTTGCTACTGCTGTGGTTGTTGATTATTATTATTTTCAGGCACCTTTACTTTTTCAGTTATCTCATCAAGAACTGTGTATTCCTTGTTTTATTTTTCCTGTTTCTTTTCCTTGAACTGATTCTTATACAAGACCTTTTCATTGAATATTACATCTCTACTCCTAATGATTTTGTGATTTTCATAATCATATAAGTGATAACCAAAATCATTAACACCATATCCAATCAAGGTACATTTCTTACATGTCCATGCTTCCTCTGGAATATCACCATCCAAGGAACTTGAAGGCCCTCTATTTATTAGATAAATAGCAGTATCTACAGCATCTGCCCAAAATTGTAAAGGCAATCCTGCATGCAATCTCATGCACCTTGCATGCTCCATGATTTTTATTTTCATCATTTCTAACACACCATTTTCTTGTGGTGTTCTTGGAACTGTCTTCTCTCTACGAATTCCATGCTCTGAATAGTACCTATCAAAATATTTGCTGCAATATTCACCTCCATTGTCTAATCTGAGACACTTCAACTTCTTTCCTGTCTCAATCTCAACCAAAGCTTTCTATTTCTTGAAAGTATCAAATACATCAGATTTATTCTGAATACGATAAATCCAGGTTTTTCTAGTTGCATCATCAATAAAAGTAACATAATAATGAGAGCCACCGAGGGATGATACCTGAGCAGATCCCCATATATCTGTATGCACAAGCTCTAATTTTTCACTCTTCTTTTCTTTCCCAACTCTGAGAAATCTGACTCTCTTCTATTTTCCATAAATTCAATTCTCACAGAAATCCAAATCAACATTCTTCAAACCTGGTAGCAAATTCCTTGAGTGAAGAATGTTCATACCCTTCTCACTCATGTGTCCAAGCCTATGATGCCATAATGATGCATCTGCTCCTTTGCAAGTTAAAGAATTAATAGAGTTAGAAATACCATTGCATAAATACAATGTACCAACCTTTTCGCCTTTTTCTATTACCAGTGCTCCTTTGGTGACCTTCCAAGTTTTATCCGTGAAAGTTGTCACACAACCTTCACTGCCTAACTGCTCTATTGAAATCATATTTTTCTTCAGATCTGGAACATGCCTTACCTCCTTTAGTAGAAATTGGTTTCCATTCTGTTGTTTTACAAGAACATTACCCATTCCAACAATTTTACAGGGTTTATCATCACCCAAACGAACTTGTCCAAAATCTCCTTGAACATAGTCATGAAAATATGTCTTATCAGGTGTGGCATGGAATGAAGCCCCTGAATCTACAACCCAAGAATCAATAACATTTTCAAAAGAAAGAATCAAAGCATATTGTAACACATCACCTGTCACATTTGCTTCATGATTGTTTTCTTGTTGTATGTCTCCTTCTTTTCCCTTCTGAGATCTACAGTCTTTTTTTAGCTATCCTTTCTTTCTGCATTTCTAGCACACTATCCACGATCTGGACTTGGATCTTCCTTTCCTTGATTTACTGCGATATCCCGAGCTCTTTCCTCTTTCCATTCTTCTTCCCCTAGACTCTACACTCAAAGCATTACCCGATGTCTCACCGGAGCTTTTCCATCACATTTCCTCAATAAGGATAGCACTGACAACATTATCAAACTTTAAAGTACTAGATCCAGAGACAGCGTTACTAATGGCCATTACTAAACCATTCCAACTCTCTAGAAATGAGCACAAGAATAACACATCTCTAACTTCATCATCAAAGTTTACCCCTACAGAACTTAACCGACTAGTAATTGATTTAAAATCATTGAAATGGTCTGCAACAGATCCACCTTCCTACATCTTCATATTAAATAGTCATTTCATAAGAAATACCTTGTTTGAGGCTGAGGGTTTTTCATATAGTTTCACGAAAGTCTGCATCAAACCCTCTGTTGTTGTTTCCTTCGAAATATTTAAGGCGACTGACACCACAAGGCACAACCGTACTATTCCGAGTGCCTTTCTATCAAGAATGTTCCATTCCATGTCTGTCATGGTCGTCGGATTCTTTGTTTTTCTGCTCAATGGTAGGTACAGATCTTTCTGATACAGATAATCTTCCATCTGCATCTTCCATAGCGGGAAGTTTTGGCCGTTAAATTTCTCTACCCTAAACTTACCATCTTCTGCCATTTCTCCCATTTGAACCAAGAACCCTTCTTTCCTGCGATTTTATCAGCCAAATATACCTTTGGCTCTGATACCACTTGTTAGAGAATTATATATTACAGTGCAATGCAACACATAAAATATGCGGAAAATACAAGCACACAAAACACATAAAACCAGAGAGACACAGATATACGTGGTTCACCCAGTTTGGGCTACGTCTACCCTGAATAGCCAATCCTTCCTTTCTATTATCCAGCAAAATGAAGAGACAACCTACAACAAATCCGCTGTAATATCCTCTGTTCTATCTCACAGTCTCCCTCTTTGTTTCTTGCTCCGATAATACACATACATTACACAGCCGCAATACAATACCCTCATAAAAGTGAGGGGTTTCCTTCTATGGCAAAAAACCCTAAACTAAACATAACTTCTATCGTCAGATCATTTGCCTAATGAACGGCCCAAATTGACTAGAAATTACTATACTTTTACAAGGCAATTTTACATATGTTTTTAGCTTCTAGGGCGCTGCCCCGAAAAACCCCCGCCAGGGGTGGGCTCCATAAAGTCACTGCCACCCCCCCTGGACCCCCCATGGCAGTGATTAATTTATGGGCGGCGTTGCCGCCCCATTTAAGGTACAGGGATCCAATGCTGTAATACAAAGTAAACAAGATAATCAGGCTCCACACCCAACATTGTGAACCTCCTTTTAATGATACCATGGATGGAGAAGAGGAGGATGTTGTGACAATGCAAGAGTCAAACATCCTAGGAGGGAAGAACTAGCACTGACAGTGATCAGGTGCCCTAATTTTTTTATGATAAGCTTTCGGTGGTCTTTTAGCCCTGTAGTGTACATAGTTTGAAGTCTTAGAGGTTTTAGTTGGTTACAAGTTGAAGCTCCAACTCTTATACCTATTTTAGGGGTCATTAGAATTCATGTTCCTCCTGTTTGTCATGATGGGGAGAGATTTTTTGATATTTTGGACACAAGGTGTGGTTTCCCGCTTTCCGGTGGATCTATGGTTGTAAATATATAACCAGTTAGTAGAAGGAGTTACATACTTGCTGATTAAAAAAAAAAAATTTAATTATATAATTTGAATCTAGTGCAACCACCATAAGTAAAGTGAAGCAAAAATATTAGTAACTTAGATCCTCTCATTGTAGCAGTCTCTCTACGAAATGAAAAATCACCAAACAAAGGAAGAAGTGATGTAAATAGTAAGATGTTAGGTGTGACTTTAGTAGTGGAATGTGAATTAAGTGCAAACAATAGTTTAGAAGAAGGAATTGATAAATTAAGGGTGATATGAATACACATCCATAAAGAAAAATAACGAGTTTATGGATCATCCTTAGAATATGTCCTGAAGTTAGATGAAGGGAGAGAAGACTAACACTCAATTTATTATTCCAGAAATTCCATTGGAGGATTCCTAGGCCCAAAAAGTGTCACAACATGGATACCAAAATGGTAAGTGGGTGTTGTTCTAGGGCTTTAACAAAGGGTGGGAACTACTATGCAAGTTTTTATGTGTAGTAAACAACCGCCTAATATTTTAATATGATGGGGCCAAACATAAGGAACATTCATGGAAACATATATGGTTGATAATGTAATGGATCCATGCAAGGAAATCTCTATCAGTATATGCCAATTTTGAATATATGCACCTCATGTTTAATGGCTGTCACCATGAATATTCTATCCCATCCCATGAAAACCATAAAAAATACTAGAACTAAAGTTAAATCACATGGTAAAAGCAATAAAACATGGAACAAGTTAGAACCTGACAATGTGAATTTTTTTTTTTTTTTTTAGGGATTTTGGATATTATGTAATAGAAAAATATTTTTTGGATCGTAGATATGAATTCAAATGACATGATTCAATTTCCATTTTTTTTGTACACACCTTCCCATAATAAATCTCAATTATTGTGAAAAATGTCAACATAGCTAGAGGACTAACATATGAAACCTTATAGGCTCAACATGGGTGAGCCCATGACAAACCAAGGGTAGCTAATTCACATGAAAACTGAGAAGAAAGCATGATAGTCATTGAGGTAAATCAACCCACACACACAAAAATAAAAACCACTCACATCACATATGAAAATCTAAATACATGTGTACAAAGTTGAACATAGTCTAACATGTTATGCTATGTAGCTTTGAATAGTGGGAATAGGCCAAGGATTCATACAAACATAAATTATCTCATAATTATTTATTGACATGATATCGCACAACCTATTACGGCCATGTTTCATATATTCGAAATTCCACATTCCCAAATATTCATGAATATAGTAATATCATAGAACCAAATCACTTTTAAGAACAAATTGAATATATAAGATATGTGTGATCATGTGAGCTACAATCTATCCTTGCTAATGGTCATAAATACACTTATAATGTAGAATACACTCTTCTATGAGGGGGTTTGGAGTGGAAAATTTGGTGTCAAGTTCAATATCAAACATCCAAGACATGAATAGGTCCATTGGTGTTGCTTCGTTGGTGACTTAGGAAATAACCTCCTTGCTCAATTAAAAAATATATGTGCCATGCTCCACCATTTTTAAATAAATAGGAATAAAATCATTATATGAAGTAGCCCCCATTATCCTATCAAACGAATTCATGACCTCTAATATGACATTTTATGAAGGTAACTTAATACCAAGGGAGTGATATAAAATAGGTGGGATGATATCATACATCATAAGAGTAGCTCGATCATATTCCATAATGCAATATACTTTCTAATAAACATCAAGAGGTATTCATGAGATCATTTAATGGACATTCTCTTCCAACATAACCAGTATTTTACGTTGGTGTAATTTATATTCTATAAGGAACACTCAAGAATCGAAATGCTTAAGGGATCCACTAGAGATAGAGATATCATGTTGATCGAAGTGATATGAATACAAATTTCATGTGTGGGAACTATAATATTGAAAAAAACAAAATTCTCCAAAATATTGCACTGGAATTCACGATATAAGGATGATAAACGCTGAAAAATGGCACCACTATGCTAGTAATGGTCATCTCATCCATCATGAAAAGATAAATTGGATAAGTCATGATTAATTTATCCTCATGATGGGATTATATAATACCAAATACTACTAAAATTATACGCATCATGGCATGAAACCAACCTTCCCTATAGAGAAAGTTATATTTTAGTCGAGCATCAACGACATTAAATTCAATGTAGACAATGTTTCTCTAGAGATCAATGGTAAATTCTAGGAGTAATATTTTGGGTTGGAAATTGTGGACATCAATGTTTTAGAGAGTGGTTGTAATGCATGAGTAATTGGAAACCTATCTCCCACCAGCATGAAAAAGACATAATATGAGTGGAAGCTTCTTCATCCACAAGTATGTGATAGAGGAGATTAATAATAACCTATAGCTATATTTGGAAAGAAATCTAATGATAAATCCTATGTCGAGTCACATTTTTGTAGAATTCCACGAGTCCCTTTTCTAAGGCATCTAGCCTAACAATTTTTATTAGCAAGTATTTTTGTTGGATAGGGAAACTTCACAAAACCTCCAAGGAAGACATGGAAAAAATGACTCCTAGGCCAAGTCATACGTAATATTATAATTATGGGAATCCTATGCATGACTAGGATTATGAACCAACCAATAGAGAGTACCATTTCAAGGTTTTATTATGGTTTCTAAAAATCTTACTATCAACTTCCACTCAATACACTAGCGATCAATAGGTAATTAGAACAAGAACCACTCTCAATATACTCACAGTTCATAGTGCTTGAAGTTAAACAAATAATTGCTTTCACATGAAATTTCTTTCATTCAATGGTATTTTTCTATGACAATAACCCATCACACCCCCTCACGATGGATTAGGATATTTCATAGCCATTTTTTGTTGTGTGGTATGGAATGTATTAGTTAACATAATGGGTTGTTCGCCAAGACCTTATTGAGAAAAGAAGTAATCGGTATCATCCATTCTTGGGAACTGATTAATAAGATGTTTTCCATGAAAAATGTTACAATGAAACTTTTTATCTCTCTTTTTTCTACTCCAGCCCTTGCTTATGTTATTTTGGGTTTTTTGAGCCGCTTACAATTTTTTTGAAGAGTTTTCCTATTAATTTTATACTGTTTCTCCTTTTGATGTGAAGATTATTTAGTGACACAAGCTTCTACTAAATGCACATTGTAGATACTCCCACATGCATGACGACTAATGTGCCCATATCTAGCCATAGGAGCAATGCTCCCAGGAGTAAAAGCACATTTGTATGTAGGGACACTTGCATAGAAAAGGGTAGTAAGAAGGATAACTCTTCTAGAAAGATGGGTAATCTTGCAGAAAATAGGGACTCTAGAAAAAATATTTCCTCATAAGAAATGACCAACACATGGAGTATTGAATCCTTCAAAGGCATCATTGTCCTCAATGCTACTAGTGATAGGAATATGACCTTCTCTTTAATACTCCCATTATTGATGCATTGATGTGTTAAATGAGCTTGAGAGAAAGTGATCTATGTGATGGATGGATCTAGAGACTCTCTAGCGATAGTTATTTTTTGTTTTCTGGCCTTGTAAACTTTACTCTCCATTCTTGTTTCAATGTCCTTAGTACTAGATATTAATGGTTTGATATAAATGTATAAACGTTTGATGATTTTTAATTAGCGGTTGTATTTTAGGATATTTTTACTCAAGGATGTGGAGTGAAACTTAATGACATTTGATGATTTTTCATGACTTATTTTTATACAAAATAAATTATAGTTGAAAATAATTCGTTTCTATAATAAGAAAATATGGAATGGAAGAGATATATATTATTTTATCAACCACTATCTTGAAGCCTCGCACGATCTCAACAGGAATTCTGAACAACAAAGTACTTGAAAGCAACTCAAATCCAAATACACACATGCATAAACAAGACTATAATGAAACTATAAAGGGAGAAGCACTCAAAAGCACAAGACTAATTATTTATTATGAAAATTATTATTATTATTAATTAAACAAAAAACATCAATGACCTAAAATAATTATATATTCCTTGGAAATATGAATTTTAGTATATGAAAATAAACATTATGAAAATACCTATCTAATAGTTTTGGTCTTGTGCAAACCATAGCTTCCTATCTATAGTATACATAAGGAGGATAATATGAGGTACAAAGGGAGGTAATCAAGGGAATTACAGGGAGGTACCGAAGGGAACAATATGATGTAATAATGCAAGGATGATAAATAAATGGGTCATAGTTAATAAATAAAGTTGTTAGCCCACGTTATGCAAGGGACCTCAAGTAGTTACGGAATAATGTGATAAGCCCATTGTAATGCATATATGGTATTTGTAAACCCATGGTAATTACACATGGTATTGTATGTATGAATCCTATCTAGAGGCTAGAGACTCTCCATTCAGAGATGTCAATTATTCATTTTGTATTGACAAGCGATGACCTCTGGAGTGATCTCCTACCTTAAGGAGTAATTGTATGGCGTTACCCTACCTCAAGGGATTTTTGAAGATCTTAGTAAAATGAATTTCTATTATAAAAATACCTTGTGTTATTTCTTGGGCATATTTTTATTTTTTTATATTTGTAGGTTAGATATGTTACACAGGTACCAAAGATCTTTCTTGGGAAAAGTGGGATTTTTTTTTTTCCTTTTTTGCAAGATTGTTTTTGGGAAAATAATGGGCAATGAGTTTGTAGATCAGATCTGAAAGTTTTGGTACATAATTTTATAAAATAAAATTGCAGATCTCAATTCCTTGGAAAAAATACCCCATTTAAAAAAAATGTCTGAAATGGAGTCCAGACGAAGGAGATATCATTGATTTAAAATCAAATGTTTTGTACAAAATTTTGTAATGGAAATTGTTACACAGTAATTTGTCACCATCCCTGCAATTCCCATCTCGCCCATTGGAGGGTCATTTCTGTGACCAATAAGCAGTGTCATGTCTTGCAAATACCATCATTGCATCCCTTGCCATGAGGACAACATTCCTTCTATTGATCATTTCCTGAGAACACCCCTAAAAACACCTGTTTTTTCCTTGGCGCTGGTAGCCCGTTATGTCCTCGCGCCAATGAGGAAAATTAACACTGAGCCCACACCAGTTGGAGCTCTTTCCCAGTTAAGCACCTGTGCCAATCTGCTTATGGAATGTTTTTTAAAAAAGGAGGCGAAGTTTCGATTACAACAACTTCATGGATGAGTCATGAGGAGTGGTTTCGATTGAATAACCATGGCCTTCCTCCTTTGGCCTCTTGTTTCCACCTTATGGGGAACCTCCCAAGCGATAAGGCCTCCCTTCCATTATTGTAGGGATCCCAACCTCCTCCTTTCCTCTATAAATATAACCATCTTCCATTGATGAAGGGGAAAAATGATTGAGCCTTAGTAGTATTGGTAGCCTGAATAGATCTGAATCAATTGTAAGGAGATTATCATCAGACAGATGAAGAGAGAGAGACTTGTCCTTTCCCCGATGAGCTTTATCGAGACGTACTCCGCTGTCGAACCACCAAAGGAAGATCCAGCATTAGAGCTCAGGTTGTATCTTTCTTTGTTCTGATTAATAATAAGTGACTTCGATTATGTTTTCACTCAGATGTTCATCGTTTTATGTTATGAGTTGTATCTTCTCTAACTGATACATAATTGCATGTATTAGGTTTTATGCTTGTTTTTTTGTTGTTCTTCTTGTACGTGTAGGTGTTCGATCGCATTGAGCGGGAGAATTTTGATCTGCCAAAGCAAGGGACGGAAGCACCATCTTCTCCGCAAACGACGATAGCGTAGGACTTAAGGTAGGCCTCTTGTCGCATCTTGGTCTTTTGCAATTAGGAGCTTGCGTCTTAGCGTGACTCGGTTGTTGCTAGACTCGATCTGGGCTAATAGGGATCGCCTCTGTCTGCAGAGGGGATTTACCTCTCCAAAAAAAATTCATCGATGGTAGCTATCGAGTCAATGTTTTTCATATTTTTATGCATAATTTCATGAAAATAATTGTTGATATGATCTCTTCTTGAAAAATCACCCAATAAAAAAAAAATCGGTTGAGTCAAAGTAAGCATAAAGGAGATATCGATGATTTAAAATCATCTCTTTTCTTTTTGGAAAATTTTCTGACAACTGTACAATTGGAGCATGGAGTTGAATTCCCAGAGTGCCGACATCATGATTTTGAACACATGGGAATATGTATAATGGTCATTCCATTTGTGAAAACAGGTTATATAAGGATCTTGAGTTGTATTGACCGAATTATTTGCATTTTAATTTTTTCCAAAAGTAGGAGATTTTCTTTAAAACCCTCATTCTATTTTATGGGTTCTATAAGGCTATTTTTACAAGAAAAGAGGTTGGTCCTACAATTGAAAAAAACCTAGCATATAAGAATTCACAATGTCCAATAACTTGGGCATATGGAGCATGGAATGATTTCAAGGATGAGGCTTCCATATGGTGGAAACCACTTAACCATGATCAAATAGGGGCACTTTCCAATGAAGAGGTTAAAAAGGTACCTTTAAACAAGTGGTCTCATGCTATGAAGAGGGATAATAAGAACCATAAAGGTTCATTTTATAATAATGTTTCCATATTACAAGTTCATGGAAATATTCAGAAAGAGAATATCATTGTGTTTATCAATCCTAGTTGCAAGCATAATTTTATCAATGCTAATTTGGAAAAAAAATTGCAACACTCAGTAAAACATATTAATCACACACATGTTGATGATGATGATGTTCAATTTTATGAAGATTTAAAGATTTCTATGTATAAGTATGTATTGTAGTCTGATTTTTATGCTTTAGATATGGATGATATAGATGTTTTTTTGGGATAACCTTGGATGGAATCCATTGGTACTGCCAATATTAAACTATAGAATAAATTCTTGAAGCTCTCGTATCAAAATAATAAAATTATATGGTAGGATATTTCCATCAATAAAAATGTAGAGTCCAAGGACATCCAGGTAGAAAATTATACAAGTACTGACACTTCACATGAGGAGCCTCTAATGGAAGTAAGAATGGAAGAAAAGAAAGGAAATAAGGTAGCACAAAAGGAACCCGATTCCACTCAGGCTCTAGTAGCTTGGGAATTGAGGAAAAAAACACTAATAGTAAAGGTTTCATCATGTCAACACCTGCACCACCTGCAAGTTGGAACAAGATTAGCAACCTAGATAGGGGCAACTAGAAAACACATAGGGAGGCGGGGCAAGCTACCCACAATATATCTCCACATTGGCACCAAAAGAACAAATTTCCATCTCAAGACAAGGAGGCAATGGATAGAATGAGTGTTCACCTTTCTCTTGGATGGATATATTCTTGTACATGGTACCAATGTACTACTCTTTTGAGTAGATATTACTATTTGTATTTTTACCATGTTTGAGGGAATAAAGATGCTTAAGGGGGTGGAATGTAATATACCTATGGGGGCATAATATGGGGTACAAATGGATGTACCCATGGTAATTAGAGGGAGGTAAGAAAGGGAATAATGTGATGTAATAATGTAAGGATGATAAATAAATGTGTTGTAGTTGATAAATAAAGTGGTTAACACACATTATGAAAGGGATCGTCAAGTACTTATGGAATAATGTGATAAGCCCATTTTAATGGATATATGGTATTGAGAAACCCATGGTAATTACCCATGTTATTGTATGTGTGAAGCCTATATAGAGGCTAGAGACTCTCCATTGAAACATGTCAAATATTTGTTTTGTATTGACAAGTGATGGCTTATGGAGTGATAGCCTTGCTTAAGGAGTAATATTATGTTGTTACCCTACCCCAATGGTTTTTTGAACATATTAATCAAAGATATTTCTATTATAAAAATATATCATGTCATTTCTTGGGCATATTTTGCATTTTTATATATTTTTAGGTCAAACACATTACACTAAAGATATCAAACAAATGATATATTTTGTAGTCTCTATGTAAAATTAGAAGAATATTTTGTTTTGAATTAGTTATTTATTTACTATTCAGACACCATTCTGGATGATTTATTTTCAAACCGAGATAATTTTTTCATGAAATTTTAGCTCTCTAATTGTTTCCTTCAAATTCAACGTAGAAAGTTGTATACGTTAACTTGAAATCTCTAGCCTATTTGTTCCTCCTTTTTTTTAATTCCTTAATAACCAAGGAAGATAATAAATTTCTTCTTAATTGGGGTCACCACTTCTATTGTGAGAAAATTATCATTGTGGATAAGTGGATTTCCCCATAGATATTCACAAGATCTATGATGGAATGGCGATAGACAGTTCACAATTCCTCCTATATCTAGTCTCTATAATTATTTCACATACAAGGAAAGGGAAAAGGGAAAAATTGTGCACATTATCCCTAAATTATGTAGATGATATTTACTAGTGCTATTATCAAAGATCTTGCTTCAAGTCCTATGGACATTTCCTCCATACCAAACACTTATATACTACACATAAAAGAAATAATAACTTTGGATCTACCTTCCTAGCAAAAAGTTTCTAAATATTTACTAGATATTAACTAAATCAAGATTAACCTACTTCCAATTATAATTATACATAAAATAATAGAAATTCTGAAGGATGTTGGGTATGTGCTATATTATTCACACGAATAGTCGCATGCGTGGGGGGGTCACAAGGGGGAAACAACCCCCCTTGTCTAGGGGTTTGCAGGGGGTGGGTAGCCCCCTACACGGGGTCTGGGGAAGCGTCCTGAGAATTTTTTTTGGACCCTATTTTATGTGGTCAGACCCGTATATGTTTTTATGGATAGGTTTGCCCATGGTTTTGGGGCATGATGGTTTCCAGCTCCTTATATTTTTTAGATCCAGTCAAGGGAATTACGATTATCTTCTAATCCATGATTAATGAATTGGGGTTTATGAATGCTTCGGCATGTATATATATGTGTTGTAACACTAAAAGGATTACAATGAAAAATCAAGCTGGTAGTCCCGATTTTGGATCCAAGGGAAAAATCTATGTGTGTATCAGTTTTACGTTTTATGGTCTTGCTATTGTTTATTTTATGTTTTTAAGAATTAATTTGTAGATCATTTATGTATAGGGTTAAAACCTACTTTTGGAATCAAAGTTGTTTTAGCTTCAAGGGGATGTCTTTGCTATTGAGGGGTATTTTTTTCGGATCTATGTTAGACCCTGTTGAGTGGAAGATCTGCGAGATCGATTATTGCGATGAAAGAAGATGACGACCAGTGGAAAGATAGAGATCGATAAGTTTAATGGTCAGATTTTTGGGTTTTGGAAGCTCAACATGGAGGATCCATTGGTGGATAAAGATCAGTGGATCGCGGTAGATCTAGGTACTAAACCAACAACAATGTCATATGAAGACTAGGCGAAGTTGGATCAGAAGACAAAGAGCACAATACAATTGTGTATCTTAGATTTGATATTGTTGAATGTATCTAGGGAAGCTACAATGAAGAATTTGTGGGTCAAGTTAGGGACTTTGTACCAATGGAAGTCTCTGGTGAATAAATTTTTCATGCGGAAAACATTATATAACCTAAGGATGAATGAGAGACACTCAATGACAGAGCATCTAAATGCCATCAAAACTATGGTGAGTCAGTTGTCATTGTTGATATTAAAATTTTAGATGAAGGTAAGTGCATAAGTTTCTTTTTTTCTCTACCAGATTCATGGGATTGTCCGGTTATTGCAATATGTAGCAATACAACTACCTTGAATTATGATGAAATTGTCTCAGCCTTGCTGTCGGAGGAAATGAGACATAGAAATATGGAGGGAAATAATGGAGATGCCTTATCTCTAAGAGGAAGGTCCCAGAACAAAAACAAAATATTTTTCAAGTGGGAGATCTAAATCTCAAGGAAAGCCTATAAAGGTGTGCTAGAAATATGGAAAGGAAGGGCACTTAAAAAAGGATTGGAGATCTAAAGCTCATGAGAAAGGAAATAGATCTGATGATGCTCCTTTTGTAGAGGCAAAAACCACCTTTAATGAAGGTGGGGATGTGTATTTCACTTCTTCTTCAAATAAAAATTTAGATCATGAGGCATGGTTGATTGAATAAGGTGCATTCTTTCACTTCACTCCCCATAGGAAGTGGTTCTAGGAGTATGAGAAGTATGATGGTGGTGATGTCTTCTTAAGGGATTATAGGAAGGCTAGAATCATTGGACGTGGAAAGGTCATGATGAAGCTGCAATGTCAAAGGATTAGAACACTTCCGGGTGTTCTTCATATTCCTGCATTGGCCAGAAATATGATTTATGTAAGAAAGATGTATAATACAGGTGCAAAAATAGTGTTTCATAAAGATACCTGCAAGATGGTTTTGGGAGCACTGGTATCAATGCGGAGAGTTCATATTGGAACTTTTTACAAGCTTCAGGGTAGCACTATTATTGATGGGTGCAATAGTTCTGTGGTTCCTAAAAGTGGAGCGGAAAGTCTAGCAGTCTCTAGAAAAAATACCATGCTATGTCATTAAAGGCTTGGAAATATTAGATATTAGGGCCTTCAGATACTGCATGTTAATGGTATGGTAGAATGCATGTCTAATTTCTCTCTAGATTTCGATTTATGTGAACACTGTGTATATTGGAAGCGAAATCGGGTGAGTTTTTGTTGAGATTCAACAAGATGATGAGCTTAGTGAAAAGAGTCGCCTTCACTAAGTGGGCCCACAGGCTGTTTTTGGCGCAAAGTCTATTTTTAGACATGTCGATAATATTCTATGAGTTGCAGGATGTTATTTGTGGATGGTTGGTCAAGTTGGAAAAATAGATGGACTTCTATTTTTAGACATATTGGGCGGAGTCTATTTTTAGACTGCCAATCTAAAAATAGATATGTTGAATATTATTAGCTCTTAATAATATTTGGACTCTAAACATTATCTTATTCTCTTGGAGCACTTCAGTTAAGTGCACAAATGCGGCATAGTAGTTGACAGAAGGAATTATGCTATTCCTGAGGGTTTAGTGGAGCTATTGCATGGAGTACTTCAGTTAGAACTCATGTGACAGAGTTTTGTGGAGTTGAAGAAGTAGTTGGTGGAGTTGTATTTAGTTTAACTCAATTAGACTCAGTTGAGCTAGTTGTATCTAGTCTAACTAATTGATACACTAGTGAGAGTGGTGTGAATTATTTAGTTAATTAATTCACTAAATAATAACTCATTAATCAACTGAAGAATACATCAGTTAACTACAGTGCATGGCAGTTTCAATGGAGACCAATGGAGGGATAAGTGAAAGAGCAAGTGTGACTATTAGTTGTGACTATAGTGATGCATTTATTGCATCCAACACTCAGTGGAGATGCCAATGAGGATTGCATGAGAAAGGCTGGAGTAATTCGATTTCATTTAGAGCCATTCTTCAGCAGGGATTGTGCATTAGAGACAGGCTAGAAGGTGGCGAAGATCGGTGCATGGATTTGCAAGATTAGGCTTGATTAGTGTGTAGCGATTGTATTGTACTGAGAGCTTGATATGATCAGCTTTGTATGCGGATTGTTACATGATATCTATGAAATATATTATATGCATACATTTTGGGTTTTTAGCTTCAGTCTTTCCCATTAAACAACTTTGTTAATGTGTGTGAATTTTTATTGTTTCATGTGTGCATTACAATCTTGATTTCATTTCCACAAATGATCAATGGTGGAATAGATTTTGTATTTTGCATGAAGTTAAAATAGTGTGAGATCAGGAGAATCTTGGAAATATAACACATAAGTTATATAATTTCTACATGGTATCAGAGTAGTTGATCATTGGAGCAGATTGCAATTATTGAAGAAGTTGAGTTTTGTGCTGGTGGAATTCAAATTTGCTGCAGTGTTTTCTTGGTCTCGAAATTGAGCATTCATTAAAATTTATTTCAACAGATTGTGATTGGAGTATGCCCTTGAAGGCATCTCAAATTATATTGCATGGAAGGATAGGATGGAGGCAGTGTTGAACAATAATGGGTTGAAGGAGTTCATAGATGCTGATATTCGAAAGCCTGGTTCTAGTGATGCAACCACAATTGACGCATGGAAAAAGAAGGTAGCAAAGTGTCGAAGAATTCTGTTGGAAGGTGAGAAGGACCACATTGTGTCTAGACTTCATGGTAAAGCCACTCCATTCTTAATGTGGAAGGATTTGACAAAATTTTTCCAAAGCAGAAGTGACTAGAGGAAGTTGGCGCTTAAAGACAAGCTCAGAAAAATAAAAATGGAGAAAGGCGACAGTATACCAAAATACCTCACGAATTTTGTCCACTACAAGGATGAGCTGGGAAGTGCGGGGGTTACTGTTGATGAAGACTTGGTGATCTTGGCTCTCCTTGGGCTTCCAAAGAGTTGGCATAGCTACGAAGACTCTGTCAATGGATGGGAGAAACTGCCACGATGGGAGCGACTTTGGTTAGACCTTGTATAGGAGGAGATAAGGCAGGGTACCAGGGATGGATCTTCATCGAAGAATGACGATGAAGAAAATTACGATTTGGCTACCAAATCTTGGAAAATAAAAGGGAATAAATCTTCCAAATCCGAAGCTAAAGGAAAGAAGCAGGATTTTTCCAAGGTGAAATGTTTTCACTATCACCAGCACGGGCATTTCACCACTAATTTACCACAGAAGAAGAATAATAAGCATGCTGCTAGATCTACTGCTGAAGAGGCCTTAGGCTTGTATTTTGAGCTGGATTTTTCTTTGATTGCATGCTTGGTTTCAAGTGTCATGGGATCGGTGTGGTTTCTTGACAGTGGTGCGTCTTTCCATATGACCGGAGACAAATATTTTTTTAGTGATCTGGATGAAAAGGATCTTGGAGTGCACATCAAGATGGGTGATGATGGTAGATACAGTGCGACTAGTATCAAGACCATTTCCTTTGAGAGGGAGTTCGATAAACCTTTCATATTGAAGGATGTCATGCATCTTCCAGGATTGAAGAAGAATCTGATCTTTGTGGCAATGTTGGAAGACAAGGGTTATGATGTTGTTTTTAGCAAGGGAAAATTCTTCCTGCACAGTAAAACAACTGGTCAAACCAAGAGGATAGGGATTCAAGTTAAGAATCTTTATCAATTGCAGGTAAATGGCTGCACATCAATGGCAGACAAAGCAGAAGGAGTGGTGAGCGAGGATGAGGGCGAATTGTGGCACAGGAGATTGGGCCATCTTCAACATGGCATTTTGAAAATTTTGCAGCAGATTTCTACCGGGCTTCCCAAGGGTACACTTTCCCAGTCAGATCAGTGCAAGGGATGTACATTGAGAAAATTTGTGAAGACCACTTTTCATGAGAAGGATAGTCGCGCCATGACGATCCTTTAGAGAATTCACACAGACGTGTGTGGAACTTTCTCAGTTGCTTCAACAACAAATTATAGGTATTATGTGATATTTGTTGATGACTTTTCTCATAAGTGTTGGATCTTCTTCATGCAAAAGAAGAGCGAGACATACTCAAAGTTCTGTGAGTTCAAGGTGCTGGTTGAGAAAGATTCGAGGAAGCAGGTGAAAGCTCTAAGGAGAGATAATTGTGGTGAATACATCTCTGGCGAATTCAAATACTTCTGCAGTAAAGAAGGAATTCGAAGAGAAATCATAGTGCCTCATAAACCACAGCAGAATGGGGTCGTGGAGAGAAATAACAAAACGATCGTGGGTGCTGCATGGGCGATGTTGTATGATCAGGGCCTTCCCATACACTTGTGGGATGACACATGCAACACTACGGTTTATGTGCAAAACCGTTGTCCTGATAGAGTACTTAGCATGAGTACACCCGAAGAGGCATTTTCTGGTAAGAAGACTGAAATTTCTCATTTGAAGTTTTTTGGCTCACCTGTTTACATTCATGTGACGAAGGATGCCAGGAAGAAGCTAGAGCTGACCGGAGAGGTTGGGATATTTTTTGGGTACACAGAAACACCCCAAAATTATCGTGTGTATTTTCCAGACATTCGAATGACTGTTGTGCGACGAGATATCAAATTCATGAGGAGAAAGCCATGAAGTTGTCACTTGAGAGGGAGCTACACTTGCATGTAGATGAGGAGCTACTTGTTCCTAAAGATGAGCCTCAAGATGTGGATCAGCCACAAGAGGAGGTTCATGGAGTGGAAGAAACCACTCATGCAGCACCAAACATCAGAAGGTGGAAGCGCACTACAGAAGCTGAGCGATTGAATCTTGATGTAGCACAGAATGTAGGAGCTCCTACATCATAGCATAGATAGAGACAGTCACCTAAACGATTTACTAGATACGAGGCTCTGATGAGAAAGTGTATCATGACGGAGCCATCCTCTTTTGAGGAAGCTATGGAGGATCCGACATGGGTAGATGCCATGTGGAAGAATATGATTCGATTGTCAGAAATAGTCCATGGGAGATTGTCCCAAGGCCGGAAGGGAAATCAGTGGTAGGTTTGAGATGGATCCACAAAGTGAAGCAAGCTGCTGACGGGAGCGTTGAGAAGTATAAGGCAAGATTTGTTACCAAGGGCTTCTCACAGATCAAGGGGATCGACTATGAAGAAACCTTTGCACCTGTCGCAAGGTATTTTTCCATACAGACCATCCTTGCTCTCTCAGCACAAATGGGTTGGCACATTCATTAGATGGATGTGAAGACTGCGTTCCTTAACAGAATCATTGAGGAGGAGGTGTAAATTGAGCGGCCTGAAGGATTTGAAATCTTCAGTAGCGAATCGCATGTGTGTAGGCTCAAAAGAGCGTTGTATGGGCTGAAACAAGCACCTCGTGCTTGGTACACATGGATAGACAGTTATTTCACCGGCCTTGGTTTCGCCAAGAATGAGGCGGATCCTAACCTATACCAGATTGTGGTGGAGGGTAAGCTTTTGATCATTGTGATTTATGTATATGATTTAATACTAACGGGTGATGAACAGTTGATACACTCATGCAAGGCATATCTTGCAAAGGAGTTCGAGATGAAGGACTTGGGCTTCCTTCATTATTTCTTGGGATTGGAAATATGGCAGCAAAAAGGTGGACTGTTTGTGTCTCAAGGCAAGTATGCCCGGTAGATACTGGAGAAGTTTCACATGCAAGGCTGCAAGCCTATCGAAACTCCTCTTCCTAGTGGTTGGAGGAAAGAGGATGCTACATCAGCAGAGGTAGTGGATGCCATTGTTTATCGACAGTTGGTTGGTTCGCTCATGTATTTAGTCAATACAAGACCGGGCATATGTTATGCTGTGAACCAGCTTTCACAAGCGATGTTGAAGCCTACCAAGATCTTTTGGAAGGCAGGAAAGCATGCCTTGAGGTATCTCAGGGGCACATCTGGATATGGATTGTAGTACAGACAGTTGGATGAGTTGACGATGCATGGTTTCACGAATGCAGATTGGCTAGGAAGCCCAATGGACAGAAAGAGCACATCTAGAGGGATTTTCAGTATCAAATCTACAATAGTTTCTTGGTACAATAGGAAACAAAGATCCATGGCACTCAGCTCAGTGGAGGTCGAGTACATGACAGCAAGTTTGGCTGCATGCAAGGCTATATGGATGATGAATATCCCGGTTGGGTTGTTCGATTCTCACTTAGATCCTACTGTGATATATTTTGATAATCAGAGTTGCATTAAACTCTCGGTTAATCCAGTATTTCATGATAGATCTAAACATATTGAGATCCGGTACCATCATATCATAGATTGTGTGCAGTGGAAGATCATGTTGGTTTCTTACATTCCTATGGAGGATCAGGATGCAGATATTCTGACGAAGGCGCTCACCAGGAGAAAATTCAAATACCATAGAGACAAGATCGGGGTGGCAGATAATCCCTATATTTTTGAGAGGGAGTGTTGAGATTCAATAAGATGATGAGCTTAGCGAAAAGAGTCGCCTTCACTAAGTGGGCCTGCAGGCTATTTTTGGCGCAAAGTCTATTTTTAGACATGTCGATCATATTCTATGAGTTGCAAGATGCTATTTGTGGATAGTTGGTCAAGTTGGAAAAATAGATGGACTTCTATTTTTAGACATATTGGGCGGAGTCTATTTTTAGACTGCTAGTCTAAAAATAGATATGTCGAATATTATTAGCTCTTAATAATATTTGGACTCTAAACATTATCTTATTCTCTTGGAGCACTTCAGTTAAGTGCACAGATGTAGCACAGAAGCTGACAGAATGAATTACACTATTCCTGAGGGTTTACTGGAGCTATTGCATGGAGGACTTCAGTTAGAAATCATGTGACAGATTTTGGTGGAGTTGGAGAAGTAGTTGGTGGAGTTGTATTTAGTTTAACTCAGTTAGACTCAGTTGAGCTAGTTGTATCTAGTCTAACTGATTGATACACTAGTGAGAATTGGTGTGAATTAATTAGTTAATTAATTCACTAAATAATAATTCATTAATCAACTAAAGAATACATCAGCTAACTATAGTGCATGGTAGTTTCAGTGGCGACCAGTGGAGAGATAGGTGAAAGAGCGAGTGTGACTATCAGTTGTGACTATAGTGATGCATTGATTTCATCCAACACTCAGTGGAGATGCCAATGAGGATTGCGTGAGAAAGGATGGATTAATTCGAGTTCATTCAGCGCCATTCTTCAGTAGGGATTGCATAGTAGAGGTAGGCTAGTTGGTGGAAAATATCGGTGCATGGATTTGCAAGATTAGGCTTGATTAGTGTGTAGCGATTGTATTGTAATGAGAGCTTGAAATGATCAGCTTTGTATGAGGATTATTAAATGATCTCTATGAAATATATTATATATAGATAGTTGGGGTTTTCAGCTTCAGGCTTTCCTGTTAAACAACTATGTTAATGTGTGTGAATTTTTATTGTTTCATGTGTGCATTGCAATCTTGATTTAATTTCTGCAAATGATCAATGGTGGAATAGATTCTGTATTTTGCATGAAGTTAAAATAGTGTGAGATCAGGAGAATCTTGGAAATATAACACATAAGTTATATAATTTCTACAGTTTTCCTTGTGGTGCTAAGAGGGTGAACAAGCTATTAGAGCTTGTGCACAGTGATGTGTTTGGACCTATATCGGTTACATCACTGGGAAATTTTGTGTACTATGTTTCATTTAGAGATGAATTCTCAAGGATTACATTGATATATTTCTTGAGGAGGAAAAATGAAGTCTTTGAGAGATTTAAACAATTTAAGGCTCTGGTGGAAAATGAGACAAAGAATAAGATAAAAGTGTTGAGGACATATAATGGTCGAGAGCTCTATATGAAGGAATTTGAATAGTTATGTAAGAAGTGTGGTATAGCACGACATAAGACTACTCCATACACACCTCAGCAAAATGGAGTTCCAAAAAGAATTAAAATAACGTTGATGGAAAAGGGTAGAAGCATGCTCAGTGGTATCGAGTGATGGTAGGAATTCTAGGAAGAGGCAATGGAGAATATGTGTTACCCGGTTAACATATCACTGTCATCAGCATTCGAGGATAAGACTCCACGTGAGGTATGGACTGGTAAGAAACCCTCTCTTTCTCATATGAGGGTATTTGGATGTGATGCATATGTACATGTTCCAAAGGAGAAAAGGACCAAGTTGGATAATATATCCGAAAGGTTCATCTTTATTGGGTATAAGGATGGTCTAAAAGGTTACAATATTTGGAACCCAGAAACAAGCAAGGTTGTGTACCGTTGAGATGTGGTGTTTAGAGAGGTGAAATATTTTCTTAAACATGAAGTCCTACCAAACAAACCTATGAAGATAGACTATGAGCTAAAGGAGGATGAATCAAACTCTACAAAAGAACAATATTTAGAAGAGGAGGAGCCACAAACTCCAGCTGTGACAAGATCAGTTTGGGAAAGAAGGTAGCCAAAAAGGTATAATCCGTATGCTTTTTGTTCAGATTTTTATTTAATAAATATCACTGATGATGATCCTATAACTGTCATAGGGTGTTTTTTTGAGGGGTCGTGACGCAGGTTCAGATTTAAGGTTTACCAAAAAAATCCCTGTACTACTGGCCCTTTCGGCAATGGCTTGCTTGCGTAGGTCAAGGTCTCACCTAAAGTAGTATGGGAGGGTGTTGGAACTAGGTTTCTGCACCATGAGAAAGAGAAAGTTAATTAAATTGGGTACCTTTAGATCTACAGGCCTACCTTGAAGAAGCCCTAACCTAGAGACCCTTAACAATATAATTGTCGTAATAAATCATGTGAAGCTCATAAACCATAAAATAACAAGTTAGCATAAGAAAGGTGACAAAACATAACCATATATATGCATTCATTCCCTTCTTAAGAATTGCATCCACGTGCGCATAAATTAACTAATAGTATTCAGTATTCAGACAAAACTCAGAAATTAGCATATAGGGCAACCAAAAACAGATCACAAAGATATTCCGATATCATAGAAATAGGTCTTCTCATTCATTAACACTTTAGGTTCCACTTACAGACTATTTACCAATCCGCGAACACAGCAAGCAGGGTCAACACACAACAGGACTTAGGGTCTCTCCACACACAGCTAGTAGGAGTGCTTACCCAGATAAATCTGAACAATAGGTATTACCCTTGGTTTGTAGACCCTTGGTCTAACCTTTGACCCATTACAACTCCTTAAGGTCTTTGACTTGCCCCAAAGCCCCTGTGCGCGACTAACTATTAAAAAATATATCAAAATTGCTGCTAGGAGACCCTGCTCGAACAGGCCCCCAACAGAATATTCTAACGAAGAAGATGTAACAGCGGTAGTGAGGTCTTGATCTTGGCTTGGGGTTGCTTGATGGTGGTGCAAAATGGGGTTAGGACGCCTTCACTCTACACTGTTGCATTCTAAGCAATTTTGACCAAATTTTGGGAAGTCGGTCCTTCAGTAGCTGCAGTGATACTATCCAAATTCTGGTTCAGTTACTTGATTTCTACATCTAAGTCATCTGATAGCTTGAGTCCTTCATTCAGCCATGGTTTCAGATGATTTATCAAGATTTGCTTCTTGTGGCAGAGCTCCTTGATTTCGTCTCCTAGAGCGTGCCTGGTACGAAGACGTGGTAGGCGCTACGCTACGAGGAGGGTGGGCATGGTAGCTTCCATCTGCTCAAAGTCTTGCTCTTTCTGGTGCAGCTCCTGGTTGAAATGGTGAAGGAGGGGATTGCACTCTACCATGTACCATAGTCCCATAGTGCTATCTAAAAACTCTGAGCCCTTGGCGATATGTGCCGAAATACTACCTCTTTCTTCTTTTACCAGCGCGGCTTAGTGGGCTCGGATCTCTGGAGGGGTTTGCAACTGCAGCTTGGCCTGTAGTGTAGAAATGTGTTTCTCCGGGTCTTCTTTGAGGGTCTACACTTCTACTCTGGATGCCTTTAGCATAGCCACCAAGCCCTCAATCTTGTCCTGCGGTGCAACAGAAGCAGAGATTGCTTTAGGCATGTTTCCACATAATTGGTCAATTAGGTGCTCTAACTCTGCTTGCTACGTGACTGCCACAATCTATGTTGCCCTATATTGGATGGATTTGGAAGCTTTGGCAGTAATTGTATGCTTGGCCTCACTTAGTTGGTGTTGCGCCCCAACTTCTCTATTCTGGAGTTCGATAGAGACGAACAAGTGCAGAGCGTGTAGCTTCCCACTCTTTATTTTTGTGATGTCGAGGCTGACTTCCATGCATCCTTAGACATCCATGCATAGTGCTATAAGTTCTACTATAAATTTGGTGCCTAGGAAGGGGAAAATCCTACTCTCTGTTGACAAGAGAATGGTTGTAGGTGGCAGGCTCGCCTGTATCGGCCTCGTCTGGTTCATGCTCTCTTGAAGGGTATCCACCTTGAGCCAGAGTTCCTGCAACCGAGGCTTCAAATCCTCCACTGCGAGCTTCTGCTAATCTTCAAGGTAATTCCAATGATCCTCAGATGCATTAGCAATGGCATCTGCAACCGTTTCCAGGTGATCCTCTGTCAATGTAACTTATGCTTCTCCCCTGGTCTTGTCGGGCTTGTGCTTCTTCCGCTGCACTTTGGGAGGCTCATCGGTGCGCTTCATTCCATATGGGGGATCTTTGCCCTCCCCATCAACTCCTCCAATATCCACATAATGCTAATGCTCTTTCTCTGCCCCCTTAGTGGCATCCTTCGGGGTTTCTATGGTGATCGTTTTATCAGTAGAGTGCACCTATATTTCCTTCACTATGCTCAGTGAAGCACCATCTTTCAGCGCTAAATATTTCCCCGATGTGCCTGCTATGACCAGGGCATAGGCCTTTAGGAAAATTTTCCAGTATGGCGGCCGTGTTGTTATGAGCTGGTCGATATCTGCCTCAGTGACCATATATGAGATATTATACCACAACAGATATTTTCGGGCCCTGATCTAAAACATTTGTAGAAATTAGCTGAATAAATCACTTATTCACTGAAGATTAACCTGGTCATATATCAATTTCGAATTGCATACATAACACATAACCTTCTTCTACAATTAATTGTCACATGCGGAAATAACAGAAGCAATCTCACATCAATTCAATCACACATTAACTCAGTATGTATGGGGAAAGCCTATAGCTGAAAACCCCGCAGCTATTGTGTATATTATAATGGAGAAATAAAGTAACCAAACAAGTACAATACTCCTCACAAGTACTCAGTACTCTCTCATGAAGTTACTCACAATCTAGCTTGGTTTTGAACAAGTCTCGGGTTCAAAACACACCACTAACTGCCTTGCCTCTATTGCGCAATCATGGCTTGTATATGAAGAGGTTCAAGGTTCGAATCCCCTTGCCTTGATTGCGTAATTGTCATGGACAATTCCTCCAAGTGTAATGCAAATCTCATGCAAAACCAATCTACCAACTGATAGCTTTACTCACCCTTTCATCTACCTCTTCCACTGGTCTCCACTGAACTGATCATGCACTGTAGTGAACCGAAGTGTTCTTGAGTTGACTAATGAGTTAATATTTAGTAAATTAAATATTATTTAATTTACTCCACTCATATCTAGTTGATTAGTTAGTTTAACTAATCCCAACTAGTTCAACTAAAACAAATAGAACACAACTCCACTATTTGTCCCGTTAACTCCTCCAAAACTTCTGCCACTGAAGTCTAACTGAAGCCAACCATGCAAGATGCCATCAAACCCTAGGAACCACGTGATTCATTGTGTCAGTTGCATGAGCCACCTCCATGACTCAAACTGAAGTGCGCCAAGAGAGTAAACTGATGTTTATAGTCAAAATATTATTAAGGGTAAATAATATTTGACTTCCATATTTTTAGGAGATCAGTCTAAAAATAGCCTGGGTCCTAAAAAATAGGGTCTCATCTATTTTTATCGACATGTCGCATACTTCAAGAATCTCCAAGTAGAATTCCCAAATTATGCTCCGTATGTCTAAAAATAGACATAGTCTAAAAATAGACTTTGCGCCAGAATTTGCCTGCGGGCCCACTTAGTGAAGGCGACTTCATTTCACTAAGCTCCATCATCTTGCCGCATTCTCAACACTCCCTCTCAGCAAGATATGGATTATCTGCAACCCCTATCCTGCCTCTGTGGAATTCGAACTTGCTCCTGGTGAGCGCCTTCGTCAGGATGTCGGCATCCTGATCCTCCGTGGGAACATATGAAAGCATCATGATCCTCCGCCGAACACAATCTCTGATGTGATGATACCGATGCCTGAAACACTGCTGTCTCAACTCATCCTCCTGTCTGTACCATGAACCATATCCCGATGTGCCTCTGATATAGTGCAATACATGCTTGTCCGCCTTCCAAAAGAGCTTGGTAGGCTTAACCATAGCTTGCGAAAGCTGGTTAACTGCATAGCATATATCGGGTCGAGTATTGACCAAATACATCAACGACCCCACCAACTGTCGATAGACAGTGGCATCCACTACCTCCTCCGAAGTAGCATCTCCCTTCCTCCATCCTCCAGGAAGAGGGGTATCAACAGGCTTGCAGCCTTGCATGTTGAACCTCTCCAGAATCTCCCGGGCATACTTGCCCCGAGAAACAAACAGTCCTCCGCTGCGCTGCCAAATCTCCAATCCCAGGAAATAATGAAGGATGCCCAGGTCCTTCATCTCAAACTCTCGTGCAAGATCCTCCTTGCATGAAAGTATCAACTGCTCGTCGCCAGTCAAAATCAGATCATCTACATACATTACGATGATCAACAGCTTCCCCTCCACCACAATCTGGTACAGGTTTGGATCCGCCTCACTCTTGGAGAATCCAAGCCCGGTGAAGTAGTTGTCTATCCGAGTGTACCAAGCACGAGGTGCTTGCTTCAGCCCGTACAGTGCTCTCTTGAGTCGGCACACATGCGACTCACCGCTGAAGATCTCAAAACCTTCAGGCTGCTCTATGTACACCTCTTCCTCAATAACTCCATTGAGGAACGCAGTCTTCACATCCATCTGATGAATGTGCCACCCCATCCGCGCTGAGAGAGCAAGGATCGTCCGTATGGAAGAGTACCTTGCGACAGGTGCAAAAGTCTCCTCATAGTCAATCCCCTCGATCTGTGAGAAGCCACGGGCGACAAATATCGCCTTGTACTTCTCCACACTCCCATCAGCCGCCTGCTTCACCTTGTAGATCCATCGCGAACCTACAACTGATTTCCCAACCGGTCTTGGGACAATCTCCCATGCACTGTTCCCGATGATCGAATCATATTCTTCGATCATGGCATCAACCCATGCGGGTTCCTCCACAGCTTCCTCAAAAGAGGATGGCTCTGTCACAACACATTGACTCATAAGAGCCATGTATCCAGTGTACCGATCCGGTGACTGTCTCTGTCTGCGCTGTGCTGGAGGTGGTCCTACAACCTTCTCTGCATCCCGAGCCAGTCGCTCAGCTTCTGTAGGGCGCATGCGCCCTCTGATGGTTGGCGCTGCCTGGGTGGTTTCTTCCACCTCCCGAACCTCCTCTTGTGGCTGATCCACATCCGGAAGCTCCTCCTTAGGAACTAACAGCTCCTCATCTGCATGCAAGTGTAGCTCCCTCTCAAGCGAACACCGCATGGCTTTCTCCTCCTGAAATTTTATATCCCGTCGCACAACAGTCTTTCGACTGTCTGACAAATACACCCGGTAGTTGTGAGGTGTATCAGTGCACCCCACAAATATTCCAACCTCAGCAGTTGGATCCAGCTTCCTTCTCGCATCCTTCGTCACATGCATGTAGACAGGAGAACCAAAAATCCGCAAATGGGAAATATCAGGCCTCTTGCCAGAATAAGCCTCCTTCGGTGTACTCATGCCAAGAACCTTGTGAGGACAACGGTTCTGCACATACACTGCTGTATTGCATGCCTCAGCCCACAAGTGAAGGGGTAGGCCCCGATCATGCAACATCGCCCGTGCAGCACCCACGATCGTTCTGTTCTTCCGCTCAGCCACCCCGTTCTGCTGTGGGTTATGGGGTGCGATGAGCTCTCTCCGAATCCCTTCTGTGCTGCAGAACTCCTTGAATTCAACCGAGATGAATTCACCACCGTTATCACTCCTTAGAGCAATCACCTTCTTCCCCGACTCCTTCTCGACCAGTGCTTTAAACTCACAGAACTTCGCGAATGTATCGCTTTTCTTCTGCATGAAGAAGATCCAGCACTTTCGAGAGAAATCATCAACAAAGATCACATAATACCTGTGCTTTGCTGTCGAAGCAACTGAGAAAGGACCACACACGTCTGTGTGAACTCTCTCAAGGATCGTCGTGGCGCGACTATCCTTCTCGTGAAAGGTGGCTTTCACATACTTCCCTAGCACACCCCTTGCACTGATCTGACTGCGCAAGAGTGCCCTTAGGAAGCCCAGTAGAAATCTGCTGCAGAATCTTCAAAGCTCCATGGTGAAGGTGGCCCAATCTCCTGTGCCACAGTTCGCCCTCATCATCCCGACTCACCACTTCTCCCGCCTTGCATGCCATAGCTGCGCAACCATCTACCTGCAACTGATAAAGGTTCTTGGTTCGAACCCCTATCTTCCGGGTCTCTCCAGTAGTCTTACTGCGCAGGAAGGCTTTTCCTTTGCTGAAGACCACATCATACCCCTTATCCTCCAACATCGCTACTGAAATCAGGTTCTTCTTCAATCCAGGTACATGCATGACATCCTTTAATACAAAGGGTTTACCAGACTCCCTCTGAAAGGATACGGTACCGATACCAGTCGCACTGTATCTACCGTCATCGCCCATCTCGATGTGCATACCCAAATCCTTGTCCTCCAGATCCGAGAACAACTCCCGATCTCCCGTCATATGAAATGACGCACCGCTGTCCAAGAACCACACCGATCCCATCACACTTGAAACCAAGCATGCAATCAGTGAAAAGTCAAGCTCGAATTGTGAAGCCAAAGCTTCTCCATCTGCAGATCTTCCCGCTTGCTTGTTCTTCTTCTTCTTTGGACAATTGGTAGCATAATGTCCGTGATCATGGCAGTGAAAACATTTCACTTTCGCCATATCCCGCTTCTTGCCCTTAGCTCCAGAATGAGAGGTTTTCTTACCCTTCCCTTTCTTAGCTTTGGACACCAAAGCGCAGTTTTCTTCATCAGCTCCCTTTGATGAAGATCCATCTCGAGTATTCCTCCTTATCTCCTCCTGCATGAGATCCGCCCAAAGGCGCTCCCATCCCGGCAGCTTCTCCCGACCATTGACACTATCTTGATATGAGTGCTAAGCCTTCGGAAGACCAAGGAGAGCCAGGTCGACCATGTCCTCGTCTTCGACAGTCACCCCCACACTTCCCAGCTCATCTCTGCACTGAGTGAACTTCGTGAGGTATTAGGCGATACTGTCGCCCTTCTCCATCTTGATGTTCCTGAGCTTATCTTTGAGCGCCAGCTTCCTTTGGTCACTCTTACTCTGGAATAGATCCGTCAAAGCTTTCCACATTAAATATGGAGTAGCCTTCCCATGCAGGCTGGATACAATATGATCCTTGACGCCCTCCAACAGGATCCTTCGACATTTCGCGATCTTCTTTTGCCATGCATCGACCAGAGCTGCATCAGTGGGCTTTGGGACATCCGCATTCACGAACTCCTTCAGACCATTATCTTCCAACACTGCTTCCATTCGATCTTTCCATGCAACATAGTTCGAACTGCCTTCAAGAGCATATTCGAGTCGCAAACCATCGAAAGAAGACATCTTTCAACACCGGCACCAAGAAGAACAACCTTCTGCAAAATTCGAATTCCAAACTCCAAGCTCTATCGCTTCCGATCTACACTTGAAAACAAATTATTTCCAAATCAGAGATTGACTGCAAGGGGCTTTTACCATACCTTTCACTTTCCGAAGAAAGATGAATCCGGAGGCTTCCTGGCCCGTATGCAGACTCTGTCCGAGGAAATAAGTTTGCAATCACCGTAATAGATCTCGACAATTAATCTTGCTCTGATACCATGTAGAAATTAGCTGAATAAATCACTTATTCACTGAAGATTAACCCGGTCATATATCAATTTCGAATTGCATACATAACACATAACCTTTTTCTACAATTAATTGTCACATGCGGAAATAACAGAAGCAATCTCACATCAATTCAATCACACATTAACTCAGTATGTATGGGGAAAGCCTATAGCTGAAAACCCCGCAGCTACTGTGTATATTATAATGGAGAAATCAAGTAACCAAACAAGTACAATACTCCTCACAAGTACTCAGTACTCTCTCATGAAGTTACTCACAATCTAGCTTGGTTTTGAACAAGTCTCAGGTTCAAAACACACCACTAACTGCCTTGCCTCTATTGCGCAATCATGGCCTGTATATGAAGAGGTTCAAGGTTCGAATCCCCTTGCCTTGACTGCGTAATTGTCATGGACAATTCCTCCAAGTGTAATGCAAATCTCATGCAAAACCAATCTACCAACTGATAGCTTTACTCACCCTTTCATCTACCTCTTCCACTGGTCTCCACTGAACTGATCATGCACTGTAGTGAACTGAAGTGTTCTTGAGTTGACTAAAATGAGTTAATATTTAGTAAATTAAATATTATTTAATTTACTCCACTCATATCTAGTTGATTAGTTAGTTAACTAATCCCAACTAGTTCAACTAAAACAAACGAACACAACTCCACTATCTGTCCCGTTAACTCCTCCAAAACTCCTGCCACTGAAGTCTAACTGAAGCCAACCATGCAAGATGCCATCAAACCCTAGGAACCACGTGATTCCTTGTGTCAGTTGCATGAGCCACCTCCATGACTCAAACCGAAGTGCGCCAAGAGAGTAAACTGCTGTTTATAGTCAAAATATTATTAAGGGTAAATAATATTTGACTTCCATATTTTTAGGAGATCAGTCTAAAAATAGCCCGGGTCCTAAAAATAAGGGTCTCATCTATTTTTACCGACATGTCGCATACTTTAAGAATCTCCAAGTAGAATTTTCAAATTATGCTCCGTATGTCTAAAAATAGACATAGTCTAAAAATAGACTTTGCGCCAGAATTTGCCTGCGGGCCCACTTAGTGAAGGCGACTTCATTTCACTAAGCTCCATCATCTTGCTGCATTCTCAACAACATTATGCATGGTGACATGAAATTCAGCGATGCACTTGTAATTTTCATTCACTACAGGCAACAAGCACAGCCTGGAATGTATCGCCGTTGCCAACACATGATAAAATAGCATCCATAACACATTTTTCTCCTCAATGGGTTGCGAATCCTTAGAGTCCCACATGTTCATGTAATGTGCTCCTTCACACACATTAAGCTTGAGCTCAGGGATCACCGCATTGTTGGGCATCTCCCACAGGACCAGGGTGATCAACAAAAGTAACCATGAGTAATAGAAGGGCTTTTCCTGGTCCTGTGCCTCGCGCACATTGTCCAAAAAATCTTCACAGAGGTACTGCGACCACTTGTAACAAACAACCTTGTCGCACTGTCCTGCTAACTGAATAACATAGGAATGGATGGTTGATGCCCTACACTTATGCATCATCTTACACACAAGCAATAGAGTGCCCATGCACACTCCTAGGTCACCGATGGTCTCTACTAGGAATCCTCGCTTGTTCTGTCCAGCTTGTATTTCTTTCGATCTTCATCAACTACCTTTTGCTCATATTTTTTTCCAAATCCTTTCATGGGATGGGGCACCTTCATGGTAGGTCAGTGATCCTATGAATTAGTGCAACGTCAATTGGGATGCGGCCTTGGATCCATAAGCATTAATCAAATATCAACGCAAGTAGTTGGCGCATGACCAAGCTAGTGATAGCATATCAAACAATGTGGGGGATGCGCAGAAAATTCAAGATGATGGAGGCCTGCAGCCTGCATGCCCATGGAATTGGTTCTACCCTTGGTACATTATCATACAACAATGATTCGAGATACAATTTTGGGGCTAGATCCAGGAAGGCATCTTCATTCACTAAGTCATGGTCCTTAAATTTAATGGATGGAAGGCTACCAAACATGTCCCCGATGAAAGGGGCCTCTTGCGGGACTAGTGGCATTTGAAGATATTCATGAAAAATGTCCACACTCTTATGGGTGAGCACCATCAGCTTCCTTGGCTTGACATATGCTGGTAGCCACGAGAGCGGAGCCACTGGCAGAGCTTCCTCTTGGGTTGTCATAGGGCACATCGAGGGATTGGGTGAGTGCGTCTGAAATACCTACCAAGGGGAATGCACAATCCTGGGGGAGTGGCTTTGCCATTTCCCACTTCATGTATTTCCCCTTCCCCTTCTCCTTTCCTTCTTCCTTGCATTTTTCCTTCCCCATTCTCTTTCCCTTGGCTGACATGGACATGCCTCTTCGACATCGGGAGTTATTTCAAACACATCCTCAAACCCAATTTCAGTGGAGGCTGTAATAGGCGATGACTCGGCGTGGTTAGAGGTAGTCATTCTTGCTCATAATATGAATTCGGGGTTGCTACTATCGTAAGGGGTAGCTTACCTAGACATAAATATGGCATGGTTACAAAACACACAGAATTCACAACACAATACAGGGCATGAGATCTTCAGAGACAAAAAGAACTAATTATTACCTGCACCCCCTCTTTTATAGGCCAGCATGAGTAAAAACAATGGGATTATCATTAAATGCAACTTACCATGGAGGAAATGGTAAAAAATCCTCCAATATTGTTGCATTAATTACCAAATATCTACTCCATCCAATGGTAAAATCACTTTCTCACCTAGTTTTATTGTTCCAACGGCTAGTTTTTATATCTATGCACTACCCCTGGGCCTCTATCGCACCTTCCAGTGTCTCGTTATCTATGTGCTACTACTACACTACCATCACGCCTACCTATTCCTTTCCTTTCGAGTGCATGCAACAATCTTAATGCAGATACTTCGGCCATATAGTCATTTGGTAGGTGTTGGGTCATCCCTGTAAGGTTTCATATGACTCCCATTAACATACCCAGGCAGGCAGTCTCTACACAGCGTAGCCAACCGTACCACAACACCATTTCTAATATCCTTTACTATATATGGACCCAACCAGTGCTTATGGAACTTCCCCGTGTGGCGCACAAACTAACTATCATAAAGTAGCACCAATTATTCTTCCTTGAACACCTTTTGTTGGATGTGTCGATCATGACAAGCTTTTCCTCGAGCCTTCTGAACCTATTGGTGAAAGTTAGCAATGAACCTCTTCTAAGGAAACTAGTTGTGCCAAACATTTCTCCATGATTTTAGGTTCCGCCATGTTTGTAAATGCTGCAATGTGCAAGCTGGGGACAATATATTCTATGGGCTTGATGGCCTCCTTTCCATAGACCATCTTGAAAGGATTTTTCCCAGTCAAATTCTTGCATGTAGTCCTATAGGCCCATAGCAGAGAAGAGATGCAGATGTACGAATCACTTCAATCGGAATTACAGACCTTATTTAGTGCATTCTCCAAAAAAAATTTGAAAGCCTTTACTACGCCATTATCTTGTGGGTGATATGGGGTGATTTTCGCATGGTGGATCTGAAATTATTCTCTCAAAGATTCAATAGTTTCATTAACAAAATGCGTACCTCTATCGCTCATTAATATCTTTCAGAAGCCAAACCTGGTCAGAATATGCTCGAAGATGAAGTGTGCAATAGTATTTTCAATACAATCCTTCACAACCTTTTCTTCCGCCCATATAGTTACATAATCAGTGGAAGTAATGATGTAATGCGTGCCAATATTCTTTCCCTGGGGATTGATGGGCCCTACAAAGTATATGGCCCATTTTTAGAATGCCTTCAAATCCATCTGCAGCTGCAGCGGAATTTCATCTATGCGGGAAGGCGTCCTAGTTTGTTGACATGCGTCATAAGCTCGTCAATATGTATCTGCATCACTATGCAATGTGGGCCACCATAACCCCTATCTCAACACCTTCTGCGTAGTGGCCTTCCCTGCATACTAGCCACCTAATACCCCTCTATGGGCCTCTACCAAGATAGCTTGTCTCTCATGTTCTAATACATACCTCTACAATACCTCATTTTCTCCCAATTTGTATAATTGATCGGAAATTAGAGTGAAATCAGCTGCGTGGGCTACCAACTCCTTTTTCTATTTCACTGAATACTCTATAGGTTACATCCCAGTGGTAAAAAATTGAATAATGTCTGCAAAGTGCTTGACCACCACCTTGATGGAAAAATGCTGCTCATCGGGTAATCCTTCTTCCAAACTAGTTGGCTCTTCTCCATCATCGATCTGAGACAAGTTATCAGGTTGTGCATTCAGCCTCCTAGGTTTCATAATAATTTCAAAATCATACTCTTGAAATATTAGCAACCATCGAAAAGTCTTCCCCTCAAACAGAGGGATATTGACCAGGTATTTTAAATATGAGTGATCACTGGACATATTAAAGTGTCCTCCCAGTAGATACTTCCTGTATTTTTGCAGGGCATCCACAATTTCCAATCCTTCTCATTCAGCAGTATTATAGTTGGGCTCTGTGCTAGAGTTCCCTACTAGAAAACACAACTGGATGATCAATATATTGTTCTCCTGGCTGTGCTAAGACAACTCCCAGGGATATGCCTGATGTATCCACATTTACATGAAATACCATTTCCCAGTCTAGAAATATGAGAATAGCTGCAGTGACCATATTTTCTTTTAGCAACTCAAAACTTTTCTGACACTCCTCATCCCAAAAAAAGGATACATCCTTCTGGAGCAGCTTCTCCATTGGGGCAATGATCAAGGCATACCCTTGAATGAAATTCTTGTAGTAACATGTGTTCCCTAATATGGAGCACAACTGTTTCTCTGTGGTGAGGACTGCTAAGTTGATTATAACCACAATCTTGGTTGTGTCAACCATCAATTTCCGCTGACATACGATGTGTCCCAACAAAATTTGAAATGGCATGTAGAATATGAACTTCTTCGGGATTAGCTAGATCTAGTGTTTCCTACAGGTATCCAACATTGTGTGTAGGTTCGACACATGCTTCTTCACCAATCTAAAGACTATCCAATCATAAAAATAAACCTCCAGAAACTTATGGATGAACTCTTTGAATACTGCGAAAACTACCTGTGAGAAGATGGCAGGTGCGTTCTTAAGTCCAAAAGCCATGACAATGTACTGGAAGGAGTCCCATTCGGTCTCGAATTTTGTCTTGCTACGATCTTCCAATGCAATTCTGATTTGATGGTACCCTGAAAACCCATCAGTGAATGATTATACTTCCTGACCTCCCACATTATCCAGGATTTCATCAAAGAATGGCGTAGGAAAAGGATCATGTATGCAGACATCATTCATCTTGCGCAGATCTATGCGGATCGTTATTTATCCTTTTATTTTATTTTCTTGGACCAACATTTGGCTTACCCAATCAGATGGATCTACCAGCTCAATAATACCAATGGCCACCATCTTTTCTATTTCCTCCTTGACTTTCTACTTATATTTAGGGTTTAGCCAATAGGGTCGCTACTTGATAAGATGCACATTTGGCTTCAAGGTGATTTTCATGACACCCAGATCTCCTACAATTCCCTTGAGCTCAGATAACTTTATAGGGAATAGGTCTTTACATTCGATCAGCAGCTCCGCAATATTTCCAACAATATCATCATCACAGTAATCCGTAATTTTGGCCAACTTGGGCTGCTTCTCTGTCCCAATGTTGAGTTCCTTCAAATTTAATGGTTTGGTCACATCTAATGTCTGTAATAGGGCGCGCTCTCCTTCTGACTATGGAATGGTGATATTCCTGAGATCCTCATCACATTCCTCCACTAACAAATTTTGACAATTGACAATATCCTGCATCTGTGCATCCCAAGCTGGCGCCGCACATTCTTTCCGAGGTAAAGACTCATCAAAGACAAGAGCATCTATATCTTGCAGGGCTTCATTGAGTTTCTTCGTCCCTCCAACTAAACCAAATGTCACCATGAAATCCTTTTTCATTGTTCCCGAGTGACGATTGCGTTTGTGTAGATATACATCTAAATACTAGGTGGTGGGGATTGCTCCTAAGGCGTGAATGAACATATGGACCCATTCATTCCAGGTCATTTAATTTCATACCTCCATCCACATAGACAAGTTCTTGTGTGGGTCCCCTTGGCCGAAAAATAGCTCCATGTGTCAGTTGATAGGTGGTTTAAATCACATAATCATCATTTTCTGGCATTCCTCCAAGTCCTAAAATCCCCCCTTATGGGTTTCCCACCACCACATAGGGGTCACTTCCATAGCCAAATCAAGTGCCCCAAATCTTCGTTCTTCAGGGAAATCTGCTTCTAATGCTTTAATAAATTCCTTAACACTAGCAAAACCATCAAAGTAGGGTAGCTCTCTTACCTTTGAGGAGATGCATTGGAAGATCTTCATGATCTTGAGGCACCATAGTGCAAATACATCATGTAACTTGTTTTTCCAATCTTCTATCTTGCCATATGATTCTGAGAGACATGAGATGCATTTCTCCCAAAACAACATTCCATTAGCTGTAGGGTTGATCCAATCCTCATCCTATGTAGTCAGTTTGTAAATATGGTCAACATCCTCCTCTTCATGCACTGACTTTGTATATCATTCTCCTTCTGCTGGATGCAGGGGGACTATTACCTGTGTACCATCATTCTTGAAGACCATGCTTCTCCTTTTTAGATTGATGATACCTCCCATGTTAATAGCCCAATCCAGTCCTGAGAGTGCAGGGTAAGGGTCTGCATCATCCACAATCTGGATTACATCGAAATATCCATAGAATTTAACTCCCACAATATCTACCACAACCTTTGGCAGCCTGCCTAATGGAATTATTTTTCTAGTTAGCCATATGTAACTGAATAGTGGACCACTCCATCTTGGGTTCTCCAATCCTTTTCCAGGTTTGTTTGGGTAGGACATTGGCATCAGAGCCCAGGTGTAGGATGAATTGATAAATCTCATATTCTCCAATCTACGTAGTCATATGCATCTCCCAACCAATCCTTTTCTTGTTCTTATAAATCTTATTGACATATTTTCCATTCGGGGGAAATCCCTTTCTGCATAGATGTCTATTAATGCTTGGAGATTCTCCACCGTCTTTTGGTTGCATAGTAACTTCATACACATATAAAGGAATGGATTAACTTCTTCATCTTCCTTTAGATCCACAAATATCCTCAAGGTGGATGCTTTGTCCCTGGAAAAATCCTTCCTTTCTTCAATGAAGGTCTCTTTCTCCTTTTGCATGTCAAGGCTTTCCTTTTTATTAGAGGCCCTTCTCGTTAGCGGTTCAGCCGCACCTTTTTCCTTAGCTCCTCTAGTGGAAATTCCACTATGTGGAATGACATTTACACTAGGCCCATCATAACGTGGTTTACATTTTGTGTTGGCCTCTGTTGTTTCTCTAGCATATTTGTTATCACCACTGGAAAATCTTCAATTACATGATCGAATTGTCTGCAATACATGCAGGATTGGTGCAGAGGGTTCGGGAAGTCTCTTGCATAATGTCCAACGTCCCCATAGTTGTAGCAAATTAGTTTCCCTTTTCCTCGACCTATTCCTGCACCTCTCCCTCCTCCCCATCCTCTTGCAAGGGATCCTCATCACCTGGATGGAGATGCTGGTGACAAAGGGTTAGCCTACACCCTATATAGGTTCCCCCTATCTATCATCAAATCATATGTTTGGCAGTTTCCCTCATCGTGACCCACTGACGTGTAGAATTTGCACCATTTTTGCTTCATTTATGGGACATATGTGCCTAATCATGGGCAATGGTCTATATCATGTCGTCCTGCTACCCAAAAATCAGTGCACCATAGTGTGGGGGTACTTGGTCTAGCAATATCTCTTAGGCGTAATGGACTTGGTCACCTCGCCTACAGATAACCTGGAGGCAGAGGGCACTGATCCTTGGTGTGGCCTGATACCCAACAACATATGCACTATACATCCTCGCTAGCTTCTTTACCCCAATCCCTTCACAAATTCTGAATTTCTAATTGCATCAAACCTAGCTGTCTCTAGATCTACAGTGCCCCAAATTGAGCATCATCCCTTGGCGTAGCTTCTAGCTTCATGGCAATCTCCAGGGCCTCTTCCTATGAATCAATATTGTTCTAACCCTTAGGTTCATGTAGATGTGGTAATAGCATGGCGGTAAACCACTTCTCATGATGTTTTTCCTCATAGAAAAATCCTCCATCATTGATGACTTTCTTTAGATGCTGGTCAGCTTCCCAAATAGACTTCGTAGGTCCCTACTTAATATCTTTCAACTCAACTATGCATTGAAAATAGGATTGACTACACACGACACCCTTTTCACATAATAACATCTTAATAAGCAACAGAAATTTTTGCAAGAACTTACCACTAAATCCCTTGAAAAAACTTCACTCTGCTTCAGAATAGGACACAGACTGATCGACTGCAAACTCAGTTATTAATTTTCCACCCAAAACACTATCAACCCAGTGATCTACAGTTCAATTAATTTTGTTATCAGTCTTCTCCAACTGTTGGACCAACTCAAGGGTCCACTGCAATACCTGATCATATTTCCAATAGGTTTGGAATTCCGCTAACCTTGATAGCCACTCCTACAGTTCGTGTGTGAAAGTTGCACAAAATATCTCATGTACCTCTATAAAAAATACTTATTCTTCGACTCTTTGGAAGAGAGCTTCTTACTTTTTTTTTCCTTTAGGGAAAACTCCCAAATCTACTTTTCAAACCAATCCTCAAGTTCAGGCTTTAATGGCTCCCAATGACCTCATGGCATTACGCAATCTCTCTCTCAAGATTCTCTTGGTCCCGAAAATGGAACCATTTTTTGGTTTGAGGGGTCATGACCCAGGTTCAGATTTAAGGTTTACCAACAAACCCCTATGCTACTAGCCCTTTCAGCAATGGCCTACTTGTGTAGGTCAAGGTCTCACCCGAAGTAGTATGGGAGGGTGTTGGAACAAGGTTCCCGAACCGTGAGAGAGAGAAGGTTAATTAAAGTGGGTACCTTTAGATCTACAGGCCTGCGCTGAAGAAGCCTTAACCCAAAGACCCTTAACAATATACTTATCGAAATAATGCATGCAAAGCTCATAAACCATAAAATAACAAGTTAACATAAGCAAGGTGACAAAACATAACCAGATCTATGCATTCGTTCGCTTTTAAAGCATTGCATCCACTTGTGCATGAATTAACTAAGGGTATTCAATACTCACACATAACTCAGAAATTAGCATATAACGCAACCAACAATAGATCACATAGGTATTCTGATATCATCAAAATAGGTCTTCTCATTCATTAACACTTCATGTTCCACTTACAGAGTCTTTACCAGCCCGCACACACAACCAATAGGGTTCTCACATAGTAGGAATTAGGGTTTCTGTGCACATAGCCAGCAAGAGCCCTTACCCAGACAAATCCGTAAAGCAATTATTATAGATCCAAAATTTCAAAACTTACTTCTAGACTCAATCTATTTATACTATATTAGCCTGCGCTATTATATGTTCTGCAAATTGTGGTTTATGGACCCTTGTCTACCCTTTGACCTGTTATAACTCCTTAGGGGCTTTATCCCACCCCAAAGCCCTTGCACCCAACTAAATATTACAAAATATTACAAAAATAGATCAAAATTGTTGTTAGGGGCCCTAATCCAATAAAGGGGTAGTGGATTCAAAGGATGGAAAACTTTTGACGGAGGCCATGGTTGATGAAATGGTATCGTTGCACAAAAATGAGGCATGGCATATGGTGGAGTTGTCAACTGGAAGGAAGCGCACTGGGAGAAAATAGGTGTTTAAGAAGAATATGAATGTAGAAGGCAAGGTGGAGAAATACAAAGCTCAGTTAGTAGGAAAAGGTTATTTGCAGGTGCCAAGAATCGATTTTGGTTATATTTTTTCTCATGTTCCCATGGTTACTCCTATTAGATTACTTTTATCTGTTGCTACTACATTTGATTTTGAGGTAAAATAGATGGATGTGAAGACATAATTTCTTCATAGGGACCTCGAAGAGGAGATATACATGAAGCAACACGAAGGTTTTGTGGTAAAGAGTAAGAAAGAATTGATATGGAGGTTTAAAAATTCTCTATATGAGTCAAAACAATCACCAAGGATGTGGTATCATAAATTTGACACCTATATACGGGGACTTGGCTTCAGCAGAAGAAAAAAGGATCACTCTATGTATTTTAAATTAATTGGTGACCATGATATTTATTTGGTCTTGTATGTGGATAATATGTTGCTGGTTGGAAATGACCAAGAAATTATCCACGATTTGAAGAACCAATTGCTATCCAAATTCGACATGAAGGATCTTCGTGGTGAAAACTATATTTTGGTCATGGAAATTAAGAGAAATTGGGCAAAGAGGAAGCTCTGGTTAAAACAGAGGAAGTATGTCGAGAAAATATTGTAGAGGTTCAATATGGAGGATAATAAACGTGTGAAGGTTCCTATTCCTATAGGTGTAAAGCTATTTGTTGAACAGTGTCCCGAGACACAAGAGGAAGAGGAGGATTTGTCATATGTTCCATATGCAAGTGCATTGGGTTTCTAGATGTATGATATTGTTTGTACTAGACCATACATTGCACATGCAGTGGGATTATTGAGTAGGTTTATGTCAAAATGAGGGAAGGAGAATTGGACAGTAGTGAAGTGGGTTTTCAGATATTTGCATGGCCCTACTTATTATGGTTTATGTTACCAGGGAAGACTAAGATTGGCAAGATTTTTGGATATCCATGGTTTTGTTGATGCAGATTGGGCTGGAGATATGCACCAAAGAAGATCTACAAGTGGGTATGGGTTTAGCCTATTTGAAGTTGTAGTCAGTTGGATGAGTAAAAGAAAATTTGTAGTGGCTCTTTCAACTATAGAGGCTGAATACATGGCATCCACTAATGCAAGAAATAAAGAAGTTTGGTTGTAGAGATTTTTTTTAAGTATGTGGTTGGTGCAGTGATATATAAGCATAGAATGTGATAGGAAAAGTACAATTTTCTTGGCTAAGAACCTTGCTTATCATTCTAAGACAAAGCACATTGATTTTCAATATCACTTATTGAGAGATATGGTTGAGGATAAAAAGGTGTTGCTGGTAAAGGTGGACACTTTGAAGAATGTTTCAGATGCATTGAAAAAGTCTCTAAGCACTCATACGTTCTCTTGGTGTAGATAAACACTAGGTTTTGGAGGGCTACACTAATGGCTAAGGTATACTGTGGTCCCCTTTGGAAAGAAAAAAACAACTAGGAGAATGTTGGGTATGTATTATATTCTTTCCACGAATAGTCGCACATGCGGCGGGGTCACATGGGGCATGATAGCCCACCCTGTTTGTTTCGTTGGGCGCAACGGGGGGGGGGGGGGCGCAGTGGTGGGGGTTAGCAATTTTTTGGGCCCTATTTTAGGTGGGTGGGCCTGTCTATGGTTTTGTGCATGGGTTTGCATATATTTTTGGGGCGTGATGGTTTTCGACCCTTGATATTTTGTAGATATGGTCAAGGGAAATACATTTCTCTTCTAATCTAGGGTTAATCGATTGGGGTTTATGAATGGTTCATCATGTATATATATGTGTTGTAAAACTAAAAAGAATATAATGAAAAATCAAGCTAGTAGTCCCGATTAGGGATCTAGGGGAAAAAACTTTTTGTATATATGTTTTATGTTTTATGCTCTCGCTATTGTTTTTTTCTGTTTTTAAGAATTCGATTGCAGATAATTTCTGTACAGGGTTAAAACCTATAAAGGAAACCATGAGGTATATATTAAGATGAAAAATATTAATATAATATATCAACTTGATTGTATGAAGGCCCTTCTTATCTCCTTCATGAGTGTTAAGACATATTTCTTAGCTTTTCATTCCATTACACCATCATTTCCACCATCACATTCTACATTTTTATATCTTCCAATTTGTCCTCTTGCTAGAGGAATTTACAAGAAATTGGATACATGTTTGATTGAATGAAAATTATATGGAAAAAATTTATGAATAGAATTTATGGGATGTGCACCAAATAATGACAATTCATATATACTTTGGATGGCATGTGAATTAAGGAATTACAAGTCATGCATGAGTCATATGCTCAATTATGAGACTTTTGCTAACCTATAATGATATGTTTATCTATTATGACTGTTTTTCTCAATTTACATGCTCAATTATACACTTTTCCCAACTTATTATGAAATTTATTCTTAAATATATTATTTTCCTCAATTATGAAATAATTCTTATTCCAAAATTACGAAATTATAATAAAATAATTACTATTTTTGAAATAATCATGACTAATTACTCAATTATATAATATCATTATTATAACATATAATAATGTTTTATATTATTATAAAGTTTATGACGAAAAAAATAAATATAAAATAAGTAAATCCAAATGCCTTAGGGATAGCTCCATTAAGCACCTATATTAATGCCAATGGTCTTAAACATATTGTCTTTCATGTTCATGAAAGAAAATCAAAACCAAACACTTACCAATTCAGGATATGCTTAGGGTTAGCCCCATTAATCAGCTATATTAATACCATTTGTCTTAAACATATTATAAGTCATGTTCATGAAAGAGTTTGAATATGTAATATTCCCAATTAGTTATGAGCTAGTTGGAATATTAATTTTTATTTTGCTGCTTTTTTTTATGAATTAAAGGACAATGGAGGTCCATAAGTCTCCTTAATAATGAATAAATCAATGCCAATGTAGAAGGAAAAATTCTTGGCAGCTTAATTGAGCACCCTTAGGTGTGAAAAGGGGCCAGAACATCTTAACTGGGTCAACTTTGACCAAATCAACAACGTTGTCATGGAGAAGTGGCAATCAATGAGGGACAATGCAGTTTTAGATGGAGACACTTTGGATGGAAGTAGGGTCATAAATGAATGGGGATTAGGGTTTGGAAGCTCATATCTTATAAAAGGAAGAGGATGGCAGCCATATTCATTATGTATTGGTTTATGATATTTATGAATATATGGTCTATTTAGACATATGGCTTTCTTTGGTTGTTTAGCTAACATTGCAAGTGTTGTTTAGCACTGGGTATTACTGATTGGGAATCCCACCTCTTCCATTGAGAATATCTTGGATAATTCTTGTAATTCACTTCCACTATTATGAATTTGGCCAAGCTTCATCTTACATCTATACTGCAGATCCTGTTGAGGGTTGAGTTGTTTTGCAGGTTCCAGTAGTGGAGACCATATTTGGGTCACTTCAATTCTTATTTTTAGTGGATAAGTGTTCCTTTCCATTGGGAGGATAGTAAGAAAGGCCCTTGTGCTTATTTTCAGTTCCTGACATGAAGCCATATATTTATTTGCCCCTATAGTGTAGTTTCTTTCCAGATCTGGGTTATTTTGAGGGAGGAGTTGTTGGGTGGTTTCAGTACACCATTTGGAGAGGAGGTTTTCTCGTGAAAGGGATCTTCCTTTCATATAAGAGATCTATTTGACGAGGCTGCATTATTTCTTATATCATATCTGCCACACTTTCCATATATACATGTTGCAGTGGATCTTCAACCCTAGGGCTTAGATTCCCATCTTACATGGTGTTTTGCTAAAAACCCTTGTGGGTTATTCATTGGAGGTTTTATAGTGCCTAGATCTAAATTAGATATATATTTTGTGGCATATATCAGCCCATGATATTTTTTATACTCATTTTCTGTAGTAGTTCTTTTAAAATTGTGCTATAGCAGTATTCTAGCTCTTTGATGTATACTAGCACCACCACTTTTGAGGGTTTTTTCCATTGCAGGATTGTTCTATCTTATTGTACATCTTATGGCCCATTTCTTATGCATATTTTTTTGTTTTTATTATTATTATAAGGTCTCCATATTGGCCTCTTGTTTTTACATGATTTTATACACTGTTATTCCATCATTTTGCACTATATTCCTTCTTTTCCCATTTGGGAATATTACAGTGGTATCAGAGCATAATCTTGGGACATCCTGTGCATCTTGCAAAGACAATATGCCATATGAAGAAGGATATCTTCTTACTGATAGAGAGAAGAGGTATCAAAGAAGAATACACTAGAATTTTTATTATACAAATGACAAAGAAGACAATGGTAAACCCCCTTTATATGGAGGAGAAGATGAAGAGAAATAGTTTCCTAATATTATTCTCAAAGCTATGAAAGACATTGCTAGAGAAATAAAGGATATGAGGATGGATAGATATAAGGAATCCCCTAAAGGATTTCAACATGGTAAAGGCTCCGGCATTTCTCATCACTGGAGTGATCAACCAGTGTAGCAGTGACATGTTTTCCAGTGCTTTACAATGCCTATATTCTTAATAGTGGGAAATGAAGGGTTTCAAGAAAAATAATCCCTTGAATAATATTTCATGGAGTATGAGTCTCAATCTCATAGATTCAAGGAAAACTTGAATTTTCAAGAATTTTTTTTCAAAACAAGGACAATAGGAGACCCAGGCATCACAATAGAGGTGGAGGATTCATTCAGAATCATGATCTAGACCACACTATGGGTAGATTTTTCTTACCCAACATTGATGGGTCATCTAAATGCATTGAAAAATCATGGGTAGAGAAGCTTGAAATCTACTTCCAGTTGAACAAAGTTCCAGAGATGCAGGCCATTAAGGTAGTAGCGCTGCACCTTGAGGGTGAAGCACATGATTGGTAGTTTCATGGCTTGTCTACACTAGGTCATCCCAATGTGAATACATATTCAAATTTCACAAATAGGTTGGTGTAGAGGTTTGATATAAGAGATCCTAGAGCACCATTCACGGGGCTTTCAAAGCTAAAAAAGTCAGCTAATCCAAAAACTTATATTTCTGAGTTTTTAAAACTTTCTGTTATGGTTCCTAATTTATCTGTAGCAAAGGTTCTATATGTTCATTGATGGGTTAGATGAACCTCTTCATGCGTTGGTTAATTACACCAAGCCTAATATGCTTCAAGATGCCATTGAAAGGGCTAGATATATTCAAGATGCCTTGCCAAAAGCAAAGGCAACATTTCAACATAAGCCCTATTTTCCATCAAAGGGAAAAGATGAGAAGGCTCCTCTTCCAAAGGAGAGCCAATACAAAAAACGTCTTGATGATGATGTCCGAAGAGATTTGAGGAGGAGGAATATTTGCTTCACATGCCAAGAATCTTGGGCATCCGAACATCGATGTGCAGCAAGAAAGGCACACTACATAAAGGTCTTCTCAGATGACGAGGAGGAAGAAGAAGATGAACCAAGAAGAGGTCACAACACTTACAGAGTAGGAGATGAACCAACACCATCAAGACATGGGAATGGGGCATTTTCTCTGAGGAGGGACTCTTGGATCATTAAGAGTGGTACCCAACTATCATAAAACTTCAGACAAGAAACATAGTTGAATTTGCACAGTGGAAGCAAGGACATGATAGTCCCAACTATTATGCATAAGAGATTGGTCCATGAGACATCACTATTTTGTGTAAAACCGCATGGGAGGCCACCTGATCCAAATTTGGTGAGATATGTCTCACACCATGATGCACCATTCATAGATCTCAGAGAAATGGGAGCATTAGAAGGCCAATATACAATGCTGAGAGTCTTGTGTAGACTGAAGGAGGAGGGAGACACTCTCCCAACATCATCATTACCCACTGTCATTTCATATTTTGTGCTATGGAAGGAGAAGCATGGGAAGGATAGTAGCCTTCTAACATATACCTTTGGCATGGGAGATGTCAAGGAGAAGGGCAGCCATATGAAAAAATTTCTTTGTGATAGATCATCAGCGTTGTCACTATGGAAGATTGATCCATATTGGAAATCCCAACTGTTGGTGGATTATTGAAAGGATATTTTCACAGATATGATACTTGATGACCAGCTACATGAGGTGGACTATTTAGTCCAAGATGAGGTCATTTATTCTCATGGAAGGATGTTGTTATCTAGAGCCTCCAAGCTCAAGGAGAATTTGCTACAAAAATCACGTGAAGAATTCGTTTTCAGCCATACTTATTCTATGAGAGCCTACAACACTATCAGGGAGAGCTACATTTGGGAAGGCTTTGAAGAGGAACTGTATCAACATTTTCAAAGACGTATGAACCGTGTGGAGTTGGAAGAGATACATAACTCAATGATGGAGTTATCACAACCACATCTTTCCACTTTTGGAATGAGAGGAGATCTATTTATGGACCACTCCATTTGTATAAGCAGAACTTTTGGTGAGGAACATGCTTATGTACATAATGTTTTATTTGATGATTACTTTCATTCCTTTACCATGTATATGCAGCTCATTACTCCAAGGAAGAGAATTCTTGCATATAAACTTCATGGCCAACTTGGGGCCATAAACATTTCTGAACATGGCCACTACCTTGGAAGATATAGGGAGATGTTGTATCACTCTGGGTACACTCCAAAGACACCAAACATATCTCACATTTTCAGCCATTGTGAGAAGACTTGGGCAGCAAGTAAGTGGTGGGGAAACCACTTACCATATCATTATTTGATGCAGTCAAGAGATTTACTGCACTGGATCCACATGTGAGAATATGACCCACCTCTAATTTTACATATTTTTGTTTGTATGTACTTAGTTTTGATCCCATATATTTGTGATGTGCTTATTCTTTTTCTGGGAATGATTGGAGGGACGATGGGAGGATTGTGTGTGTTGGACGGGAGGGATATTATCGATGTAAATTATGCTACATGTTTCAGGGAGAACATTGGGAAAACCATGTGTTTTTCATTGGATCTATTGCTCCCTTGTGGGATGTATCATTTGAATCTCATGAGAACTTTGGAGGAGTATTTCATGGAGGGATGGATTGGGAGACACTTAGCTTATGAGGGAATTTTATCACACGATACTGTCAATAATGAAGGAGGAGATGAGTTGCATCACTCACCTTGTCAGTTGCTTGAGGACAAGAAATATTTTGGAAGGGAGGACTGTAGTATTCCCAATTAGCCATGAGCTACTTGGAATATTAATTTTTGTTTTTTTGCTTTGTTTTATGAATAAGAGGACAATAGAGGTTCACAAGTCTCCCTAATAATAAATAAATCAATGCCAATGTAAAAGGAAAACATCTTGGCAGCTTAATTGAGCACCCTTAGGTGTGAAAATGGGCTGGAACATATTGACTATGTCAACTTTGACCAAATCAACAATGTTTTCATGGAGGAGTGGCAATCAATGAGGGACAACACATTTTTAGATGGAGACGCTTTGCATGGAAGTGGGGTCATAAATGAATGGGGCTTAGGGTTTGGAAGCTCATATCTTAGAAAAGGAAGAGGATGGAAGCCATATTCATTATGTATTGGTTCATGATACTTCTAAATATACGGTTTGTTTAGACATATAACTTTCTTTGATTATTTAGCTAAGATTGGAATTGTTGTTTAGCACTGGGTATTCCTGATCAGGAATCCCACCTCTTCCATTGACAAGCTGTTGGAAGAGTCTTGTACTTCACTTCCATTATCAGCGATTTGGCCAAGCTTCATCTTACATCTACAGTGCAGATCGTGTTGAGGGTTGAGTTGTTTTGCAAGTTGTAGCAGTGGAGACCATATTTGGGTCACTTCAGTGCTTATTTTCAGTGGATAAGGGTTCCTTTCCATTGGGAGGACAGTAAGGAAGGTCCTTGTGCTCATTTTTTGATCTTGGCATCAGGCCATATATTTATTTTCCCCTACAGTGCAGTTTCTTTCCAGATCTACGTTATTTTAAGGGAGGATTTGTTCGGTGGTTTCATTACACCATTTGGAGGGTTGATATTGAAGGGGATATTCCTTTCATCTAGGAGATCTATTGGAGGAGGCTACATTATTTATTATATCATATCATCCACACTTTCTAGATCTATATGTTGCAGTGTATCTTTAGCCCTAGGGCTTAGATTCCCATCTTGTACATGGTGTTTTCTTGAACACCCTTGTGAGGTTCTTCATTGGAGGTTGTATAGTGCCTAATATATATTATATCTATCTTCTATGGCATATATCAGCCCATGATATTTTCTTTACTCATTTGTTGTAGTAGTTTTTTTAAAACTACACTATAGTAGTCTTCCAGATCTTTGATATATAGTAGCAACACCTCTTTTGAGGTTTTTGTCTATCTTATTTTACATATAATGGTCCATTTCTTATGCAGATTTTGCTGATGTTATTATGATTAGAAGGTCTCCTTATCGGCCTCTTGTTTTTACATGATGTTATACACTACTATTCCAGCATTTTGCACTATATTCCTGCTTTTCCGATTTAGTAATATTACAGAATATACTAAATAAAAAGGTGAGGTTAAGTTATGCAGTGGTGTTAATTTTTTTTTCGGGAAACATAAGTGTGCAGCTCTAATTTTGTTTTAAATACCTTTTATGCACGATGATATTGCTTCTTCACACTACTCTGTCGTACAACAACATTGAAACAAACTGAACATAAAAAGGTCGTATTAATGACATGTTCTCATGATAATTATGGTTATTTTTTCGGGAAGAAATATCTTTAACTTATTTTCTTAAATAAAAATTTACTTGCAATACTTGTAGAGATGATAAGGTATTCTCATCTAAATAATTTATGTACAAATTATAATAAATTTAAAGTTCTTAGGCGTAAGAAACCATATATGTTTTTTAATATAAAAAATCCATGGTTTTTAATATAATATTTTTTGATTAGTAGTATTATCTACCTTATATAGAAAATAATAATTATATTATTATAAAATAGTAGTTTGAATATATTACATGTTTTTTTTCCAATTATATTTTCAATAAGTTTGACTTGAAATATAGTTAAAATTTAATTGGATGGTAAGTTTTAGTTATTATATCTATATCGAATGATTTTTCGCAGAGTTTTTACTAGTTTAAATTTATTTATGCTATTAAAAGTGAATTTCAAATAACCAAAAATAGTAATCTTACCAAAATTTGTGCTACTAAATTTGAGTGAAAATGAAAAAATGTAAAACATTTTGAATTTACCCAATGTAAAAATATAAATTCAATATTCAATATGAATGAACTCTTAGAATCTCCATAGTGAAGTGGGGTAGTGCAAATTTTATCTTCTTTTGATACAAAGAATGTGAAATATGAAAAACAATTTCTCCTCTAAGTGAATTATGTATGTTTTCAATGTCAAAATATTTATAACAATAACACCATTTCTAAATAACATCCTTTCTAACTTATAAACTTATAAAACCTACCAATTATGAAAATTACATAAATTTATTAATGTTTTTATCTCCAATCTTTTAAAATTTATTAATAAATTTTAAACTCTAACTTATGAACTTATCAAACCTGGTCAATATTTTTTTTTCAAAGCGGAAAAAATTGTCAATCGTAGTCACTATGATAAAAGTTCCAGGAAGCACTAATTGTTTCTGATTGTTTGAATCCAAAAATTGAAGATTAAATTTGTCCAAAAAACTATAGTGTACTCGGGTGCTTCGGTGACTTTCTGTGCGTGGTCTTCTGCTTCCGCTGGCGATCTTTTGCAGTGGTGTCATTGGCCTACTCCTTCTGCTGCCACATTCTATTTCCAATGCCCTTCTGTGTGGTTGTGGCCGTGATTTATTGAGGGTTTCTGTTCACCACTAAGATGTTGTTTTGGCTTTCATGGCAGCCTAGTTTTTTGGCTCGGATTTTTGGGAGCTTTCCTTTTCAGAAGTTGTGGTTTCATGCGCGAGGGATCCGACCGCCGCCTCACCGCTGCAGCCCCTTCTCTTCCTCTACGGCCCATTCCTTGCTGGCGGTACTGTATCAATGGCGGCGGGTTGCTTCTTGTTGCAGCTCTCGTTGGTTCATCTCCTTCCAGGATTTCCGTGTTTGCTTTGGATGGAGTTACTTTTTTGTGGAAGTGGCTCATGGGTTTGGGCTGGTGCTCCGGATGCAAGTGCCAATATTTTGGGGCTTGTACTTTGGATTTTGGGGCTTGCGATTTCTTCATCTGGGTTTCTAGCTTCATGCCTTTTCACCACTTTCTTGGGGTGGTTGTTTCCATGCCTCGCATGGTTTTTCCTTCTCTAGGGCTTTATGTGGATCCTTTATGGGTTTGATAGGCCTTCCAGCGTGGTTTATACTAGCTTATCAGTGATTATTGTTCAGATGTATGTACCCACAGTGTTTTGGGTGTTCATTTCTTGAGTGATTCTCTGTATTCTGATCCATGATGTTTCTACTCTGGACCATATGCTATATGCATGTTTATGTAAAATCTTTTTATCTAATAGAAAGTTTTTATTTTTTTTCTTCTGAAAAAAAAATGAACTTATCAAATCTATCAATTTATGAAAATTACATAAATTTATGAATTCTTATTTCCAATCTCTTGGAATTTATTAATAAATTTTAAAAATAAAACAATAATTAATGTATGGTAAATCAAAACTAATGTCAATAAACTATGCCAATTGTCCTCACTAAAAAAGTTTGATTTTGTAAGCAGAGTAGTAATAAGCTTATAACTCAATAAAAGAAGAAATTGCTATAAATGAATGAAGAATAAAAAAGCAAAAAATAATATTAAGCTAAAAGAAAGAGCAATTCTTCTCCATTTAAAGCAACACCAAATTAAATTAAATAATAAATAAATACATAAAAGTAAAAATATTAATAATTAAGTACATTTATTAAATATTTGAAAGTAACAAACAGTACCAATTTTTTATAGAGCGAATTTTTTAATATAAAAGATATAATACATAAAAATAATATTAAAAAATTCAACACTTTCAAATAATTTATATTAATGTTCTTAAATCTTCTCATTAAAAGACAAAGTATTGAAATATACATAAACATGGCCATCCCTTCCTTTGAAAGAGATGTGAAATGACTTGGATATAAGAGAAGATCGAGTCTTGAAAAAAACACATCAGTAAGGCTTCCCTTTTTAAATGTAAGAAATCACCCACCCCCCTACCTTTCAATCTATACATGGTTTGATATTATTATGTCTAATTTCCATGTGAAAAGGGAAATGTCAAAGGATGGAAGTGATAGTTAAAAGAGACACGGGCGTCGTCATTCACGGCACCAACCATGCGAAGTGATAAAGCAATTGCAAGCAGGGTCCCACAAAAGAAAATGATAAAACAAAACTCACGGGTTTAGTCAAAAAGTGATGAGACACTATCATATTCCCTAACCCCACATCCCAAATTTATGCATGTGGTGGTCCTCGACGTGTTAGCATCTGTGAGGGAGATGTGTTACCATCCTTTCTCTAATCATAATGTCACATGGAATTTCAGCGTCGCGTCTCTGTCTCCGGGACACCACCGTGTCTGTGATTGTTATAATATTAATTTTGCAAATTCATATGTCAAATCTCCAAATTAAAATGTGGATTTTGTAACTGCAAATGTTTCAGATAAGTTAGTTTTTTTGACAGGTACAGTTGATGGAAAAGGGAAGGTATTTTTTTATTGTTAATAAAAGAATTGGTAAAACTGTTCCTTGTCAGTGATTCAGGTTTAAGATTGACTCAAATTATTATATTTATACTTTGTCCTAACACAACTTTAGAAATATATTAAATAAATTAAACGGAATTTTGAATCTTGACTATACTTAACATTCATTACCAAATACCTCCAATAAACCTTCATTGTTCAACCGAAGCGGCTAGCCTCTGAAAATTGAGTTGAAAACCAAAAGCATAGAGAATATTGAAACAGTCCTATTTTAATTACAAATTAGGGTAACCAACATAACAATGACACTCTTCGATGACATTGAATTGAGTTTATTGTTCCTTTATCTCCATTTAACATTAAACCAAAAACTCCATTGGTTCCTTTATATTTGTTGATTTGATTAAATAGTGTTAGATATCTGAATTTGATAGTAAATATATATATTGTTTAGTGATTTAATTCATCCAAAAATTTATAAAAATGTTTTTTCATCCCGGTTATATCATTTTATTTTTTTAATTTGAAATGTATTTGTAAATATAGAAATAAATTTAGCATTTTAAAAAATTCAAATTATATAAAATTTATATGTCAAATAAAGTATTGTTCATTTAACTATTTAAGTAATAACATTAATTTAAATACTGAATTTCCTATGGTTTAGTTAGTTCTTTTTTTAAGAAACGAGTCACATGTAAAGTAATCTCTCAAGTACATAAAGTTGAGGAAATGGACCACTAAACTTATAAAAAATTAACCTTACATGTAAAAGGTCATATTTTAATTTCAAATTAACATAACCAACCTAACAATGACACTTTTCCATGACATAAAATTGAGTTTAGTTTTGCGAGTCATTTTTAGTCAATGGTAAACAAAAACTCGATTGCTTATTTATATTTGTTGATTTGATTTTCTTTTTTTATGATAAATATAGATATTGTTTAGTTATTTTATTTTTTAAAATTTAAATTTTTTTCTATTTTTTATTAAAAAAAAATATTTTTAAATATTTATATTAGAAATGTATTTATAAATATATAAATAAATTGATATTTTTTAAGAATTAAAATTATACAAAATTCATATGTTTAATAAGGCAATGTTCATTCAACTATCTAAATCATGCAAAATTCATATGTTAAATAAGACTGTTATTTCAACTATCTAAATCAATAGTATTAGTCTAAATACAAAATTTCCTATTAAAAGGTTTTTTTTTCCATGACTCCGTTTAAATTTGGGATTTTATTTTAAAGTTTTAGATATCTGAGTTTTAAATAAATATAGATATTGTTTAGTTATTTTATATTTTGTAAATTTTAAGGACTTTTTTTTGTTTACAAAGAGTGGTGTAGCCTATCAATTGTACGTAGAGACTTTGGAATGGACCTTAGGGCTTGTGGAAAATTAAGTGCACAAGTAACTGTTGAACGAGATGATGATGGCTTAATTTTTTTTTGTATATCTATGTTTAATGAAACTTTTTTTATTAATAAATTGTTTAGTTTTTTATCGTAAATTAATTATTAAATTAAAAATAGAAACAAGTATCATTAGTTTAGAAGTCTAACACATCACTATTATTAAAAAAAAATCACACTATCTAATCTTATCTAGCTTGTGATTCATAACACTAAAAACTGTTACTGTTACTAAATACCTAGATCTTAACCAACTAACCTATTTGTACTAAAAACAAACTCTTAACTTAACATTTTTATGCCATACTCGAAACCCAATTAACAAATTGTTTATATATCATACTAGAAACCCAATTAAAAAATGGTTTATATGAATATGACCCTTACGGTTTTTAAAACTTTTCATTATCAGATTAATTATAAAAGTATCACTTAAACAACATTCCACTAAATGTTGATAGTTACAGAGAGAAACACCATTGGGGATGGTGATATGGATGACATCCTACTAAATGCCCAAAATATTCCTAGTGGCGTTTTATTCGCCCAGAAAAGTCAGTTGGTTTTGACAAACGCCAACGATTCCTATTTTTGGAACATTTAATGTGCAGTGTAAATGCATACGGGCTCCATTCTGAAGCCACTGGTATCCTCACCTTAAATCCCATAAAGTGGAGCTCAGTACATCCCTGCGCGTCTCTCTTGCTGCTCGGCTCTGCGCAGGAATTTCAGAGTTGCTTTGGAAACCCTTTAGTTTTGGTTAGGGTTAGGGTTTCGGTTTTATAATTCTCTGAACCGTTTACATGGAACAGCTTTCTGCAGGAAGACGCCAGGCGGCATGGCGGGCGGGTTTCCAACGGAAATATTTGAGTCGCTTGGTGGATATGCTACGCCGTGGAAGAATCAAATGCGCGACCAGCGTCTCGGCTCGAAGCCGAGCTGTGAAATTGGCCGCGGATCTGTCGCTTGCCATGACAGCGAAAGGTCGAAGCACGTGGAGCAGGGATATTCTCGGAAAAATCGTTTTCAGGCTCAAGAAAACGCACTGCGAGACGCGGGCAATTAAATCCCACGCCAAAAGGATATCGGCATCTCACAAACGAACAATCGCTTGCAGAAAGTGGGACAGGTGGTTTCTCGGAAGGGCATCCATGGCAAGGGTTAGTAACCTCCGCTCATCTCACAATTTCGTGGAAGAAGAAGCAGGAGGGACCGTGGCTTCCCGTATGCAAACCCTCAGGTTGCTTGTCCCCGGAAGCCGGGGACTGGACACGCCGGTTTTCTTAAAAGAGGCCACTGACTACATTGTGGCGCTTAAAATGCAAGTTCAGGCCATGCAAGCACTTGCAGACTGTTGCTCAAATTCGACTGCTCTTGATATAACATCGCAAGCTCCGATCTCTATTCCGTCGCGGGATCGAATCTTGTAATAGAGAAGCAATAAGAAGCATTTCGCACGCACCAAGGTATATGCGGCGGCTAAAACAGAAAAATATTAAAATCTCTTGCGCCTATGCAGATCACAGAGCATGGATTCAGAAATTGGGTTTAGCTGGCGAAGTGATCAACTCTCTGTATATGTGACATGTCTTTTATAAGCTCCTGACCTCTAATATACAGCGTTGTGCATATATACATATGTCAATATATATAGTCTTCCAGCAAGTTGAGAAACGATCAATGCAATTTGCCTTTTCAACGCCAGCTGCAAAGGTATTCCTATGTACTTTTTATTTTACCTTAACTATAATTCACTAGTAAATACAGAGTTTTCAAGGAACTGTTAACAGTCTTCATGGTTGTGAATCGATCCCTGTCCCAGACACGAGGCGAATCGATATCGCATGTATTTAGGTTATAATAGTTGAAGTTATTGTTGTGATTTGTTTGTAGTAGTAAACAGGGATTACTAATACTTTTTAACTTCTATTATAATAAAATGGATGGTGAAAGTTGCACAAATGTGCTCACATTCTTGAGATTGACTTTTTTTCAGTGTACTCCAGGATCATCGGTTAAGCCAAATACCTATAGTTTGTTATGGCCGTAGTCTAACTAGATTGTTATTGTTTTTTTTTTTTTAATTTTTTATTTGATTTTTTGTCTGAAAATTATTTAAATTTTGGTTATAGTTATCTAATTTTAATATTTTGGGTGTTTTAAATGTTTTTAATGGTGACGAATCTATTTCCATCATCAAAAACATAATTCAAACACTACTATTACTGTAAAATTTCTTAAATTTTGTTTACTAAGATTCGGACCAAACAATTCCTCCACCTCTTATGTACACATAACAATATTCTTTATAAAAAAATGTTTGATTTCCCAAAATTTTGTTCACCTGAAGTGCTAAGATTTCTACATATTCTATTTTAAAAAAATATCTAGATTTCCATTTTTCATGAATTTATAATATTTCTATAAATGAGAGCCATAAGAATATTTTAAATAGAGAAGGATTTCCATTTTAAACAAAGAATTTTTACATTGTGGTTAATTTTTCATGAGTTTATAATACTTCTATAAATGGAAGCCATAAGAATATAAGAATATTTTAAATAGAGAAGAATTGTAATTCTATATTATAGAAATGAGATTGGGATTACTCGTCTTGCTCTGCAATCTCTGTTGTTTATCACTGTCGTGCTTGTTAAGCTATTTCCTCAAAGAACAATTTCTTTCTTTCAGTCCCCGTGGGTCTATTTCCTCAAAGAACAATTTCTTTCTTTCAGTCCCCGTGGGTTAGAAAGGGTTTTCAAGAAGTAAAAGGACTTATCCAAAATCCCCTTCCAATTGACTGGACCAAATATCAATATTGATCTTTCCCTCTATCTTTCTTATTCTTTCCCTCTATCTTTCTTATTTCAATGTTTGATTTATGCTTATTCGAATAATGTAATTGACCTAATTAGAGGAGTGCATCAAGGGGTTGATATAGCCCAATAGCATTTAGATATACACATTGCATCTAGATATGCCTTGGTAGTTAGATCTAGAGGGTTGTTAGTATTAATTATTTCTACTTAAATATTCTCCAAGATATTTAATATTATTGCATGATGTCATGAAAAGTGTGTGGGAGAAAGAAAAAGCCCAATAGTTCAGAATTATTTTCCTATAGCAACTTTAAGAGAGCGTGAGTTTGCTTTAGCAACTATTCTATGTGAGTATTTTTCATGTCTACTTTTATCATTATTTTAGTGTGTATTTTAAATTTCATTATTTTTTTTTAGTATTTTTTTTAAGTAATATTCTTTTGTTTATCTTACAATTGTGCAACAAAATTCAACAAATAAATTGTTCTTCCTTTCACACATATATTCCAATATCAATAGATTTAAGCAATCACACAAATATTCCAATTGTTATATTTCCGTTGATCTCGTATCAAACATCGTGGTTCCTGCTCGTGTATCAAACATGGTGGTTCCCCATAAGCAGTAATGAATTAAAAGGGATTTTTCTTTTTAGTATCTTTTTCACATTGTTTGGTTGTATGCACAATAGAACTTCTTTTGAACAATTTTCATCGCTTATCAAGGTTAATTTCTATTTTCAACATTTTTCTATTTCTAGTAAGTTTGTTTTTATAAGGGGTGCCATATAGAATGACATGTAGTATTTATTGGGCAATGACTTGAATATCTAATATTCATTAGGAAAAATTTTATATTCTCTGATCACGTTATCTATAGAAGTGCACTTCTTGTTTTTTTTTTTGAACTTATCTACTCACCTTATCCTCTCACTTCTATCCTACTTGGACGATTTTCTGGCTACCTTGGAGCTTCGAGTTGCATGAGGAATTTATTACTTTAGTTATAGCTTAATCATTGCTCATATTATGCTTATTTAGGGCTATCGTTGACTTCTACGCATTAGGCACTAGAACCCTATTTTTGGACTTGTTTACTAAACAAGATAAAGTGTTTTTCCAGTTTCGATGTGCATGCACTTTGGAACCGAACCTACTGTGCATACTTTCCCTACTTTCCCTATCAATAGAGTGTTAGAAATGTGTAATCATACCAGGAAATAATATGTACAATATTTAAGAAGCGATTTTTATTTCATCTTGATCCGTAAATTGTTGTGGATATTCTACTTGATAGTTCATAAATAAAAATACGATAAAATTAAATTTAAAATATGAAATAGTACACTATTACAATTTTATTATATTCTTTGCATCTGTAGATTTATTGTTGATAGTGCACTCATGTAAACTAAAATTATGTAGAAAAATAGAGAATGCAAAAATCAAAGCTCACACACACATTTAACAGAAGGTATTCTCTTCTCTGGGAATTTATTTTCATAGAAAAACCTTGTTGGAAGGTGAGGCCAGTCTATACTCTTTCTGTAATTGGAAATATTATTGTGAGTACGTAGAAGAATGGTTTCCGGCCCATGGGACTCTATACTGCCCAAATAATCTCTCTGTTCTCTACCTCCTATCCCTCTTGGATATTTTTTCACAGTTATGGAACAAATCCACTTGAAAGAATGAATCACATTTCCTCCTAGTGGCTCGATAGTTATTAGGTTTGACTACCTCAACTATTAACCAAAGTTACAATATATAATCCTCTGGATTATCCTACATCATAATCACATGACTAACCCATTTTTAATGAAAATTTGGATTTTTTTGAATTAAGGTGGTGAAAACATAAAGCTCAACTTCTGAGTGGCATAACTTTCACATACAGTGTCTGGTTGACACGATTATTGCATCATTGGAAATGTCTCTATTTTTAGAATAAGAGAGAGAGAGGAGTTGTGATAAAGAGATAATTGTTTACCCCAAAAATTCATTTTTTGATGCCATAAAATGCTCCTGGATGGTTTTAGACCTTGTTTTTCCAAACAAGGTCCCACTAGTAAAAATGTTCTTGTGCGCTAATTCCTCCACTTTTTCCACTCTAAAAGCATCCACATGGATTAAAAAAATATAATGATCCAATACGTATCACAACTTCCCATTTCAGAGGCTTTGTTGTCAGAAATATTCTAGTGAATGACGTGAGGAATTTTTTTCTCCATCTTCTCTTTGTTGTACCATTTAGCTTTGTCTAGAAGTTGTCCTTTTAGAATATTTCCTTTCAACCAAATTTGTTAAAGGCCATGCTACCCCTCTCTTGTAGTTATGTACCATTCCTAAAAAAAATTATCTTCTTTCAAATCTGCCAGAGCATCTGGTGCCAAATACTCCATAAAAGGTAGGACCTATTCCTCTTCATCATCTAGCATGGGAGGCTCATTAATTTTCAAATTATATACATTCACAAATGAGTAAATGTCCATATATGGTGGTAAATTAAGTTGATAGGAATTATAACACACCTTCTTGAGTATCTCAAAATTTCCATACCTCTGACCCTTGATTTTCTGAACAAGCCCGTATAGTCTATCCTTGTTCAACTATAACCATACTCTATCTCTCACTTTGAACAATTTCTTTGTTTTATGTTGGTCATACACGGCCTTATATTTCTCCTACAACTTCTGCAGTGTCTCTTGTACCTATATATGGATCTGGATGATCTACTCTACAATTTTTTTAGCCCTGTAAGTTTCTTCTGTAAGATATTCCATCACTCCTTGTTTCCCATATGCAATATTGAAGGTGAAGGCGAAAAATTTCAAAAAAATGTTTCGAATGGGGACTTTTGTAAAGAAGCTTGGACTGCTCTATTGTAATAATGTTGTATAGACATTAGAATTTTATCTCATCTCTTCAAATGCTTATAGTTTTATACCCTCAGAAGTTGCACTGATGTCCTATTGACTAATTTTTTCTGCCCATTTTTCTGTGGATAGAATGTTGTAGATCTCTGCAACTTTTTATCCATGTTCTCCAATAATGTAGTCTAGAATGCACTGAGAAATCTTGTATCTTTATCTAAAGAGATGCTCCTTGGTGTCCCAAAGTGCACTCATACCTATCCAACGAACAAGTGTGATTTTTCTTTCACATTGATGGTCATTTTATAGGTTATAAAAAAAAAACATCTTGTTGAACCTGTGAAATTGCACGAACAGGTAGTCATGTCTTTTCTTGGTTGTTAGTAAACCTCCCACAAAGTCCATGGAAATGCTTTCCCAAGGATGATTGGGTATAGTTAAGGGATTATATAGACCTTGTTTGTTATTCCTAGGCTTGCTAGTATAAAAAAACATGCATCCTCTTATGAACCTAGCTACTTTCTCTTTCATCCTCGGATAATATACATACTTCTACAAGTTGGTCATGGTCTTGCCTACGCCAGACCTACCTGCAGACTTAGAAGTGTGAGCTATCTAATCAAATATAATCCCTCACCTTTAGGAACACATAACTTATCTAGACTATAGAGTACCCCATCATAGAGATGGTAATCAATGGTTTTTTCACCATTGTGCACATGTCTCTAACTCTACAACTGTTGAAATACCTTCTTGAAATCCCCATCCTCTAAATATGAATCTTTATATGCATCGTGGGTGAATGGATCCATTCTCATAAGTGTCCCAAAATCTATGATCTATGATGTGTGTGGCCTTGAGAGAATATCAACAAACTTGTTTGTGTTTCCATTCTTGTATTTGATCACCAAATGAAACTGTTGTATCAATCCCATCTAATTGTAATTCCTAACGTATGATATAGCTTACTGTAGGCCTACAAGTACTGTAGTGGCTAGTGATATATGTGGATTATTATCTCCCTTCCCATCAAATAGTTCTTCCATTTATTCAAAACTTTCACCAGGGCATAGATATCATTTTTGTAGGTAGCGTAGTTAAGGACATCCCCATGAAATACTTTAGAATGGTAATATAAATTCCTTCCTCCCTTCATCAATATTTCTAGTTCTACTTCATTAATAAAATCAACACTGATGGAAAATATTATTTTTTATTTTTTTCCTACCTTCATCTATCCATCCTATTTACCCATCCTAGTGGATATGATTTTGGATGATCACAAACTTCCAGCCCTAACTCCTTGACCACATCTACTACAATGACATTTGCCTATGATCTTGAGTAAAACAGAGCATCAATATTTTCATTTACATGTATATTTATATGGAAGAGTTTGGTCATTTATTTTTCTTCTTTCTCCTAAAGGATACTTAGAATCACCTCCCTATACACTAAAAAATATACTATATTATCAACAATGTCCAATCTACTTTCAACTTGGTTATTATAATTGGTGGCCATCATATTTTTCTTCTAATTGTCTTTCTTTTTGTTCTTTGAGTTTAGCTGTAGATGAAACTTCCAACACTTCTTCTCTGTATGGTTGTCAATATTTTAGTGGTTGTAGTGGTTGTTGGGATATTTGAACCTTTGTGCTATTGCAACAACATTTTTATCTTTTACTTTTTTTTTCTTCTTATTCCCCTCCTTTGAAATATCTTGTTTCTATTTCTACTTTGATCCATTTGATTGTCTGATATTGAGGACTATGTTCTCTAGGTAATGTTCCTATACATAGTACTCATCCATTGATTTTGGCTTGAACAACATATATTGCTCCAAGAGATGGAAGTGTAGAGCCCCCTAATACTTGAGGTGTACATATGTGTTCTTTGGGGAGATACCTAGCATTATGGAAATGTTTCTAAACTTCGTGGTGTGCTCTTGCATGTTTTATCATGAATTTTAATTTAAATAGTGTCACCATATTCACTAGTCCTCTATGTTCCTAATAGGGTAAAATGTGAGTTAATGAGGGTTTTTAAGTACTCCCACCTAGTCACTAGAGGCTCTCCCTCCAACTGCATGGTCTTTGTGTGGATCTCCCACCAAGTGAGGGCATGGCCCTGTAATTTTTTTCACACAAATAAAATATCTTGTTCTTCCTTAATTTGATGGATGCTGAAATACACTTATAATTGTTGCAACCATTGATTTAGCTTGAGATCATCGATATCTCCATGGTATGGCTAGATATCAACCTTTGCTTCCATTTTAAATATGGGTTAACATGATTCATGAAACTTGACCTCGGTTGATCTTTCTTGGGTTCTTTATTCAGTTGGTTATCCATTTCTTCTAAATCTCCTGACCCCCTTCTGATTTTTCCTCTACATATAAACCCCCATATTCTCCAAATATCCCAAGATTATTTCTCAAAGACATCTTTAGGAGATTTAAATAATTAATTATATCAGAAACATGTTGTTCTAGCCCTGAAAACCTCTCCTCTATATAGTCACAAGGGTTATTCACATATTCAATGGCCATGATTAGGGTTTTATGACTTTTTGTCGAGTCGATTTAGATCCCATTCGAATCTTCAAAATACACCGAAAGAGAAATTCTCTGAGAGTAATATGATTCGTAAACTATCATGGATATTCCATTAGACAATTTTTCACAACATATCTGATAAAATTATATTTAAAATCCAAAATTCTACATTATTACATTTTTATTAGATTTTTGGGATTTTTAGATTTACTTTTAATAGTTCATGCATGTAAGTTTAAATTATGAAAAAAAAAGAACAAAAAAAATAAAAGTTGATAGACACATTTAACACAAGATATGCTCTGGGAAAACAATTTTAGAGATAAACCCAGCTGGAAACTGAGGTTTCTCCTCTCCCTTCCTCTGAATGGAAATATGGCTATAAATATGTGAAAATTTGGAGACCCAAATCCTATTGCAGCAACTGTTGTTATTTATTTTAATTGTTAACTCTACTTAACGATTTGTATCTTGTTTCTTAAGACAACTATCAAAATAAATACACGACAACCTTCAAAAATAAAAAACATGAAAGAAATAAATGATGGAAGAAATGTTAGCACACACACGTAAATTTACAAAATTATTTTTGGTCAAATGTCCCCAAAAAAACCCAACTTAGGAAAACCAATGCAACAACTGAGGGTTTTATTAATTATGCAACAGTGAAATCTAAGTACATCTATGTATTCCCAAATTTCACTCCAAACAACAGGAAAAACTTGAGTAAAATACTTAATGTAATTACCCTTCTCCCACAGGAAATATTTTGCTGAACATTCCCTATCGAAAACTTAGCCTCTTAGTACATTGCGCTAGCCTCTGCACTACTCTGCATAGTTGGCTATACTTTCGCTATCAGAAACTCAACCTCCTGGTGCATTGCGTTGGCCTCTGTGCTGATCTGCATAGATGGTTTGATGGCTTGCCTCAAACTGGTCTTTGATAAAACCATTATTCCTTTAGAAGCTGAGAAAATTGTCTCTCCACCCCTCTAGGACTCCTTCCCAGCCTATGGAACCGAGAATGGATTTTTGCCTCCCCAAATCGATATGTGTGACTGAAGCATTGCACATTCCCTTTGTGTTTCCTCTTTGGGATAATTCTATTCACTTATTTTTGCCTCCGCAGATCTGGAAAATATTTCCTCCAACTCATTGTCTTTGTCCCTTACTCACTTATTCAATCTCACTGAATATTTCTCCGACAACAAACAATTGCTACTCTAGAAATAAATTTCCTCATAAAATTGAACTGCTCAAGTGTGTCTTCTCCAAGCCCCATCGAATTCCTCTTATAATCATCTATTGAGACTTAAATGACCAATATTAGATATTAATCAATAGCTATGAGTAAATTGAAATTGATCCATGTGAGTCTCTAGAACATAGACATCCTAAATTAATTCTAAATAATTAATCATATTCCCTAGGTTAAGACTTAGGAAATATTTAAAAAATATTATTAATTAATTTCTAGGCGGAATTTCCATAAAACATTCATGGGATTTGGATATATCATGCATTATAGCCTCTCCACAAATTTTCAAGGCTAAAAAAAATCCTATGCTATAAAAACTAACACTCCCTCTTAGCAAGGAATTTGTTCTAGTAATTCTAGAACTATGATAATGATGCTCTGCTTCTGCACCATCTTATATCACGTTGATGATGTCTAGCTATTTTTACCTACCAACTACTAGAGAACTATGATATGCATTGCATCCGTGTTATTGTTGACCCCGCTGAACTGCTTCCAACAATGCATTTGCACTACAAATCCCTCTCATTTGTAGCTACCACAACTGCAACATATGTAGCTGAGAAACATCTAAAATATTGAACCAATTGTTTTTAGTATGATGCATATGTCACCCGAGTCCTCACTGTTACTTGCTACTGCACTATCACTGAAAGCTCTGCATTGCTGTTGAAATTTCATTGTGCCAACTGAAATGTTTCCAACTTTGGATTGCACTCCCCAACATCTGACTGCTACTAGTATGTAACTGTCACTCTGGCATCTTACTGTATCAAATCCCACTGGTACATCTTTCTACTAAATACCGTGGGATACCGTATCAAGGTATCAGTTCAAGAGATTGACCTCCTCAAGAATCCTACCTGTTTGTAGTGCTTGGGGGCTGCAAAACCAGGTTGCTCCACTTCACTCATGGAGGTATGTCTACGAACATGGAAATGTCTTTGTCCAGCCTAAAGGATAGCCTATCGATCTCTGGAGAAGATCCCCTCTGGTCCTTCTTCTCCTCCTTGTCCTTCTTCCTCAAAGAAAAATGGGTACAATAGTGTATGATTTTAGGACACCTGAATCACATTACCTTCAACATGTCCTCCTTCTTCCTACATTGCTCACCCTATACCTGATTGGGACCCTTCAATGTGAGGGCCACATTCTCTGCCTCCTTCACCTGCTTTGACCCGTTACTACTGATCTGACAGATGGAGCTCTTTAAGAAGTATCATCTCAACTCCTCCTATTGTAATAGGCCCATACCATGTCCTACCTTGGTAAGGTGTCTCTGCCCAAAATAATTTGGACAAATAGTTCCCACTCCTTGGAGACATTGTCGAGTGCTAATCGACTAGCTCTGTGAGTTTAGGAGCCGCTCCAACAATTGTGAGATGATCTTGGATCTCTTAAATCCTGGTGAGGAAGGGCTCTATGCATTCCCTATATCCTAATACATGTCGGCCTACGTTGGTGTGTGATACAATGTGATCCCAAACACCATCAAGGGTCAACCTCTTCGCCCTCTCCATATCCTTTTTGTACTCTTTGAGTTGATCTGCATCTATGGGAACTGCTACCACATTATATATATAAGCCTTGGGATCAAAATAATCTAGAAGGAAGGAGATCCTCTCCTTCTAGATAACATAGTTGGAAGCTCCATCCAATATATCTTGATCTTGAAGCCTAGTTGTGGTCATCTCAATAGTGAATGTCGAAAACATCCTCTTCATTTCTTCTCAACTACTGCTCAGCTATTCGCACTCCCTTCTTGAGTGAGAAACTCAGCTCACAACAAATCTTGATATACATGGGAAATGGAGCTTCTTGAGACTATAGGTTCCCTGAGGAAAATTTTCCCTCAGTGTCTGATGTTGTTCCATGTGATGCTAGTTATGCTCTAGCAAACTCCTGCAAAAATATTTTGTCCAGAAATAGATATTCTCTGTAAGAAAATAATGGATTCTCCCTCTACCTCTAGAATTCCTCGATCTGGAAAAATAAAAAAAATTTGTCGCTCTCTCAAAAATCGATTTTCCTAAAAAAATGCAACCTCTTAGCCAAAGTGATTGTGCTTCCCTCTAGGGTTTCAAATTATTTCCCACACTAAACAGTGAAACTCCTCCTTTATTTTCTACTAATCTCTCTTACTCATCATCTATGCTCTAATACCATGTGATAATTCAGAGGCCCAAATCCTATTGCAATGACTAATGTTATTTCATTTAATTGTTAATTCTAATTAGAAATTTATCTACTATATCCTAAGGAAATTATCAAAATAAATACATTGAAATCTTCAAAAATAAAAAATTTCGAAGAAATAAATGCTAAAAGAAATTCTAGCACACACACCTAAATTTACATAATTATTTTTGAACAAATGTCCCCAGAAAATCCCAACTTTGGAAAATAGGTCTAGCAGCTGAGGTTTTATTATATTATGAAGCAGTGAAATATGAGTACATCTATGGATGCCCATCTAGCACTCCAAACAGCAAGAAAATCTTGAGTAAAATACTGAAGGGAATTACCCTTCTCCCACGAGAAATCTCTAGTTGGACTTTCCCTATAAAAAACTCAACCTATTGGTCCATTGCGTCATTATCTACGCTGCTTTGCATATATGGCTTGACGATTGGCCTCTAAATAGACTCTGATGAATTTTTTCTTCCTATGGAAGCTAGTAAATTCATCTCTCTGGCTTTATGGGACTCCTTCTTGGCCTCTGGAACTGAGAACAAATTTTCTCCTCCCCAAATTTTATCTCTTTTTGTTGCCTCTCTGGGATAATTATAATCACATGATGCTTCCTCCTCAGATCTGTAAAATATGCCCTCTGGCTCACTATCTCTATCCCTCACTCACTTATTCGATCTCACTGAATCTCTCTCCAGCAACAAACAACTGCTACTCTAGAAATCGATTTCCCAGTAAAATAGAACTACTCAATTGTGTATTCTCAAAGCCCCATTGACTTCTTCTTATAATCCTCTGTTGAGACTTCAACAAAAAATATAGATCTTAATAAATGGATAGGATTAAATTGAAATTGATACATGTGAGTATGCTACTAAATCTGGGATACTATATCAAGGTATTGGTTCAAGAGGTTAACCTCCTCAAGAATCCTACCCATTTGTAGCGCTTTGGGGCTACAAAAGAAAGTCACTCCACTTCACTCATGGAGGTATGTATATGAACATGTCGATGTCGTCGTCCAACCTAAAAGATAGCCTATCAATCTCCGGAGAAGCTCCCTTCTGATCCTTCTCCTCCTCCTCTTCCTTCGTCCTCAAAGGAAAATGGGTACAGTAGTGTCTGAGCTCCGCACACCTGAATCACATTACCTTCGACATGTCCTCCTTCTTCCTACATTGCCCCCCCCATACCTGATTAGGAATCTACTGATCTGACCGATGGAGCTCTTTAAGAAGTATCATCTCAACTCCTCTTATTGTAAATAGGCCCATACCATGTCTTACCTTGGTAAGGTTTCTCTGCCCAAAATACTTTGGAAAAATACTTCCCACTCATTGGAGACATTTTCGAGTGCTAATCGTACTAGCTCTGCGAGTTTAGGAGCTGCCCCAAAAATTGTGAGATGATCTTGGATCTCTTAAATCCTGGTGAGGAAGGGCTATACGCATTCCCCTTTCTATATCCTAACGCATGTCAGCTACTCCTCCAAGTACATCCTCCTTTTTCTGGAAGATCCTTAAAAAAGTGTTGAAAATGCACCTGACGTCCCTGTGGTCAACTTGGCTGCTATGTGTGATATAATGTGATCCCAAACACCATCAAGGGTCAACCTCTTTTCCCTCTCCATATCCTTTTTGTACTCTTTGAGTTGATCTGCATCTATGGGAGCTGCTACCACATTATATATATAAGCCTTGGGATCAAAATCATCTAGAAGGAAGGAGATCCTCTCCTTCGAGATAACATAGTTGGAAGCTCCATCCAATATATCTTGCTCTCGAAGCCCAATTGTGGTCATCTCAACAATGAATGTCAAAAATTTCCTCTTCATTTCTTCTCAACTACTGCTCAGCTATTCGCACTCCCTTCTTGAGTGAGAAACTTAGCTCACAACGACCCTTGATATACATGGGAAATGGAGCTTCTTGAGACTATAGGTTCCCTGAGGAAAATTTTCCCTCACTGTGTGATGTTGTTCCATGTGATGCTAGTTATGCTCTAACAAAATATTGAAAAAATACTATGTCCAGCAATAGATATTCTCTGCAATAAAATATTGGATTCTCCCTCTGCCTCTAGAATTCCTCGATCTGGAAAAATAAAAAAATTATGTCTCTCTCTCAAAAATTTATTTTCCTAAAAAAATACAACCTCTTAGCCAAGGTGATTGTGCTTCACTCTAGGGTTTTGAAATCCTGCCCACACAAAACAATGAAAATCCTCCTTTATTTGCTACTAATCTCTCTTACTAATCATCTATGCTCTAATACCATGTGATAATTCAGAGGCCCAAATCCTATTGCAATGACTAATGTTATTTCGTTTAATTGTTAATTCTAATTAAAAATTTACCTACTATATCCTAAGTAAAATATCAAAATAAATACATTGCAATCTTCAAAAATAAAAATTTCCGAAGAAATAAATGTTGGAAGAAATTCTACCACACACACCTAAATTTACATAATTATTTTTGAACAAATGTCCCCAGAAAATCCCAACTTTGGAAAACAAGTTCAGCAGCTGAGGTTTTATTATATTATGAAGAAGTGAAATATGAGTACATCTATGGATGCCCAACTAACACTCCAAACAACAAGAAAATATTTAGTAAAATACTGAAGGGAATTACCCTTCTCCCACGAGAAATCTCTAGTTGGACATTCCCTATCAAAAACTCAACCTATTGGTCCATTGCGTTAGCATCTACACTGCTATGCATATCTAGCTTGAATATTGACCTCAAAATAGGCTCTGATGAAGTTTTTCTTCCTATGGAAGCTAGTAAAATCATCTCTCTAGCTCTATGGGACTCCTTCTCGGCCTTTGGAACTGAGAACAAATTTTCTCCTCCCCAAATTTTATCCCTTTGTGTTGCCTCTCTGGGATAATTATACTCACATGATTCTTCCTCCTCGGATCTGTAGAATATTCCCTCTGACTCACTATCTCTATCCCTCACTCACTTAATCGATCTCACTGAATCTCTCTTTGGCAACAAACAACTGGTACTCTAGAAATTGATTTCACAGTAAAATAGAACTACTCAAGTGTGTATTCTCGAAGCCCCATCGACATCTTCTTATAATCCTCTGTTGAGACTTCAACAACTTATATAGATCTTAAAAAATGTCTAGGATTAAATTGAAATCAATACATGTGAGTCTCTAGAACATTCACACCTTGACTTAATTAATTTTTATTAATTAATCATATTCCCTAATTTGAGAGTTAAGAAATATTTAAAAACTGAATAATAATATAATTAAGTCATTTCTATAGAGAATTTCCCGAAATGATTTATGGGCTTTAGAGATATAATGGATTCTAGCCTCTACACAAAATTGAAAGGCTAGAACACATCTCATGCTATAAAAACTAACACTTCCTCTTAGCGAGGGATATGTTTTAGTATTGTTGCACCTCTGAGAGAAATACTCTGCTTCTACACCATCTCCTGTCATGTTGTTGATGTTTGCCTACTCCAGCCCACAAACTATTGCATAACTCTGATATGTGTTGCATTTTTGTTGTTGGTGACCCCACTAAAGTGTTGCCGACAATATATATGCACTGCAACTCCCTCTCATATGTTGTTTCTGCAACTGCAACATCTGCAACTAAGAAACGTTTGAAATACAGACCAACTATTTTCTGTATAATGCATCTCTCACCTCAGTCCTGATTGTTACTAGCTATTGCATTGTCACTCAAGGCTCTGTGTTGATGCTAACTATGCATTGTGCCCACTGCATTGCTACAAAATCGGCATTGTGCTCCCCAACATCTGACAGGTAATATTCTGCAACTTTCACACTGGCATCTAACTACCACAAATTCCACTAGTCCATCATGCTACTAAATACTTCAGGATCCTTTAGTAAGGTATTGATTCAAGTGGTGGACCTCCTCAAGAATCCTACAAATTTCTAGCACTCTAGGGCTTCAAAACAAAGTCACTCCACCTCACTCTTGGATATCTGTCTACAAACATGGCGAAATATTCTTCCAGCCTGAAGGATAGCCTATTGATAACTACAAAATCCATATGTTGGTCATACTTCTCCTACTTTTCCTTCTTCTTGAGAGGACACTAGGTACTCTATTGCCCTTAATTGACACACCTGAATAAAGTCACCTTTGATAGATCCTTATTCTTCTTACGTTTCTCCCACTATCCCTAACTGGGACCCTTCGATGCGAGGGCCAAATTATCCTCCTCCTTCACCTACTTTGACATGCTACTGTTGCTATCACTAATGGAGGTCTTTAGCAAGTCTTCTCTTAACTCCTCCTATAAATCAGCTCACACCTTGTCCCATCTTAGTAAGGTGTCTCTACCAAAAAATACTTTGGAAAAATAATTTCCATTGCTCAGAGACAGTGGTGGGTGCGAATCGTACTAGCTCTATGGGTTGAGGTGTTTCTTGAATAGTTTCAATATGATCCCACATCTCGTGAATCCTGGTGAGGAAGGGGTCTATGCGTTCCCCTATCTACATCCTGATGCATCTCATATTCTCCATGTACATCATTTCCTACTTATAATATCCCTCGTACAGTGTGGGAAGTGTATCCCACATCTCTTTGGTTATTGGCTTAGCCGCTATCTGTGATACAATGTGATCACGAACACCATCAAGGATCAACATGTTTGTCCTTTCCATGTCCTTTCTATACTCTTTGAGTTGATGTGAATTTGCGGGAACTCCTACCACATTATTGATATAAGCCTTGAGATCAAACTCATCTAGACAGAAGGAGACCCTTCCCTTATAGATAACATCGTTTGAAGCTTGATCCAACTTGTCCAAATATCAAAGCCCAAATATGGCCATCTCAACAATAAATGTCAAAAATATCATCTTCCCTTCTTCTCAACTGATGCTTAGCTATTCACACTCCCTTCTGGAGTGAGAAAATATTCTCACAACGACTATTGATCTGTAAGGGAAATCAAACTCCTTGAGACTAGAAGTTCCCTAATGAAAATTTTCCCTAAGTGTGTAATCTTCTTTCGCATGATGTTATTCATGCTCTAGAAAACTGCTACAAAAATACTGTGTCAAGATAGAGATATTCTCTTCAAGAAAATATTGGCTTCTCCCTCTGCCTCTGTAATTCCTTGATCTAGAGAAATTAATTTTTTTTGTCGCTCTCTCAAAAAATAAAATTTTCATCAATAAATATGACCTCTTGGCTAAGGTGACTTTGATGCCCTCTAGGGTTTTGAACTACTACCAATGCTAAGTATTAGAATCCTACTTTGTTTGCTACTAAGCTCTCTGGATGATCATATGCGCTCTAATACGATTTGACAATTCAGGGACTTGAATCCTATTGTTGAAACTGATGTTATTTCTTCTCATTGTTAATTATACTTGACTATTTATCTATTGTTTCCTATGGAAAAATATTGAAATAAGTACACTACAACATTTACAAATAAAAACTGAAGAATGAATAAAACTTGGAAGAAATTCTAGCAAACACACATAAATTTACACAGTTATTTTTGGACAAATGTCCCCGGAAAATGACAATTTGGGAAAACATATGCAGCACCTAAGTGTTTTATTATACTATGTAGCAGTGAAATATGAGTACATCTATGGATTCCCAACTTGCACTCCAAAAAGAAATAAAAACTTGAGTAAAATATTGAAGGTAATTACCCGTCTCCCATAGGCAATATCTGCTTGGAGTTTCTCTGTGAGAACTAGAGCTCCTGGTGTATCACATCTGCCTCTACACTTCAATGCATAGTTGATTCAATAACTTGCCTCAAACTTGGATCTACTGAAGTCGTTCTCCCTTTGGAAGTTGAGAAACTTGTCTATTCAGCCCTCTAGGACTCCTTCCCAGCCTCTAGAATAGAGAACAGATTTTCACCTCCCAAAATCCATCTGCATGACTGAATCACTAAGTAGTCTATCTTTGTTTCCTCTCTAGGATAATTCTACGCAATTTTGGTTTCCTCCCCATATCTAGAAAATCTTTCCTCTGTCACTGGCATTGTCCCTTACTCAGTACTTCAACCTCAGTGAATCTTTGTCTGGAAACAAATAACTTCCACTTTGGAAATCAATTTCCCAATAAAATCGAACTGCTTAAGTGTTTATTCTCGATTCCCCATCGAATTATTTTTATAATCCTGTATTGAGACTTAAATGACCAAGATTAGATATTAATCAATGGCTAGGATTAACTTGAAATCCATCTGTGAGTCTCTAGAAAAGTCACATATTGACTGAATTAATTATGACTAATTAATCATATTCCCTTTATACATAAGTAATATTTAAAAACTAACTAATAACCTAATTAAGTCATTTCTAGGCAGAATTTCCAAAAAATAATTCTTGGTTTTGGAGATGTCATCTATTATAGCCTCTCTAAAAAAATTCAATGCTATAACACATCCAATGCTAGAAAAAAATAACACTTTGTCTTAGCAAGGAACATGTTTTAGTATTGTTGCACCTCTGATAGAAATATTGTGATTTTGGACCATCTACTGTCATATTTTTTATGTCTAGATATAGCTTCCCACAAAATACTATGAAACTCTGATATTCATTGCATCTGTGTTGTTTCTGACCCTGTTGAAATACTTCTAAAGTTGCATCTGCACTATGACTCCCTCTCATTTGTTGTTGCATCTACAACTGAGAAAATTCTGAAATACTAAACCAAATATATTTAGTATGATGCATTTGTCACCTGATTTCTGGCTGCTACTAGCTATTACAATGTCACTAAAGGCTTTGCATTGATGCTCACTCTAAATTGTGCCATCTGCAATCCTTCCAACCCTGCATTGTGCTCCCCAGCATCTGACTGCTACTAGTCTACCATTGTCACTCTAGCATCTTCCTGTACCAATTTCCACTAGTCCATCTTGCTACTGAATAATGTGGGATTTTGTAGCAAGGTATTGATTCAATAGGTGGACCTCCTTAATAATCCTACCAATATGCAATGCTGTAGGATACAAAATAAAGTTGCTCCACCTCACTCCTAGACATATGTCTATGAATATGGAAAAGTCTTATTCCAACATGGAGGACGTCGTATTGATCTCTACAGAAGGTACTTGTTTCTCCTCCTTCTCCTCCCTGTCCTTCTTCTTGAGAGGACATTGATTCCTATAGTGGCTTAACCCGCCACACCAAGAGAACTTGACCTTCGACAAGTCCTTATTCTTCCTACGCTACTCCTCATGTCCCTCATTGGGACCCTTCGATGCGAGGGCTGCATTATCCTCCTCCTTCACTTGCTTCAACCTATTGTTGTTTCTATCACCGATGGAGCTCTTTAGAAAATCTTATCTCAAATCCTCCTACTGCAAATTGGCCCACAACCTATCCCACCTTGGAAAGGTGCCTCTTCCCGAAATACTTTGGAAAAATACTTGCCACTCCTTAGAGACAATGTTGGGTGTTAATTGTACAAATTCTATGGGTTGAGGTGTTTCCCAAAAAACTGGAAGTTGATCCCAGATCTCCTTAATCCTGGTGAGGAAGGGGTCGATGTGTTCCCATTTCAGGATCTTGGTGCATCTCAACTTCTTCTACGGATCATCTTGTGGTGCTCGGAAGAGCATTGATACAGTGTGGGAAGTGTATCACACGTCTTTTCGGTCGTTCAGTTTGCCTCTATTTGTAATACAATGATCCCAAACACCATAAAGGATAAAAATCTTCACCCTCGTCGTCTCCTTTATGTACTCTTTGAGGTGATCTGCATCTGTGGTAACTGCTACGAAATTATCGATGTAAATTTTTAGATCAAACTCATCCAGGAGGAATGATATCCTTACCTTCCAGATAGCATAGTTGGAAGCTCCATACAACTTGAATTGATATCAAAGCCAAGTTGTGGCCATTTCAAGAAAAATTTAGAAAATATCCTCTTCCCTTCTGCTCAGCTACTGCTCATCTATTCACATTCCCTTCTCAAGTGAGAAAATCTGCTCACAGCGACTATTGATCTGCAAGGAAAATCTAAATTCTTGAGACTAGAAGATCCTTGAGGAAAATTTTCCCTCAGTGTGTGCTCTCCTTCTACCCGATGTTATTTTTTCTCAAGAAAATTGCTGCAAAAATACTGCATCCAACAAGAGCTCTGGTTTGCAAGAAAATACTTACTTTTCTCTCTACCTCTAGAATTCCTAGTTCTAGAGAAATCGAATTATTTTGTCACTCTTACAAAAATATATTTTCCTCAAGAAAGACCTCTTGGCCAAGGTGATTGTGCTGCCCTCTCGGTTTTCAAACTTCTTTCCATGATGAGTATAAAAACTCCTCCTTTCTTTGATACTAAGATCTCTAGCTGATCATATGCGCTCTTATAACATGTGACAATTCAGAGACGTGAATCATATTGCACCGACTGATGTTATTTCTTCTAATTGTTAATACTAATTAACAATTTATTTGTTGTTTCCTACAGAAAATTTCAAAATAAATACACTTCAACCTTCAATAATAAATAACACAGAAGAAATAAATGCTGGAAGAAATTCTATCATACATAGATAAATTTTCATAATCACTTTTGGACAAATGTCGTCGAAAAAACCCAACTTGGGAAAATTGGTGCAATAGTTGAGGGTTTTATTATATTATGTAGAAGTGAAATATGAGTACATCTCATGATGCCCAACTATCACTCCAAATAGAAAGAAAAAATTGGGTAAAATACTAAAGGGAATTACCCTTTTCCCACATGAAATCTTTGGCTAGAATTTCCCTATGAGAAACTCGACCTCCTGGTGCACTGTCTCAGGCTCTATGCTGCTCTGCATAGCCAGCTGAAAGGATTGCCTCAAACTGGGATCTAATGAAGTCTTTTTTCCTCGGAAAGCTGAGAAAATCATCTCTCCAACCCTCTTGGACTTCTTCCCAGAATATGGAACTGAGAATTAAATTTCTCCTCCCCAAGTGAATCTTCCTGACTAAATAGCTGCATAGTCCCTATGCGCTTCCTCTTTGGGATAATTCTACTCACTTGTTTTTTCCTCTCTGGATCTGGAAAATCTTTCCTCTATCTCACTATCTCTTCCCCTCACTCACTGCTTTGATACCACTAAATATCTCTCTGGAAACAAACAATCGCTACTATAGAAATTGATTTTTGAGTAAAATAAAACTTCTCAAGTGTGTCTTCTCCAATCCCCATTGACTTCTTCTTGTAATCCTCTCTTGAGACTTCAACGACTCACATTAGCTATTCATCAATGGCTAGGATTAACTTGAAATCGATCCATGTGAGTCTTTAAACATTCACACCTTGATTTAATTAATTATGATTAATTAATCGTATTCCCTATGTTTATACTTGGGAAATATTTTAAAAGTAGCTAATAATATAATTAAGTAATTTTTGGATGGAATTTCCAGAAATGATTTATGAGTTTTGGAGATATCATGTATTCTAGTCTCTCCAAAAAATGTCAAGGATAAAACACATTCTATGCTAGAAAAACTGACAAATTACAAAGAAGTATTCCATTTGGTCCTTCATTGCTATATTTCCCAAATCCTCTTTCTATGCTTTACCTCGTATCCCTCTGGAATTTTTTTTTCATCTATGGAACAAATGCACTAGAAATAATGGAATCCCTTTTCCCATTAGTGGATCGGTTATAAAATAGCTCGACAACATAATACTGGTTATATTTTAATACCTCAAATATTAACCAAAGTTACAATATCGACTCTTCTATAGTATTATACATCATAATCACATGGCTATATCCTTTTTCATGAATAATGGGTGCTAATATGGAATCCTCTCGAATTATGGTGGTGAAAACAAGAAGGTGAACTTCTGAGTGGCATAACTTTCACATACGATGTCTGATTGATGTGGTTCTTGCATTTTTGGAAAGGTATGTATGTGTATAATAGGTAATAAAATGTGTTTAAAGATAGGGGTAAATTATTAGCCCCAAAAAATACCTTTTTATGCCTTAAAATTCTCCAAGGAGGTTTTATACCATGTTTTTCCAAACTGGTTCCTACTAGTAAAAATAGTCCCATGATATGATTCCTCAACTTCTTCCACTCTAAAATCATCAATATGGATTAAAAATAATATAATGATCTAATATTTATTATTTCTTTGAGTTTATTCTTCTATTTGAGTTCAAGTTCATTCTCTTCTTTTTTTCTTATCTTTCAATTTCTCATGCAATATTTGTTTTACACAAATATATATTTCTATTGTTCTTAATGTCCAAAAACACCTATATCCAAAAGAAATATTTATGATTCAAGAAGTGAAAATAAGGCTACAATAGCATCGTTAATCGCACCCTAATAAAGGGAAACAGTTCATGATGCCAGTTTAAAATTCTTAAAAGGACATAACTAATGGATTCCTTTAATAATTCCATTGTAAGGTCACCTAATAACTAATAATTTTTCTTATTATTCCATTGTTATACATAAAAATATCCCCCCAATATGATTACCTTTTTAAAACATAAAATTTCTCATGAAGGGATTTTAAAATCCTTTTTATCAAATATACTTTTATTAGTTTCTATTAGTTTTTTTAAGGCACTTATACTTTTATTAACTATGACCCATGATTACATCAAGAGAATTTTATCTTTGATACACTTGAGGAAGGTAATGTAATGATCCAACATTTTATTTATATATCTATGATATTTTTATATCGAAATTGTACATGAGAAAATAGGATTTCCAATTGCGAAATGTCACAAGTTCCATCATAATATGATCGCAATATTCACTATACCTATCTCATTGTCACCTTCAATATCCATCTTTTAAAAATTTAGTCCCCATCTATCGAGATATTTTGAATGGCTTATTGTTCTTTGAGTGAAATGATGTTATGTCCCATATAACATGTTTTTATCTCTTTTCACATCCTTAGGAAAAAAAGTACCACTACATCTAAACATAGTTTGTGATTTAAACTATAATACAACAAATTGGTATACTATTAGCTCAATAATTTCATGTCATTCATATTTTATCTCTATAGGCCATTGTTTTCAATAGCATATTTAACTACTATCAATTTGAAATTTACACACAATCCATAGAACTAGGAACCATGAATGACCCTTAATAACACCATCATTCCCAATATTTGTCGGGCCTTCCACAAGTATTGGGAGGTATTTTTTATATTTTTATCTCCCTAATTGGACTATCCTCACCATACTCAGCTTAAGGTGTCACATTTCTAAGTTCATAGTTTATTTGGTCAACCCAATTTATCTCAACTCCCTCTAGATACCCTCCCATAGTGTTTTCCTCATCAGGATCTTGTTAGAACTCTGTAGTTTTCCTAGGCTGAAGAGGAAACAGTAGAGGTAACCACAAACCACTTGCAGGATTAGAAACTAGCCTTTCCAATCCCAAATATGGCTCTCTCTATATATTTTCATCAATCATAGCCTATGGTTTTATGATAGGTATTAATATCAAGGAATTGTTTTTAAAATTGTGGTTAACAATTGAAGGAAGAGTCCATTGGGCATGGAGTCATAACAGTCTTTCAGTAATCAATCATGGATAGAAAGAGGAAATATTCAATCAGGGTGACGTAGGTAAACTTCTGGATCTTATAGAGCTATTTGGGTATGGATTAGATGAATCAAATTTAGGATCATTTCAAATATAGAGCATACACATATTAATTATACACTTAAATCTTAGAAAGAAAACATTAACATTTCTTAACAAGCCAGAGAAAAGTATTGCAAGTAAATTCTACTCATCATCTTCTTGTAAAAAATTTAAGAAGGAGCATCAATGTGAAACTTGAAAGAAAAAAAAAATTAGAAAGGGGGGAGAATCACTATTTGTTTGACACAAGAATCATGAAACCAAACTGCCTCTGTATTGTTGAATTGATTACTTATGTTTGAGCTCCACAACTTATAATAAAAGAAATTGTCTTCTTTTACTTCAAAAACAACCCTTTCTTCATTAAAAATCATAAAATATATAAAAAATATGGTTCCTAAGTCTAAGGAGGTCGAAACCAACCTATTCTCTATTTGTATGGAACGGATTTCATGAAAGTAGGCAATAAAAACCACAATTTTTTAAAATAGGACATCAAATTTGACTTTCATCTAAAATTTAACGAAACTCCTAATACATCAAATTTTTTAGGTAACATGGATGAAGGTTTTTAAAATAATAAAAAATTAATAATTATGTCATAAAAGTCTTCATTTTCCATGCTGAAGTGAGAATTTGGTCCAAAATTTTGATTGTGTTTGAGCGCAACACTTCCTGAGTGCAGCACTTGTCCTGCCATATATTTGATTTCATAAATGGATGAAAATAGATAAAAAAACATTTTGATATTTTCAATATGTCTATAATGAAAACATAAATTCCCTGTAGATATAAAAAAATTCTCCCAAAAGGCAACCTTGAAGAAATGCTAGTTTTGTCGCTCATGTCGTGCATAGCACATGTGGGTAGCATTGTCAATTTTCATTTTTACTCGTTCTCTCTTCCTCAAATACTTCCACCAGCAAGTCTAGCTTATTTATATTCTTATTTTACAAGCTTCCTTAGCTTCAACAAACTTTATCTTCATAAGCCTAAGTCTCCTCTTTAAAACTAGGTTTTGCACATACAAACTGTTCACCTACCTATGCAAAGGAAACGTCTATTTCAAATTGTGTTTTTCTTTGGAAAGGGTAATTAAAGGATCATCCACATTTGAAAAAAATATTATATTATACCTATTATCGTTTTATTTAATCTGATTAACCTGAATTTGCACACCTTCTAGCTCCTCTAGTAACTCCTCATATCATTTTTGTTGATTTACAATAACATGTTGCATAGCTTCTTTCTCCTTCTCTTGTAGCTTATAAATATACCTAGTCTTAGGTATCCTTGTATAATGAATGGGCTCTTTCATATCCTCAAGGTTAATCACAATTTTCCTCTTTCCTTTGACATTAGCTGTTAGTCTTTCTTTCGGCACTATAGACCTGATTCACTTGTTTTATTTTGGAACATAACCTACGGTAACCTGTGTTTCATCCAACTAATCCTTTAATTCTCTAATTTGTTGATACAATTCAACATTATGGTTTAGCTTAAAATTTTTATCTTTGGTCTCCTTCAATTTCTTCTTCATCATCATGAAAGTAAACTTCCCTTCATCAATCTTTTCTTGTTGCACAATCTTTCGTTCTTGAGTTTGAAACTTTTTGGATGATGATCTTCTGACCCTGGATGTATCTATTTCTTCTTTATTCACCTCTTATTTACTTACCTTTATTTTACCCTTCATTTTAACAATAGATGGTGTGGCTTCAACCACATGTAAGCTTTCATTAATTTGAACTGAATTTTCTAGAATCATCTTCTTCAAATGTCCATTCTCTTGTTGTATTTGTGTTATAACCAAGTGAGCTTCCTTTAAGTGCTTCTTTGACTCATTTTCTAAATTATCTTTCTCATTAATAGAACCTGTATGCTTCTGAGTTCCCCGAGGCTCAAAAAAAAGGCTCCAATTTATTTGCCCAATGGTAACCTTTTATCAGTTTCCTTTGTGAGTGGCCTTCTTGGCACTGTAATCTCTACTCCTTTAGGTGAAAACTGTAATTTCCTGCCCTTTTTTTTGGTGTTGACTCAAATCAAACTATAATATTTTTCTTGATTGAACTGTTTATAGTTGAATAAGTAGTTTGAGTAATGGATGGAGTACCGTTATGGCTTCATGGACTTCAAGTAGATGGAAATGTGAGCTTGGATGAGATTAGGAAATCTAGCCATACTTGTTTCTTTTTCTAAAATCCTCTAAAATCAAAAACTTTATCAAGGAAAAATGAAACAATGTTGAATCAACCATACCCTTTTTAATTCTTACTCCCTCGACCATCTTTCTGAAAATTCTAAAAAGGAAAAATGGAAAATGGAGGGTATTTTTGCTAGTGAAATGCATGATAATCCTGAAGTCTTACTAATAGTCCATGGTGTGTCTTCCCTCATAGGTGAAACACTTTTTTATGACTTTGAGAAGCTTGCTGAAGTTCTCCAACAAATGGTCACTAAGTACTCTAATGCCAAACTCCTGACTTTTGTACTGTGGTTTCATGAAATATTTATAATTTTGCAACTCCATAGGGATCCCTTTGAACCATTTCTGCCCCTCCAAAGGTATTTTTGTGGATGATTCTATATTATAATATTTCACAACAAATTTTATTTTATCATCCTTTGTATTATCACCATCAAAACTAAAGGAAAACTCTTTAGTTACCTCGCCATGGTAACCCTTTATCTTTTCATATAAATTAAGACATCATTTATGTTCAAAGGCTACCCTAATGGCAGTGTATGAGTTGATGAGTGAGAGGTATTTTGTTTCCAATGTTACAATTTCTCATCCTTTTGACTTCCCCATCATTAAAATAAGTTTATCATAGTAAAAATTTTGAGCTAGGGTTTTAATGCTTTATCAGAATTTGAGACCTCAAGGCATGAGATAGAAATTTTTCTTTGAGCCTTCAATGATTAAAACATGAACAAGAATTCAGAATTGATACCTATAAATGAAAGAATAAAATACTATGTTTCATTTTCTGCATAGATCCTTCAGCGCAAAGATACAGGGAGGAAAACTATATGTTACCAAGCACAACTCAAGATTATGAAAACCTAGTATAACCATGTATATTTTAAAATTGACTCAAATGGAGGCTAAGACACTTTGAATTTCAATATTCCTAGACAAGTAAGAAAATTAAATAGAGGCTTGTTTCTGAGCGCAACATATCCTGTGCGCAACGTCGAGGTAATGAATAACAAAGGAGAAGAGGAGTAGCCAATTGGAATTTTATTAGACACAATAATTTTTATAATTTTTCGTAGTATATTTGACGTAGAATTTTTTTTTTCTTATGAGGTCGTTTGATAAACCAAAGATGATAATAAATTTAGTGTTTTGTATAAGCACAACACTAATGTGCGCAACACTTTTGTGCGCAATACCTTCTACACTGGAATTTTGGGATTTGAAAACTCAATTTAAGCTAACCAATTGATCTGCGATCTTAAATTTTATACAAGAAAACCTCCAAATCATTGTACACACCTGTGAATGACGATTTTATGAAGACAATTGGTCATTTGAGTAAAGTGAAATATCCCCAGTAGTCTGTGCACAACACCAATAATCCCTTTTCACAAGATCCTAGAGATGGAAATGGCCACAAATTTTGAAGGTAAAGGATGAAATTCATGCAATTATGATGAGTGTATAAAGAGACTCATTCGTTTCTAGGAAATTGTGGTACTTTTGGGATCATCACAAGCTTGAGCGCAACCGAAAATGATATTTCCAAATTTAGAACTGACCTTTGTACATTTGTTTATGTCATCTAATAAGAAAATGTACTTAAAAACTGATCAACATCACTATAACTAATCCTATTGATAATTACACCCAAACTAACCTATGATGGCCAAATTCCCTATGAAATGACCCCCTTGATCTTCATACTGACTGATTATATCCATGATTTTCATGTTTTTAAAAGTCAACCTCTTAGGGATCTTGAAAACTACACGACTCTTTGTGATAGACATATTTACAATATTTTGAATAGCTTTAACACTTTTTTCTATAAATACAATTTATACTACAATACTTGCTGAATTTATAGGCTAAGCTTTACAAGCAGATTCCCTAAATAAACAATTGGACAAAAATACTTAGATTACCTATATTATAGGAACCTAGCAGAGCAAACACCCATTGGTTAGGATTGATAGAGAGTGTTATAGGATCTCTTACACTACCCTGACAATCACAGTGACCCAAAAATATGAACAGAAATCTTCCATATATGGTCTCCCCTATTCTCCTATATTGTAAAAAGCTATATAGTGAATCCATTTCTCACAAATCCACTTGGTGACCTATTCCAACTAACATTTCCATACATATCTCAATATTTAAGGGAAATTTAGGAAATTAATTACCTAACCATATCACCAAATTTGGTCTATGGTTCCTTTCCAATTGTATCAAAAATAGTTTAATCTATTTATGGAAACTCTAGGTATTTATAACAAGACCTTTGGAAAAATTATATATTAATAAAACCTTATGATCACATCATAATTTTTCATCTCCATAAATTTTTTTCCCAACCATGACATGAACTTGAAAATTCTCACTAACATTAGGAAATGTATTTTACACACATCGAAGATAACATATATGCAAAAAATAAGTCAAGGAGAAATTCCTCCTCAATTAGATCTTGAAGTCTCTTTCTCCGTTTATTTACAAATACGTTACCAACACAATTATTATATATAATATGGGGCCATTTCCAATACCATATATATATATTTTTAATTTATGCCTAGTCTATAGTCATTCCATATACCTCTAACCCTTTCCTATTTTAGCGAGAGACAATAATTGTATCCTTCTTAGCTGATTTTTTGAGCAGTTTCACAACCTATATTAACAACCCTTATTGGCATGCATCACTGTATAACACCAATCATCAGGGAAAATTTTAAGGATGGAATTTTAATATTAATGTTTAGAAACCTACTCGAATCTTACTAGTCCCTAATATGTAAACTATAAAAAGCAATTCCAGTACTACTGTAAAAAATCCCAAAATTATAATATTTTATACAATATGTCTAATTATTTGTAATTTTTTAAGGTAAAATAATTGTATACTATAAAATAGGCAAATCAACTTAAAAGAATCGAAATTGGTGAATCTTTTCTTTTGGAAAAGACATGGAAAATTAACCCACCAATGAATATTAGCCCCTATTATTTTCATTTCCAGAAATTATGTTTCCATTATGTTGATCCCACATACACTCGTAGGTTTTTTAGCACACCAAAAATGACTATTAACATAACATAAGACAATCCCTCTAAAATGAAAAGTGTATATAACTTGTACTGTTTAGGATGTATAATCCCATACATGTACATGAGTCATCCCAAAATAGTAAAAATGTTGATAATTAAAATCATGATATTGATAATAAAAATAACAAGCCTAAACAAGGGAAAACAATAATATTCAAACTAAATTCCCTTATATGTTGTGTGGTAATATCATCCATCATAGTCACCATTAGCCCCTTATTTTAGAGTATTAATATCTGAGGAAACAAATATATAGGTAGGGTCTTCCCATCCCATAATGGGTATCAAACCCACCATGGTAGTTTCCTCCACAACCACAACCATCTATCTTCTTGAGTAGACATCATGCCCATTTGAAAATTTCTAAATCCATGAGTACTATTTTCTTTTGAACAAATTGACATTTTCAAAATTTTCCTATTCCATAAATTGAATATTTGTTTTACTTAATGACACAATACATCATGTATTCATTCTTTTCATATTAGATTGAGAAAAACAAAATTTCCAAGCACACTCATAGCCCTAGAATTCTCACTCTCCCCCTGGAAAAAAGTTAAGAGCCAAAAATGCAAGAAGAATGAAAAAAATACCACACTTTTCATCTAAGCCCTAATGAATTCATTGATGTTCAAACCCAAGAAATAATCATATATATGCCCTAGAGTGCTAATGATAAAATATTTTCACAAAGAAACCCTAGAGACTCATCATGGACTAACAAAAAGGGAGAAGGTGGTAATAATATTATCTATGTTGAAGAGTGATGGTGATGAAGGATCCTTAAATATGTTGATAACATATTAGTGTCAATGATAGATAATAAAACCAAAAATACCCTATTTTCACCAACAAATGGCTGGGACTAATGGAATATTTAAGGTCCATAATAAGTTGTAATGGTATCCATTTCCATAAAGTTACAATGAATTATCAAGCATAAATGAAATGGAGTGCGTTGTGAAACAACAATTTCAATGATTATATCTAACACATATATATTTTTAGTTTGAAATTTTCCTCAAATGTGAATTATCAGGGACTATAAATTTCATTTCTCACTAATATTTCTTAAACCTCATTATTTCTAATAGGAAATAATGAACTTTTCAAGCAGGTTTTGATTGATCTCCAGTAGCCTTTTGAATGTGTGTGTGTGTGTAGTCAAATTTCATTGAACATCAATGAGAATGGTGAAGCATGTAAACCTATTTGAGGGAATATTCTCAAATCATACTTTTGAGAGATTAAACAAACTTTGAAAAAATTATAAACTTATACATTTAATCTTAATATCGATGAATTTAATGAATTATGCTAAAAGAGAAAACTTTAAAAATAACTAAAATGGTCGGAAAATATTTTTACTTTCCTAATACACTGTATTATCAATTAATGGTGGAAGTAATTCGTATAGTCCCATTTGAACATAAATATTTATAAAATTTTATAATCGTGATCAAAATTTGATGGATTTGAATTCCTAGATTAGCCTTTCATTCTTTAAGTCAACGTTCAAATGACTAATTCATGCAATTTTTCTCTTTTATATATGATGAATGCCACTATTGATGCACCCTAAGAGTGTTGTGTCTATATTTTTGAGTTAGAGGAAGTGAAATTATTCATCAAGCATCAATCTTTTGGAATATTAATAGTAGTCTTCGAATTTAGTTGCATTAATTTTAAGCATACCCAACTCTATAAAATTTTGTAGTGCCACCCTTGATACCGGACATGATTATTATATGAACATTTAGAATTAGGTTTTCACATTTAATGCTTTTTGTTTAAGTAAAAATTCTATCAAAAAGATCTCCCAGTCACAAATCCTTGAAAAATCCAAAGGGAAAGGGAAAACATTTGTTGGGCTATCCAATCTAATGTTGATGGAATAAATTTAGCTAAAACTAATATGTAATTTCAATTCTTTCATCCAATTTCGTTCGAGAAAACTATTCAAAGAACCACTACTCTATGAGGGTGTCAATTAATTATTGGAACAAATATCTGCTCATCAAGATGGAATGCATTATTCATAACTTATTCAGTAAAGAGGAATATCTAGAAGTGGCATGACATAATGGCCATGCCTTTAGTGAAGTGCATAGCAAGGATTCCAGATATATCATATTATGTAGTTATAATCAACTGCAGCAATGCATCCCTTATTTTACTATGTCAAAGTGCTATAGTGAATCATCGACTACACTAACTGGGTAGAGTATATAATCAGTAATGAGAAAGGGAAAGTTGGGCTTTATTTACACAATAATTCACTAAGATTTTTAATTTATGTGACTCTAATGCATTTCTCGAGAACTGTTTTGTATCTTCCTTCCAAAATAAGGGTGACATGAGCAAATCCTAACTAACATGTGGAAGGAATAGTTTTATGAGATAATATCTGATAATTTTTTTAATATTCAAAAAATGAACACATAAGTAGGAAAATGGGACAAAAGTGTACCATCGGTATGATTATAGTGTTAGAGTTGCCACAAAAGTTGTAGGAAATGATAGAATTAATATAAGTAAAGAAAGCTAGATAAGTCTAACATCATAATATATGTATAAAAGTGTGACAACGGTACGGTGATAGAAAACAATAAGTGAGTTTGTCCAAGAGTAGGAATGCGAACAATCAATCCCATAAGAGAGAGAGAGAGAGAGAGAGAGAGAGAGAGAGGTTGTATGAGAGGATGATGGATTCAAGGTGTCATAAGTGTAATGGTGAAGGGCGCAGGGCACAAACTATACAATAGCTCAGTATTGGAGTCTTATGGAAAAATTGAGGAGACTAACTATATTTTTTTGTTCTTTGAGGTGAGGAGAAGCAATTTATGACAGAGGGACACTCCTTACATGCAAGGATAAAATAAGGAAACTCGATATGGATATATAATTTCTCCTCGGTATCTAGTAAGTAGTATGATAGCGAGGACATCCTCTACTCTAAATCTATGTAAAACCTTACAAGAAAATTATGTTCATGCTTTGTAAGCCATATGGTTAAAATAATTTCTCTAACTTTATAGAAGCTTGGGTCCCTTTAGCCCAAATGGTGACCATGGAAATGAGATTTTTTAACTAAGACCCCATAATCACAAAAAAAACTTGTGAGAATTTAGAAAGTGAGAAATACTAAGCGAGTTATGGTACCATTATTTTATATGGCTTATCACTTGATTTATTTTCTATAGACAACAAAATTTTTCATTATGTTTCATCTTAATTTCTATGTTTTATAATCTCATATCTATGTCAATTTTATCATTTTATGGGAGAATAAATATAATAGGTCATACTATATTTTATATAATATATTTATATCTTGAATGTATAATCATATTTTCTATCAACAATCCACAATATTGTCAAACCATGTAAATAATATCCCTAGGTAAATATAAAATTTTTATAATGAGGAAAAACAAACCTATCTCCATATTTATGTAGAAATTGGTACATCTCATATCATACTGATCCAGTGCATCAATAAAGTTCTCAAAATTCAACCTATTCAAAATTTCATGAAACCATTGAAAAAATGTAGATAACGTCACCCTGAATCCAATGCAACTTGAATCACCCAAAAGTGATATAGTATTCTCCCAATATCGATTTCTAATTGTTTTCCTAAATAGCTAAAAAAATTGCAGTTGGGTGTAGGTATGCTGATTGGGCAGTCTGTATGCTGACTAAGTAGGGTGATTGGGAAATTTTAATGTATTTAAAGGACCAATGCCATGATGCCAAGTGTCCGCTTTGTATTGGTTCATTGCTACTGTTATTTGATTGGTTTAATGTTGGTTTTCATTTTCCAATGGGTGGAAGCCATGTGGACCAATGGATGGTTGCCACGTGGCCTCCAAAAAGTGTTGTAAAATTTTATTATTGGCCTTATGGGAATCTAACACGTGACCTTTGCAGTGGAAAAATGATGCCTTACCACCATGCCACTGGTGGAACTTAACCTATATAGTCAGAAAGTTGTATTTGACGTTTATTTTTTTGGAAGTTGGGGGATGAGGTCGGGGTTAAACCTTGGTCCACAGTCACCCCACAACCACAAGACCACAAGAAGGGGCCCAAGTGCTTGGGATCAACCCCATCCCAAATCCCTGGGCACCGCAAATTCCAGCTATAGTCAGGGTGTAGTCAAACTAATCCATGTGGCCCAAAAAACTACCATAGTTCAAACATAATTCAAGTGCAGGTTAAGTCGACCCTGCTGGAATATAACCAAAGAGGGTTAAAACCATAGTGTGTAGAAGAATTTAAAGTTTTTCATAGAAATTCAAAACAAACCCTAATAACACTGGCACCTTACCACTGTTGGAGAACATTTTAACAATTTTCTCGACACTGGATCCAATAGCATGATATTAGGCACGTGGACCAATATTTTTGTCTCACACGCGCTTATTGGGAAATCAAACAAAGCAACAAATTTCACTCAATCTGGTGTGAATCTTGCCGGCAGCGGGAAAATTTTTCACTTGGTGGTTCTGAAAATGGCATTGATGGAGCCGAAAGCACATTTCAAACAAACCTTAGCCCTTTGGTTT